>JAGTTD010000023.1:8182048-8357048 GCA_018398585.1 Simmondsia chinensis | reverse complement strand
AATCCCTCTGTTAGATCCAACTATCAGCCACCTATGTCACAACCCAATAGAGCCCAAAGAACACTGACCAGGGCAGAACTGCAGGACAAACGAGCTAAGGGACTATGCTATTTCTGCGATGAGAAGTTTGAGATGAGCCATAAATGCAAAAATAAAAGTCCACAACTCTTTGTTATGGAATTAGATGAGGAGGATTGTGCTGAGGAAGCTCAGGAAGTGGTGAAGCTGGCCAGTGAAGAGGAGGCAGCTGAGCCTTCAGCTCAAATCTCTTGACACGCCTCAACTGGAGCTCCCACATTTCAAACTCTAAGGGTGACAGGATCCATCAGGAACAAACCTATACATATTTTGATAGACTCTGGATCCACACATAATTTTATCAATTTGTCCCTAGCCCAGAGGTTGCAATGTCAACCAACCTCAGTGCCAACCTTTGCTATGATAGTAGCCGATGGCAGCAGACTCAATTGTTCCTCTCAGTGCAAGGATTTCACCTGGAAGATGCAAGAAGCATCCTATTGCTACAATTTCCTCCTTATTCCCTTGGGAGGGTGTGACATGGTTCTTGGAATTGAATGGCTTTCTACATTGGGAGACATAAGGTGCAATTTTAAGAACCTCACTATGGCTTATACATATGAAGGGGTCACCCGAGAGTTGAAGGGGTCTGATACAGCTTTATGCAAGACAGTCAGAGCAAGAGCCCTCTTCAAGGCCTTACCTGAAGCTCCCTTCATTGCTCTGCTGCAAGTTCTGACAAAAGATCCCCCTGATAAGGAAGTTAATCTCAAGGTGATGCAGGTCTCATCAGACCAACCTCAGGCCCCACCCATACCTGCAAGTGTTGCATATTTATTGAAGCAGTATAAAGGTCTATTTGCAGAGCCGATGTACTTGCCTCCTTAAAGGGGTGTATTTGATCACAGAATTCGTTTACATGAGGGAACCAAACCCATTAATAAGAGACCCTACCATTATCCAAATCTCCAAAAGGATGTCATGGAAAGTATGATTCAAGAGCTGCTTCAGAAAGGGTACATCCAACATAGTTTCAGTCCTTTTGCCTTAGCTGTAGTCATGGTGCAAAAAAAGGATGGGGGCTAGAGAATGTGCATAGACTACAGGGATCTGAATAGTGCCACGGTTAAGGACAAATTTCCTATACCTCTAGTAGAAGAGCTCTTCGATGAATTAGGATCAGCTCAGCTCTTCACTGAGCTGGATTTAAGATCTTGTTACTACTAGATCAGAATGAATCAAGAAGATGTGCAGAAAACAACATTTCGTACTCATTTTGGCCATTTTGAGTTTTTAGTTATGCCTTTTGGTTTAACTAATGCTCCCTCTACATTCCAAGCCTTAATGAACTCTATATTTGGCCCTTTTCTGAGGAGATTTGTTCTAGTTTTCTTTGATGATATTCTCGTGTACAGATCACACTTGGAAGAACATCTGCAGCATCTGGAGGAAGTATTTAAACTGCTTCAACATCACCAGTTGTACGTCAAAAAGAACAAGTGCTTCTTTGCAGCCTCACTGATAGAATATCTGGGTCACATTATTGCAAAAGGACAAGTAGCTACTGACCCTCAAAAGACTTATGCAGTGCAAAATTGGCCTACCCCTTCTAATCTGAAACAGCTCAGAGGATTCTTGGGCCTTACTGGTTACTACAGGAGGTTCATACGACATTATGGGTTAATTGCCAAGCCCCTTACAACACTTACAGGGAAGGATAAGTTAGAATGGAACGAAGAGGCTCAACAAGCTTTCAATGCCCTTAAGAAAGCTCTCACTACAGCCGCTGTGCTGGCACTTCTAAACTTTTCCATCCCTTTTGAAATAGAATCAGATGCAAGCAGTAGCGGCAGAGGAGCTGTTCTGACTCAAGCTGGTCATCCCTTAGCCTTTTTTAGCAAGGCATTGAGCTCTAGGTAACAAGTTCTGTCAGCCTATGAACGTGAGCTCCTAGCCATTGTGTCAGCTGTGCAAAAGTGGTAACAATACTTGATGAATAACACTTTCATCATTTGAATTGACCAGCGAAGCTTAAAGTACCTCTTGGACCAGAAGGTTCAAACGCACTTCCAGCAATTATGGTTGACTAAGCTGATTGGCTTCAGCTATATCATAGAATACAAGAAACGCAGGGATAATGCTGCTGCAGATGCCCTCTCCAGGGTCACAAGCCACCAAGTTACTTGCATGATCTTGACTTCTGTGTATAGTAATTTGTATGATATGATCCAATGGGGCTGGCAAACAGATCCAACACTGAAGCAGATCATTCAAGATATCATATCTGGTACTCAACAGCATCACCACTTCAGCTGGCACTCTGATCAATTGAAGAGAAAAGGCAAGCTGGTTATTGGTAATGACCCATTGCTGCGAAACAAGATTCTACATTGGCTGCATTCCTCACCAAGTGGGGGACACTCAGGGGGAGATGCCACTCTTAATCGTATTAAGGCCTCGTTCTATTAGAAAGGTATGACAAGGGATGTAGCTCACTTAGTGAAACACTGTAATGTATGCCAGACTTGCAAGTATGAAGCTGTTGCATCTCCGGGGTTGCTCCAACCACTTCCAGTTCCTTAGCTGATTGGTCTAATATCTCGATGGATTTTATTGAAGGCCTCCCACGCTCATTTGGGAAATATATTATATTTGTTGTTGTTGACCGATTGAGCAAGGCTGCTCATTTCTTGGCCCTTACACACCCTTACTCAGCTTCAGATGTGGCTCAACTATACATAGACAACATCTATAAGCTCTATGGATTACCCCATTCGATTGTCAGTGATAGAGATGCGGTCTTCCAGAGTGAATTCTGGCAGTCTCTCTTTTCAATCCAAGGGGTTGATTTACATATGTCCACAGCTTATCACCCTCAATCTGATGGCCAAACTGAGGTTGTCAATAGGGGGCTAGAAACATACCTCCGCTGTATGTGTAGTACTCACCCTTCCCAATGGGCCAAATGGCTGCCATTGCCTGAATGGTGGTACAATACATCTTGGCATTCTTCTACACACAAAACTCCATACGAAATTGGTAAATGGACAACCCCCTCCCATACACACTCCCTATTTGCCAGCTGAAACCCAAGCAGCAGCAGTAGATAGCTATATGCAGCAGCGAGAAGAGCTTATCAAAAGTATCAAGTGTCATTTAGCAAGAGCCCAGAACAGGATGAAGCAAATTGCTGACAAGAGAAGAACTGACAGATCCTTCCGTGCTGGGGATTGGGTCTATTTAAAGCTGCATCCTTATCGTCAAATCTCAGTGGCACATAGGAGCTCTCAGAAGCTCTTTCCAAGGTACTATGGACCCTTTATGGTTCTATCTGTTGTAGGTAAGGTCGCATATCAGCTTGAGCTACCTGCTTCTGCTAAAATCCACAATGTGTTCCACGTATCTCAGCTCAAGGCTCATCATGGACCACCACTACTTCACGTAATCCCCATCCATGAGACATTGAAGCGATTCCTCCCAAAGAGCTTGAGCTTATCTTGGATCGCAAAATGGTGAATAGAAACAATCGAGCTCATCATGGACCACCACCACTTCACGTAATCCCCCATTCCATCAGACATTGAAGCGGTTCCTCCCAAAGAGCTTGAGCTTATCTTGGATCGCAAAATGGTGAATAGAAACAATAGAGCTTGAGGACAAGGGTGATTTGAGGAAGGGAATACTGATACAGGAAATGCAATTTGCTGGTGAAAAGACGCAGAGAAATCGAGTTAGAAGTGATGAGGGAAGAGTTGGAGGCAATTTCTGGTTTTGGTGGGAAAATTGGGTAGAGTTCAAAAGTTAGTTGGGGACTGGTGGCTTGTGTTGGGCACGTGAGCTGTGAGCTGGAGAGAGAAATTAGAATCATTTTTAATTAGTTTTGTTTTGCATTTTATTTAATCTAGTAATTTCTACTTATAAATAGAATATAATGTAATAGATTTAGGGTTATGACGTGAATGAAAAATCATAATCCTCTTTAAATATCTCTTTCTTTCTCTCCCTTCAAACTCTAACTCCGTTTTTTTCTCCCTTAAAACTCTTATTTGTGACTGAAATTGATAAATTGAGTGATTAATTTTACTTAATTTGATCCCCGGTATCACTGAACCCCATCTTGATCTGAATCCGATCTCCCAAAATCATATCTTGACTTGTAATCCAACCTAGGGTTTGGTTTAGGGTTAGGGTTAGGGTTTTCCTCAAATTTCCCCAAATTCATACCCTTAATTCCGGATCTAGAGCTCGAATTCCCTTGAATTCGAATCCGAATCCCATTTGCGCTATTCCCATTATTAATTGATCGCTGAAACTCACGATTATAACCCTCATTATTCAAAATGGAGAAGGAGAGAGCAGGTAGCATAGAAGGCGAAGTAGAGAGAGAAGAAGAAGAAGAAGAAGATGCTGACGACGATGAAGAAACTGAATTATTGAAGAGTCGATTTCGTCTCTCTGCTATCTCCATTGCCCATTCTGAAGGTTCTTTTTCCACATTCATTATTTTTCTTTTTCTTTTTTGATTATTTCTGTTCAGATCTGATGCCAGTTGTGTCATATCAAGTAACTAAGCATTTCATACGTTTGAGATTTAGGCTCCGTTTGTTTCGAGGGAAGTACTTTTTCAAGGAAAACCAAATTCCGATTAACGTTTTTCGTTGTTTGTTTCGACGGAAAACATGCTTCCGCCTCATAATATTGTTTATTTGTTATTAAAATTTTTTTTTCTATGAATCATACTATACCTTACTATAAGATAACATAAAGTAGTAAAAACTATATATTATAATTTATATAGGTTCCCTTTGGTTGCGATAAAGTTATTTTTAATGGAAAAAATATAAAAAATTTATAACTTAAGGGACCTAAAGTTTGACCATTTATCACCTCAATAACCTACATGTTTCAAAATATACAATGATGTTTCAAGATTTTATCATTCAAATATCAAGCTTGGTAAATTTTTATCAAAACCTAATTAATTTTCATTATAGAACATTAATGAGATACATGATTACAATAATATATATAATTATATTAATATTTTTAACAAAAATCCTGCAGATTATGAAAAAATTTACTGAATTATGACGGAATATATCTACATATTAGTGAAATAATGTGTCATATTGATGTATACCCCAAAATTTTTTTAACCCTTTCGAATGTTAACTTTTCTTGTTTTACAAAGGAAAACATTTTCCTCATTTGGGAGGAAAAGCTTTTCCTTTGGAAAACAATTTCCATCCAAAAGTGTGCACCAAACAACCGAAAGTTGGAAAACAATTTCGGAGAATCTCTTTTTCCTTCGAAACAAACGGAGCCTTAGTTATGAATCGATTTGTATTTTTACATAATTCGTTGTATGAATGTCTACTAGCTTGAAGCATATGGAAAGCATCATTGAAGTACCTTGCATTTTGAATATTTATTGCCTAGGTATCCCGATATTTTAATATACTATGAGGTGTTATGAGATTTGAATATTTTATCATTAGATATTATATGTCAGAATTTGATTAACTTTTTAAGAATCTGATCCCTTTAATATAGCAAATGCTGATGTAGTACATGACCAAATGAATATATAAAAGCCATGTCAATGCTTGATGCAGAAATTCAATGAATTACATTAAAAAAATTCACTAAATTTTGATATAAACTACTTATATTTTGTCAAGATATGCATCATGTCAGTATTTTTTTTATAAAGAATCATCAAATTCTAATAAAAATACTTATATATTGTAGGGGTCATGTTCCACCTTAGCCTTCTACAAGGAAAATCTATCAAATCTTGCTAGAAGGTACTTTATTGACAAAATTTTAAAACTTCAGGTACCTAAGTGATAAAATTTTAAAACTCAAGATATCCCATTAAATACGTCGAAAGTGATAGATGATCAATCTGAGGCCTAAGTGATAACTTCCTGTATTTTATGCATGAATTATATTAATATTAGAAGTAGCTTTGTTGAGATTCAAATGTAATATTATGTCAAGTAACTAGCGATTTTAAGGCGCATGTATGTTTTCATACTCTAATAATTTTAGTATTGATTGAATCCATCAGCTGTGAGGAGTGGAATGGAGGTATCTGAGCCGATTGTGGCGTGCGTTGCTGATCTAGCCTTCAAGTTTGCTGGTACAAGTTTTTTCTTTCTTTTTTTTTTTTTGGGTATATATTGTCTTTTTCTTATTTGAGCATTTGCCAATTGCCACCTCTTTTGCTAGTTCCTTTAGGTTGTCAATTCTTCTTGCACGGTGGACTAGAATCTTTTGTTTCTGTTTATCTCCGTGTGAATCTACACCTAGTTAAGAGCATTGCATTGATGTTTCATGAAAACTTAGCAGTGAATTCTGGTATATGTACTGTTAGGTATAAAATTATTGTTGAACCTTCACCCATTGGCTTAAACATTTTAGATCAGTTGGTTCCTTGATGGGTAATGAACTATTGAGAAAATGGTCATCTCTGCCCTTTCCGCGAGTAAGAAGTTGTTAGGAGTTTTATTCTCACATATGGAGCCTGATTTTAATGGGTCTTGTTTATGAATGAGAGAATTGGACTAATCTGATTTAGACCCATGACACATAGTGGTTTAACTTGTGTCTCTATATAAATTCATAGGGTTGTGAGATGTTTTGCGAACCAACAAAAAGTTTGTCTCCTTTGCTATTCTCAAATAGTGAAATTGTTGTCATCCTTCCTGGATATAGACTCTAGTTGAACCATACAAATTTTAGTGTCCTTTTTCCCCCAATTCCCCTTTTTTGTGTTTGGCATTTCGATTTAGGGTTCTCTCTGTGTGTGTGGGTGGCCATGATAGGGAGTATAGAGTAGTTTAAATGTTCATATTCCACACGGGGTGTCACAGGAAGGCATGCTGGGCTTCTGATGGGGTTGAGCCAAGGAAAATCCTACAACACAAGAAGAAAAAAAAAAAAAAAAAAAAAGTGCTAAGGTGACCTTTGCTGCCTGTTGAATGTAGACCTCTTTGATGTTTCTATTAGCAAGTATGTAGGAGAGTTGACTGGAGAAGTCGTACGGTGCAAGGATGATGAGATTGGTTGAACATCTGAAACGTAAGCTTGGTTTCAGATTTATACCTTGTCCTTGGCTTCCATGAGTCACCTTGAGGACAAGCGTCTGTATTTATCTATGGGTGAATTCTATGAAAGATAACAATTTGGTTTATTTATGTATGTACTTTTTAACATATGGTAAGGAAGCCATGAGCTGCACAAAGGGACCACAATAAGAACAATCCATTGCCTTAAAAAGGCTCTCGCTGAGGGAGGGTTTGGGGAGGGTAAGATGTAAGCAGCCTTACCCCTACAGGGTGCTACACTGTAGAGAAATTGTTTCTGAAGGGTCCCCAACCCTAAAAGTTAACAATATTCATGAAATTGAAGTCAAATAAAGTAATAACAAACATGCAACAAAAAAAAGACTTTACCAAGGGGACAACACTCCCCAAATACCCTTAAAACCCCTTTCCCCATTGATGAAAGCGGGATTTGATTCTAGGTTTCGGGCACCACCTCCTAGGGTCTAGAGACTTTACACACTGAGTTAGCTGACACCTTCTACAAGTGGTTTATATAGTTGTTCAAATTGATCATGGCACCTTTTGGGTGAACTATTCAAATAGAACTCTGATCGAGAGTAGAGATTTGCTTATCTTAGATAAACTAAACTCTTTCTTTTCGGTGTGAACTCTTGGGCTTTGTTTTGGGTAACAATTTATATGACTGTACGAGACTTTATCTAACCTCAAAAGCAAGGACTCCTCATTTAGGTCTATTGATAACTTAAAAAAACATTTTTGGGGGGGTTGTCTTCTCCCTATAGAATTTGCGTTCCCCTGAAGTTTCACAGTGGAAATCATTTTATTAGCTCTGAGCAATGTTTGCAAATACTTGAATTGAGGGAAGTACCTGTTACATTACTTCCAAAATTAGGGACATTAACAATGCATCACTGCGCACTTTGCCTCCCATAAGTCATACCTTTTATTATGTCTTGTTTTGTAGAGAATGTTCTTTTGCTTGTTGTCAATAAAGATTTAAATGAGCGAACTGGCTCACAAGCCTTCACTAGCTGGCTTGCCATAAAGTCTGAAAGGCTCAGGTCGTTTCGGGTTGGAGCTCCGATCAAGCTAGCTCGTGTAGCTTAAAATCTGAGCCTAAGCCTGGGGGAAGCTCGAGCAAGTAGCCTTCGAACCTAAGTGAGCGCATCTTGATACAATTTATTAGCTTAAATATGTCTAATCGAGCTAAATTTGAGCCTAAATGTGCTAAGGTTGAGCCTAAGCAAGCGTAGACGAGCCTAGATCAAGCTTAAATGAGCCTAAATAAGGTGAGCTTAACTGAGCCGAGCTTGAGCCCATGACAAGCTGAGCCTTGGGCCAAGCTCATTGGGTTGGGCCCAGTTTGGCTCACATTCACCATTAGGTTTGAAATTCCAATGGGCATCAAGCCTAGTTCATAGATTTGCACATGTGTCATTCACATATAAGACCACGTGAGTTTCCATCCTAAAATCAATTGGCATTAGGTGGAGTGGCCCATTTGGCTTTTATGTTAATCTCTTCTTTCTCACAACTTCAATGTGGGGCTTCGTTACAAGACTCACATGTAGAGTTTCTGTTAGGAACAACCACACACTTAGACTTTAAATCAGGTTACCAAGCATACATAAATGGGGATTTGGGAGAAAAAAAGGACATTGGAATTTATGTTGTTTGGACTTATGTCTATATCTATGGAGGGGAGCACTAAAAACTCACCATGATAATAGTGGTACATCATTTCTCTAATTATCACTATTTTTTCTTCTATTTATGGTACTCTTTACACATCAATCACAGTCTATATTTATAGTAATAGAGATAGAAGAGGAAAGAATGAGATCTACATTGAAGATATTTGAAGATAAATTATATTTGTGTAAGTTTTATATTTTAGAACTTCTAATTAGGTTAGAGATTAGGATAGACTTTATATTTATTTGATAATTATTAGATTAGGAGTTTATCATGTTAGTTTTAGATTAGTTTGTTACTATCTTTAAAGAGTTTCTTATCCTTTAAGACTCTAGTTGTATATTTGTATAAATAGGGATGTAAACTGAGCTTTGTTTTCTTAAGCACAAGGCTGCTGAAAGCTAAGTATAGGGATACTTAGTTGGTTAGGCACAGGGCTGTTCAACCATCTTCCTAACACAGGGATGCTTAATCTCTATCAAATTAGTATCAAAGCAAGTTCCGATTCCACTGCTTCTATTGCCACCGCCGCCATCGCCGTTCACCATCATCATCGCCCCCATATCCATCATCATCTATTTTCCAATCAATTTAAAAAAAAAATTAATAATAATAAAAAATTACCCATCTCACTTTCGCAGAACCCTATCCACCAGCCTTTTGTCCACCACCGACCGCTACCAATCAAGTCGACCACCAAAAAAGCCACTGGCAAAACCAAATCCTAAACTTCAATTCCCAACCTAACCCTTCTCCCCACCCCCCCAAAAAAAAAAAAAATCAGATTTGAAAAAGAAAAGCGGACCCTCAAACCCCTAAACTGCTGCACAACCTCCGATGTCACGACCCTCTTTTTAGTTGAGATATATACTTAATATCGGAGAGAGCAATAATTAAACTTGAGAGAAATCTCGATGCTACTAGAAATTGACTTCTCATTAGTCCTCTAAATTCAATGAGTTCCTCACGTTGCTTAATATTACTTTAGCACGTCTTGCAAAAGTAGAATTGTCGTCATCAAAGTCCATTAGGGACGCACTTTCTCCATTAATGAAAGTATCAGTAAGTGGTTAACTATTAAAAACTATGATCTTGATATAAAGGTTGCAGTTGCTGCTTGCCTCAATGAAATTATAAGAATTACAGCTCCAGATGCAACCTAGGATGATGATCTGATGAAAAAGGTTTTTCAATTGATTGTGTCATTGTTCGAGAAATTATTTGACATGTCCCATAGATCATACAATAAGAGGGTCATGATTCTTGAAGTTATGGCACTCTCTAGGTCTTGTTTGATGATGCTAGATCTTAAATGTGATGCCTTGATTCTTGAGACGTTTCAACACTTTTTCAAATCGATAAGGTACTTTCACGATGGCACTGTGTTTTGTTTTATGGAGATAATTATGGCCTTGATCATATATGAGAGTGATGATGTATCACCCGAATTGTTGTTATGCATCTTAGAGATTCTAAAGAAGGGCAATAACAAAGTTTTATTTATTACTCAAAGGCCTGTGAAAGGGGGTAATCAAAGAACTACAGAAAGACTCAAACTGTGCCTTGCTTATTTTATGGAATTTCATTGGATAATTACAATAAGGTTTTTGGTAATATATGTCCAATGGTGCCTACTACAACTGAACCCATAGAAGAGCATGATATGGAAGAAGTTTTATATGATGAGGAACTAGTCCTTACAAATGAGGAACCCGAGCAACAAATTTATGAACTGGAGCATGACATCCGACAACTAGAGGAAAAAGATGATCGCAATAAGGTAGTTCCAGATAAAGATGAGATGATGGATGAGGTTGAGCAATTTGACTTCATTATTCCTGATGATACTTATTTTGATCAAAACGCTCATTCTCTAATTATGATGCTACATTGGAAAGGATTGAGATTGATCAATTTGTTGGGTTGTGTCTTGCCTTGAAGATGCCCTTCTGGTACTGCATTCAATTCATCCTATCCTACTACAAAACTCGAGGTCGAGTTTTTTGTAACGGGGGAGAATGATGGAAATAGAAGAGGAAAAAATGAGATCTACATTGGAGATATTTGCAGATAAATTATATTTGTGTTTTTTTTTTTTTTGTCAAATGGTAAGAGCTGATATATTACTCAAAACTGA
Organism: Simmondsia chinensis; assembly: GCA_018398585.1. NCBI lineage: Eukaryota > Viridiplantae > Streptophyta > Magnoliopsida > Caryophyllales > Simmondsiaceae > Simmondsia > Simmondsia chinensis. The sequence goes on along the minus strand of JAGTTD010000023.1, from coordinate 8,346,125 downwards.
AACCCGAATACAAGATTTTAAAGAAAATCAAAAGAACTCCCCTACCCAAATACATCACTCGGTACAGCACAACCAAATTAGGCTAATCCCGAAACAAAAAAATTAAATCGACACCACACTTGGGATACTATAGATTTACATAACCCATCCACACCACATCTACTATTATGAAAAATCCTCCGGTTTCGCTCAAGCCATATGTTGTACATAGTGACTGCAATCGCAATTCTCTTCAATACACTGAATCTAAGCTGGTTATGCACCCGAGAACCAAACCAATCCAAAATGTGACAAAGTTCTCTCTTTGGGACAAAATCAAAGTGTTCCGCCACCCTAACCAATATCTGAAAAGAGAAATCACAATCAAAGAAAATATGGTTAAGGGTTTCACAATCACACTCACATAGAGCACATCGACTCGGGAGAGCCCAGCCCATCCTGCGAAGTCGATCATGAGTGAAGAGCCCAGCTGATAACGCCTTCCACAAACAAAACGAATGCCTAGGAATAGCACCCCCCCATACTGATCGACGCCAGTGCCACACGTTGCCTCGGAGTCACACCTCCTCGAAAATATAAGTGACTTGCATCTGATTAGCAGCAGCGAGCTCATGCAGCACATGAACACCCTATCAACATCTCCATGGACTTTAACCCATCAATTTCTACATTTAAGAAGTGCCTTCCAAAAGGAAGAATCATGGACCCGACTCTTGACCGACTAAATGCTCTCCTTTTTCATATAAAAACCATGCAACCACTTCACCCAAAGCGAGTCTTTCCGATGATGAATATCCCACAAAAGCTTAACAAAACAAGATAAATTCCAAGAAGCAAATTGCTTAAGCCCCAAGCCACCCTCTTCCTTAGGAAGGCAAACCTGACTCCATGCAACAGGGACTGCCCAGTGACCTCCATGATATTCCCCCCCTTTCCATAGAAAGTGAGAGCACATACCTTGCAACTGACTCAAAACCGTGGTATATTTGTGTAATTTTTATAGTTCTTAACTTCTAATTGGGTTAGAGATTAGGATAGATTTTATATTTATTTGATAATTATTAGGTTAGGAGTTTATCATGTTAGTTTTAGATTAGCCTGTTATTATCCTTAAAGAGTTTCTCATCCTTTAGGACTCTAGTTTTATATTTCCATAAATAGGGATATAAACTGAGCCTTATGGCAAATCATTATAATATTGAATAAATTCTTAAGTACAGGGTTGCTTAGAGCTAAGTATAGGGATGCGTAGTTGGTTGGGCACATGGCTGTTCAACCATCTTCCTAGACACAGGGATGCCTAAAAACCCCTCGATCAGGCACATGGATGCTTAATCTCTATCATATAGGCTCACACTTGTGTAACTCCTGATAACTGAAAAGACACCCTTTATTCTTCCTCTTCAATGGCATAATTCATGGCTCCCAATGATACCCACATTAATCCATCGATTATAAGAGACAAACCAATCACCATACTGATTCTCATTGATTATAAGAGTTTTCTTTTTTACCTAAAAAATTTCCATTTCATCTCAGTTTTTTTCATAGTTGCACGAAGTGGGGCCAGGGGAGTGGGCAGCCATAGGTGTTTTCAAGGTTAGTAAGTGTTGAGGAAGTGTTTATATTAAAATATATTATGTACATATTGTAGAACAAGAAAATACTAAAAAATGACCAAGAAAAGGTTGAGTACCTTTAGTCGGTAAGACTTAGGAAATTAAGTCCTAACATATAAAATCCTTTTCTTGAAATAATATAATTGGTCAACAAGGCTAGAAAAAGTGAGTTAGCCTAAAAAAGATTTTTTTCCTCCCAAACATCCATGTTGAATCGGTTTTTCTTGAGTGTGATACGCGTTTCTGAATGAAATCTAACTTTGAGTTTCTAACTATGAAACTTTTTGGTGGGAGATAAAACATCGCTACGAAAGGAGGTGTTGATGGAACAAGAAAATAGACAGTGGAATAGCGGTGAGTGTTCTCTTTGTGGAGTTTGGTGTTTTCATGAAGTTTGGGCTTTCTTAAGGAGTCATCAAATTGGTAGTGGGGTTTATATTTAGGTGTTTGGATTATGTGGTTTTTCTTTGCTGGAACAGCTTCTGCTGTGGAAGAAGAAGAACAAACTGAACTACGTGCTCAAAGTCTTTAGGCTCTGTATATTTCAATGATGATCCATCTTCTTGCCATTCCGTTGCTTGTCTCTTCATCGCCTACCCCTCTCTCTCCCTCCCTTTCAAGTCCCTATTTTTGTCTTTGCCCTTTTGAGAAAAATCAAACAAGAAAAACAATGGAAGTGAGAAAATGGCACAAAAAATACACCAAAATTAACGTGGAAACTGTATGACTCTAAACTAAGCAATCAATAGGTCAGTGACTTATAAGCCAAACAAAAAAACTAATGGTCATTATAGGTGAAATGCTAGGAATATTTATCTTACATATTCTTTATAATATAACAAAAAACAACAACTTAAGTCAAAATGTCAAAACTTTCAAGAAGCAATACATAATCTTATATAAAGTACTACTAAAGTCATAGAAAGTATAAAAAAAAAAAAGTCTTCTAAGCTTGTAGCAACTTCAACAATGTAGAAGGTAAGTTCCTTGAACTTCTCCAACCGACTCACTACGTCGTTTTTGAAACTGGTAAACAACAGGGTGAGCATAAAACCCAGCAATAACAAATCCGCCAACCAAAAATGAGAATCAATCATACTTTAGAGAGCAAATAACGTCTTCAAAATTAAAACTAAAGACTGACTTATAATGATGTGGAAAACTTAGGAAGAACTTTAAGTACGCACATAAGTCGTACGCTCTTAGGTTGTGGTTGCATATAATCCTTGCAATTGGGCTCAGAATTGGCTATTTTATAAGGTCCTCGGCTAACTTCGGGTTCAAGGAACGTTCCATATAGTGCACTGCTAATGGAGATGGTATAATCCCCCATCGAGGGCTCAAAAATGTCTTTCCCCGTCATCGCAGGAAACAACCCACAAAACATAAGAAATGCATTGCTTATTTGCACATCATAAAATATAAATCAAATCATGTTTTCGAAGTATCATGAATCAAAGAAATATAACATAACCAATGTTAAATTCCATATTCCACAAACTTAGAAAATCATGCTTGATTCTATTTTAGTTTTTAACACATAGAGGGGTAAATAAGTTAATAAATAGTGGAGAAGTTTTAGAAAATCATAAAATGTAGTAACACATAGGTAAAATAAAACAATAAGCCCTTTTTGCCAAAAGGGCGGAAGAGTTAACGGATAAGCCCAAGCCCAAGCTAATCCCAAGCCCAAGCTATAGAGTAGCCTTCCTATACTTGGACTCTTCTTTCCTTCAACTCTCACTCTTACTTTCAAAATGTGTTTTGGATGATAAGAGTTTGGCCAAGAGGGTGCTACTCATAGAAAAGGAGGAGGGTAGGTGAAAGGCTAGTGCACTTAAGCGGGGTAAACTAAGGTTTGCATAAGTTATGGTAATAATAGGCACTAAAGAAGAGTCACAAGATATAGTTTACTATATGACCAATAATTAGATGGGATTACAAGAAATCAAAGGTTTTCCTAACTACTATTATTATGAATAGGAGGTGATTTAATAATTCCAAGCCTTAAAAAATTCTAAATTCCTTAAGAAACTGTCTCTCTATTAGAGGGCAAAATCCACGATCCAACCAAGTATCGAACTTTGTTTATGAATTTGGAATTACAATCTCTCGTTGTACCCAAAATCCAGTACTCTCAAATCTCAAACTCTGTGATCTTAACCAAACTTTCTAACTTCTTTTTTAATTTTTATGTACCCATATTCAAAGTCAAACTCAAATTAAAGCAACCAAATTAACTCCAAATCAAATTCTATCTCTTAACTAAAATATCAGATATAAGTAAATTTCACTAATATCTCTTTTTTTTAACTTTTTTCTTTTAATTTTATACTCATAAACAAAACTAAATACTAAAAGTATGTGTTGGACCCGACCGCCTTGTGGTTTTTAGTGTGTGGGTTAGATAGACTTCCTCAGTTGTTTCGATTCCCATGTTATAATATGTTGAGCACCAATTTTAATTATCAAAAAATGCCTTTTCTGCTGTGTCATTCCAGTCTAAGCCAACAAATTTGAATTTATTCACATAATGATTATGGATGAACTGATATTGGTTTAGAGCTGATGGGGCCTTATTTTGTGGATAATAGAGCAACTGGCCAAAGATCTGGAGCTATTTGCACAGCATGCTGGACGGAAATCAGTTAACATGGAAGATGTTATTCTTTCTGGTATGTTTGTCCCTTTCTTTAAGTTCATATTCATAATCTTATTGTCATTAATCCCCTCTCAAACTTGCCATTTTGGGCCATTGCCTTTATGAAACATTTTGACATGGTGGCCTATGGATGTTTGCTTTGCTGGAAATTGCATCATCTTTTTTTTGGAGAGACTAGGATGTTTAACTAAACGGTCACCTAGGTGAGAAAACTAGGGAAGTAAATGACTTGAACTAGCGGTCATAATGCTCGAAAGGTTTGGCTTATTTTAAGCCAAGTAGAGATAGCTCGTTTACCTTACTAAGCCAAACCAAGCCTAATGAAGCTCAAGCTCAGAGGCATACGAGTCTAAATGAGCTTAAATGAGCATATATCTTAGAATAATTTATTAGTTTACATATGCCCGATGGAGGCGAAATTGAGCCTCAATGAGCTTAAACAAACCTAGATCGAGCTTAAATGAGCCTAAATAAGGTAAGTATGGTTTAAAAATCACCAAACCACCTCAGCCAAGCCGAGCTCAAGCCCATGACAAGCTGAAATTTTAGTTTCCAAGTTCAACGAGCTTCAAGCCAAGCCTGATGCAATTGTGTTGAGCCTTAAGCTCGGGCTCGGCTTGGCTCATGTACACCCCTAGAGAAAACTCAGTTTTTTTTTACTTTCGTCCCTATTCCCCTGCCCCCAAGTCAAATCACTGGTGCTCTTGTATGCCCAGTAGTCTTTCTTGGTATGTTACAACATTTGGAATTCAGAGTCTTCGTGATGGTAGTATCACTTACTATGTCCACCGTCCACGTGTGGGAGGCATATAGTTTCATGGCCAATATCATTTTCTTCTGGTTTCATGGCTATAGCATTCTTCTTGACTTTTTGGAATCCTTTGCTCTTTACTGCGTTCTTTTAGCCCCTTGAATTAGAGCACTTGCATACCTGGAATAATTGTAGCTTGCAATTTGTTTGGTTAATTGGTCTAGTCCAGAAACAGGGCCAGTTTCAAGATTTTTGGGGCTCAAAACAAGTCATGAGCTATGAGCTCTTATTTAGTAACTGAGGTGTCCAAATTGGCTCAATCGCACCTTAAATAATCCGGTTTGTATTATAGTACTAACAACTATGCAGTCATTATATGTATTTATATTGTATATAAATAGATTGATCGACCCTATGTAGACAACAAAAATGGTGTGTGTAAAGACCCACTTAGGGCCAGTTTAGTAATAGAGAATTTTCCATGGAAAACTGGAGAATGTGTTTAACAGTCCAGTTTTCTAATTCCAGAAGTTGGAAAACAATTTTCCAATTTTCCCTATTCCTTCACAAATTTGGAAAACAATTTTAAACTGTTTTCAAATTTTCTTCACAAAATAGGGACCTTGTTTTCCAACTTTTCCCCAACCCCCTTTCATATTTTTACACTACTCACCCATTTTATAATATTTTCTATATATCCCCATCTCCTCCTTTTACGTAAATGATTTTGGAGTACTTAAGGCTAGGTTCCCAATTTTAAAAGCAATAACTAATTGTCAAGCCAGAGGACAAATAAGCAGATCATGCGAGTTATTTAATTATAAACACTCATCTTTGCAAAATGTGATACAGCGGGCTTTAGGGTATTTAAGGCGAGGTTCCTTTTTTAAAAGCAAAGCCGAACTATCCGCTAAGGTAGGAGTGTAAACGAACCGAACGTCCGATGAACTATTTAATTATAATTTTCAAAAAATTAGAAAACAGGGATCACTTAAATGCATTTTCCAGTTTTCTAACTGGAAAAGGAAAGTTGGAGATGAAAATGAAAATAGTTTTTTGTTACTAAATAGGGCCTTAATATTTTGTATAGAGGTGTAATGAATTATCAACATATTCCCACCAAAATTTCAATAATATCTATGAAGGGGCCATCTTTTCCTGTGTTTTTCATGGCTTTTTTTCCTTTTTCTTTCAAGTGGATGTCTGTTTATTCATGCTCATTTTTAATATCCTTATTTCTTGTTTCAGCACATCGAAATGAAATCCTTTCTGTGTCATTAAGATCCTTCAGCAATGATCTGAAATCAAAAGAACCCCAGTCAGAGAGAAAGAGAAAGAAAGCTTCAAAAAAGGAAGAGAAAGCTACAACTAGTGCACTCCATATTTTGGATCCGTAACTCACCCTGGTTTGTGGCAGGTAACGACCGTGTCGCTATACTTCTCTAACACGGGTATCAAGAAACCAACTATATCAAAAGTTTAAGCTGACCGATGAAGGTCTAGAAATGATTTTTGCTCTAACATATCTCCACACGAGAATGCCTATTAGCGTTGAAGCATGGATGATGCACAGACTCAACTCATACTTTATGTTAAAATTATATTAATATTAATAGTGGAAGCTAATAGGATTCAAACTTGCAACCTTTCTATCTGATATCATATTAAGGAACCAACATTCTCAAAAGTTTGAGCTGATGGTGAAAGCCCATGAATGGTCTATACTCTGACAATGGGCCCTTGTTGGGGGACTAGATCCGCTGCCCTATTTGTTCACTTGGAACAATACTGGAAAGAAATCTGCTTCACCTTTAAATTGAAAAGGCGAATATTAGCATCTGGATATTAACCAGTATACTAAACGACGCACTGATTGCTTTAATAACTATCTCATTGTCAGCTTCTAATTCCATTGATTAAAAACCTATTTTGACCGTCTACTCCAACCCGTGTTTGGATGCCGCTACCTTAGCGACTGAGATTGGAGCATTCCTCATCCCACTGAATCCGGGTAGAATCATCTTACCTTCTAGGTCACGTATAATGAACGTTGTCGTCGCAGAGAAACCACGCTTCAAACCGTCAAAGTTTATCCTGATGCTACCATCTTTAGGAGCTTTCCAACAAATCCACTCATCTCTTCTCAGCTTCCTCATAGGATCATCTATTTGGTTACAATACTCTCATTCGCGAGGATCAAGGGCTTCACCGGACTATACATTCTTCTATTGAAAACTTGATTATTTCCATCCTTCTCGATATGCCAAGATACGACTAAGATTACTGGCTTTTGGCATGATTCTTTATCCTCCTTCTGGTTCCCGAGTTCTCTAGTAGATGAGTTCTGAGGAACCCAACAGATCCAACCTTGAATAACCGCCATATTCCATGTCTCTTTGGATCTTGGGCACTCAAGGAGAATATGGTCTATATTTTCCACTCCATTGTTACATTTGAGACACACCTCACCCCCTTAGATGCCCCTTTTCATTTCCTGTAACCAAACTATCATTCAAACATTGCCATAGAAAGATTTTTAAAGTTGGATAGATATTTTCCTCTCCATTGTTACATCTGAGACACACCCCACCCTTTTAGATACCTCTTTTCATTAGGTTAGCACCTATAGCCAAACTATCATTCCTACATTGCCGTATAAAGATTTTAAAGTTTGGATGGATATTTTCCCCTCCATTGTTACATCTGAGACACTCCCCACCCTCTTAAATACCTTTTTTCATTAGGTTAGCACCTATAGCCAAACTATCATCCAGACATTGCCATAGAGAGATTTTAAGCTTTGGATGGATATTTTCCACTCCGTTGTTACATTGAGACACACCTCATCCTCTTAGATACCTATTTTCATTAGGTTGGCGCATGTTGCCAAGTTATCATTCAGATATTGCCATAGAAAGATTTTATGCTTTGGATGGATATCGATGGACCAGATCCACTCAAACTCCTAAGAGTTTCTCTCCTTCACGTCTGCATAATTAGCTAACCGGTTTTTTTTTTTTTTGGGGGGGGGGGGGGGGGTTTGAAGGCGAGATTTATTACAGTCCCCATTGTGAATGACTTGTGGCACTCTCATCTCCGGATCCAGTATTTTAAATACTAACATTCAGATCGAGCAACTCAACAAGGGTCCTATCCATAGTCCAATGGTCATATCAGAAGGAAACTCAGATCCCGTCCCCATTTTTCCAAATAAGACCATTCCGTATCTTGTCGCAAGGATTCATCTCCGTGCTGGGGAATTCAATTTCTTATTGATTAGCCAAGAAAGTTTGAGTTCGTCAAGTATTTAGCTTTAGTAATCTTCATCCAAATATTATTTGGATTATTGATCACTTTCCACCCCAACTTACTTAGGAACGCCAAATTGATTACTTCCATCTTCCTGAGTCCCAAGCCTCCAACACCTTAGGTTTACAAATTTGGCTCCAAGCAACCGGATTTGAGCCATCTTTCGAATGCTTCTTCCATAGAAACTTCCTATTAATACTACTTATTATCTCCTACGATCCTTTTGGGGATCTAAAAACCGCATATAATGTTTCGGAGAAGACTCAAGCAATTATAAGCATTAGCGAGGCCATGCCTGCCTTGGATAAGATATTGTCTTCTATAATGCTATTCCGGAAGCCAACTTGTCTCTAATCAACTCAACAACATTATTGACGAATCTACCTTAACTAAAACAGTAGCTCAAGTACTTTCCCGGTGCTGGAGCAATCCCCACACTAAGGAAATCACTTATTCGTTGTCTCACCTCCCTCTTGGTATTTGGAGAGAAAGCTATAATAAACTTTTGAAAGTTAACAAGCTGACTAGAGTCCTTAAAATATGCATTCACTAAATCATGAAGTCTAGAGATCACCTCCATTTTAGATTCACAAAAAAGGAGACAATCATCTACGAACATTAGGTAGGGGATCGAAGGGGCTTCTCCCTTTTTGTAAAATTTTGTCCTTTAATTATGGTTCAACAAAAGGAGCGTCTCCCTTTTTGGAAAGTTTCTATTTAAGGTTTGCAGATACATACAATATTACTTGGACAATGGAAAAAATTAAATGCGTTATAAATAGTAATCAATTGTATAACGACTAATACTTCCACTTTTGTCCAACTTGTTTTGCCGGTGAGTTCGGCCGAAATTTATGTTATCTTAGATTATTATTGTACTCTACTAGGTGGTGGCGTGGTCCCCACGAGCATTCATCCTCCGTGTGTGGCTCCTCCACCTATATTTACACCATTAGTCCCTTATATTTATTTACTTTTGCTTAAGTTAGTCTTTTGTAATTTTTTTTCAAAGTAATCCTTTGCTTTTATAGGTCCCTCATTTTTTTTTGGTTTAAAATTATTCCTCATATATTATTTTATAATAAAATTATTGTTTTTATATAATGAATAAAATTAGATAAAAATAGAAAAAATAAAGAATTAATTTTATTATAAAATAAAAGATGAGAGACTATCTTAAAATAATAATAATAATAAAATAAAAAATAAAAATAAAAATGAGGAAGATCTATTTTGAACAAATTTTAGGCAAGGCCCGTTCCCCAGCCCCTTAAAAAGATGGCAGTTATGGTGACACGTGTCCCATGCTCCATAAATAGGCCAAGCGCAACTCCCTTCAGTTTGTCCTAGTTGTGAACAAAACAATGAAAAGGAAAGTAGTAGGAAGTCCCATCATGTTCATTTACTCCATCAAAACGCCCTTATTTGTGGTTGGAATTTCATGTGAAATGATATAGGCTATGCTCATTGTTAGGTCAAAAATTATTATTGATAGGAGTAATGATATGACTTATAAACAATAAGAGTTATAAAATTATTTTGAAAACGATGATCTTACTTTGACAATAACTATTTGCCCTGGCAATAACATTAGCTTAAAACAAATTTGGCCTTCATTAATCAAATAAAAGCTTTTGAAATAAAATTAAATCTTTGACGTAATATATGAGGCTTGTTGACTATGTAGTTGTGAGTTTGACTCCTTATAGTCCTCACCCTCAATATTGATAATATTTCAGGCAAGATACGAGGTGGATTTGTATATTATTTGTGCTTCAAGCCCAATAAGTGTTCATGTGATGGGGTGCGTTAGAGGATAACACTTATCAACCTAAGGCCTTGGGATACTTGGTTCCTTAATAACTGCTAAAGTTCTTTATTTGAGAGGTAAATACTATAGAAATTCTTGTACTATTGTTTGAAATTAAAGTGATTCATTCAACTTTTGTTTTTATAACCCTAGATTTATTAGTTTGTGTCAATTAGACTTTTCACTTCAATTTTGTCGAAGTTTTGGACCCTCTTTAGCAACTAAAATCATGTATCGGAGTGTAAATCAACTAAACATTAGATAAATTACTTGTATTGCAGTTTGATAAAGGCTTGCTCATGTTCAATGTGGGGGCTCAGTAAGTAAATAAAGCAAGATCAATAAGTTAAGCAAGCGAAGTTTGAGTGGGAGATGTGCTCTACTCATTAAAATTCGTGAGTAGTTCATTAAAGGCTTGTTGTGAACCCGTTGAGGGCTTGTGTAATATATATATATATATATATATATATATATATATTAAGGGCTTGTTAGAACTTGTTAAGAACTCATTAGTGGCTAGATGTTAGCTCGAATTGCTAGGCTTAGTTGCTAACTCGAATTGATCGCAAGCTCAGTTAACGAGCTTGACTCGTCTTAATAACTCTTAACTAGTTAGTGCAGTTGATTATTGGTCTTTATAGTTCGAACAAAAGGTTCAATAGCTCCTTAAGGGCTCTGCTCAAATTCATGCTCGTTAAGGCATATGGAGCTTGAGCTCAAACAAGGGGACACTCGGCTTTGTTTGGCTTATTTACACACCTAATCGTGTGCTTAATGAGTAATTAGTATAGTAGACTTCCCACGTCACATGATGTGATGCTCGAATAATTTTGCTTTCTGATAGAGTTGAAAAAAGAGGATGAAATTACATTAGAGTATTACATATGACTAATCTGAGATTTTGTGTATTAATTTTTTAGTTTATAAATTTTATGAAATAACATTTGTCTAGAAATTATATATATCTAATAAAATAGTCCAACTGATGGTGTAAAAGGATGATGTAAAACTTCTTGTTGTTTGTTGGAAAATCATTATCCCCTCACTATTCCTCTCATTCTGCACTAAAAATAAATTAAAATGTTATGACACTATTAACGAAAAAGAGTTAGATTGTTTTACACCCTTACACACCTTCATTTGAACTATTTTCTTAAATATATGTGACTTTTGGACTGAACCTTAAAGTACTAATGCATAATTTATCCTAATAAAATTTGGTAGTCTGGGAATGTATTTGTTTGAAATTGAAAATTGAGTCATTTTCATTTCAAACAATAGCTTGGATGATCTACACATATATTATCCTTATTAAAAGAATGTATCTTAAAGTGGAAAATAATTATCTTTATTTCTTTCTAGATTTAGTAATAGTAGTAAGTTTACTATAAGGTCTGGTAGTCCCTTACTTGGGCATTTTTTGCTTGCATTATTTTACCTCTTTCCGTTAGGTGATGCATCTTATCATGCAAGCAGTCTCAGCTGAAGGGTTTTTTTCCTCGATAATTAGAGTACAAGTCCGAGATAGCACAGAAGCCTAAGGCAGGGCTCCAAAGGGAAACAATCAGGATTCCAAAACACTTAAGGTAGTAGACTTCTCGCAATCCGTTTTTGCTGAAGGTTGTTTTGGATAATTGGAGTAGTCAGAACAAATTACAGTGAAGTGCAATGGGAAATAAAACAATAGCCTCAGCTGAAGGTAGAGGAGATGTAGATTCTGCATCAATTAATCAAATTTTTGGTTTGATCAATCGAGTTTTTCTTTTCAATTTAATTAGATGTTTTATTATTTGTAATTCACAGATGTAGCCTCAAGGGATAAAAAGACAAAAATTCAGGCTATCTACATTTAAATTCAACTAAAGGTTAAAATCTTTAAGGGTGAAATCCAATTATTGGGATCGAATCCTGCCTTCATGAAGGGTTTGGGGGGATTGTCTCTTTGTAAAGCTCATGTCGACTTCTTATGATATGTGGACTAGGCTCATTTGTTTTTGTGTTTCACATTAAGCTTAACTTTGGTCCATCGAACCAGTTGGTCAATCGATAAGTGAATTCAAAATCTTTACCATGCTATGAACGTTTGTTTGCTCTGGTTTTTCATTTGTAATTCTAGAGTTTGATAAATGAAAAGCTATATTTTGAAAAAGATTTTACTTTTCCTAATTTCATTAAAAACTGAGAATAAGAAACTAAAGGTAAAAAAAGACCTTTACAAGACTTGAGCTGTAATTTCTCTCAAAGACCAAAATTGCAAAGGAAAAAAAATTGATATAAAAGACCCTTAACCTTTATTTGTTTACATTGTTGAAATAGAATATAAAAACGTGGTGGAAAAAGATTCGAAAAATAACTTAATATAAAATAGGTTTCCAACATTTTAATAAAATTTGGAAAATTTGAAAATTGTTTTCCTTCTTTTTCTAATTGGAAAACTACGATTTGAGCAATCTTTCAATTTTTTCAGTTTTTATGAAATTTATAAGAAAAGTTCTGCATTTTTAAACATATTGTTAGTATTTTAGAAACCAAAAATTATGAAAAAGTAAAAAAATAATACCATACAAATCCATGACTTTTATGTAATCAATTTGCTATACTATTATGGAAAATTAATACTTTGAGATTTGATCATTAATCACCTAACTATTATGACATTTGAATATATGCAATGAGATATCTGAGATTTAAATATTTTATAATTTGGATATTTTACGTCAAAATTTGATAAATATTTGTAAAAATGTGATTAATTTTATACAAAAATTGTTAAAATAATATATGATAACTTATATAAGTCATACCGATGTTTTCATAAAAGTATTAGTGAATTGTGATAAAATATTCACGGAATGTTGATGTAAACCGCTTAAATATTGATTAATAAAATTTTAAAACTTCATGGCACATTTTTTCTATAGATAAGGAGAAAAAGCTCGCAAAACAGGGAAGGACGCACCTACAGGAGGGCCCAACAAACAACCAGAAGCAAGAAATACAAGAAAAACCTTCATGGCACATAAATGCTAGGAGTTTTGAAATCTCAAAATATCCTATTATATATATTAAAATATTTATGTAATTAAACCTCATGATATTTATGTGTGGTGTCATTATTATAGGGTTGAGTTAGATGGGAAGCTAATTTGAAGGAGAAAGTGGGAGGTGTTACGTCTTTTTTGTAAAGACGAAAGGTGGGACGTCATGTTAAAGTGGGAACCTTTCTTTTATATAACATAGGATAGGATAGGATAGGATAGGATGGTCACAAATTATACTACCTAATTAAGTACTTCTGTCAAGGGGCCCTCCTCTTACCCTCTACTTCAAGCTCGCTCTCTCTCTCTCTCTATATTTATGATCTGGTTGATAATAGAAAATTTTTCATATTTTTAGGGAAATTTTTTTTGAAAAACTGAAAAATGTGTTTAACAGTTCATTTTTCTAATTACAGATGTTGAAAAATAATTTTTATTTTTTCACAAATTTGGCAAATTTTTTCAAATAATAGGGACCTTATTTTCTAACTTTTCTCCTATCTCCTTTTATATTTTTACACTACTCACTTATTTTATAATATTTTTCTTATATCCTTATCTCCTTCCTCTCTTACTTAAATAATTTTGAAGTGCTTAAAGTTGGGTTTTTCAATTTTAAAAGCGATAAATTATTTTAAGGGCAGATGACCAATAAGAGGATCATGCGAGTTGTTTAATTATAGATACTTATTTTTGTAGAATGTAATAAAGTGGACTTTAGGGGTACTTAACAGCCGGTTACTTTTTTAAAAGCGAACGTTTGATGAACTACTTGTGTTCAAGTTCGATTAGGGCTCGTGCGTGTTCACTATGAGGGCTCGATAGCTTATCGAGGCGAGTTCGAGCAGGCTCGATAAGCTTAACAAGCCGAGTTCGAATAGGGGCTCTTGGTTCGTTAAGATTCACGAACAGTTTGATAAGAGCTCTTTAAGGGACTCGTTAGGCGGCCCATTAAAGTCGTTAAGAGCTTGTTAACAGTTGATATTGGTTTGAAAGTGGCTCGATAAGCGTCGGTAGCGGGCTTGACTCGGTAGTAAGCTCTGCTTGGTTTTAAGCTCGATTGGGCTCGACATTGCTCGATAACAAGCTTGACTCAATTCGATAAGCCTAATGAGCCAAGCCGAGCCAAGGATCAAGCATACTAAAATCTTTTTGAATCAAGCTCGAATAATGGTTGGAAAAGCTCGATAAGAGCTCTGCTTAAACTTGAGCTCGATAAGTTTTATCAAGCTCTGAGGTCGAAGCCCTGAACAAGGGGGTTCTCGGGTTGGCTCGTCTTGTTTACTCCCTTACATTAAGGTGATAAAAGTTGATTCCTCTATCGTGTTTTACACTATTTATGTATCCTTCTCAAGCTTCAAAAAATTGGAAAATAGGGATCATTTGAACGTATTTTTCAATTTTTTATATTACAAAATTGGAAAAGAAAAAATGGAGATAAAAAGGGAAATTAAAAGTGGAAAAGAAAAACTGTTATGTGCTATTAAACGGCCCTTAGCTTTTCTTCTGTACTTCCCCTGCACAACATGATGTATTTTACTCCCCAACACTTTTACAAGACACTCTTCAAATTATGTAGAAATGTTGTTGTCAGCAATTTCAATTACTGGGTTATTTGAGCTGTTGAATTTGGTGTGCATGTTATCTATTTGTCTTTTAAGCACAAGATCTTGGGTTTTAACTTCATCTTCACCTCTCCCAATTGTAGCTGGTCTTTCTTAGAGCATTGTTGTACCTCTTTACTCTCTAAACGAATTACTGTGTCAGTTATTTCATGGATTCTTATAATTTTTATTGTGTTGATTTAGCCTATGTTTAATTTACATTGTGTCAATTTAATTTTAAAATGAAAATGCTTTGTGCAGAAATAAACAATTCTCCCGGATCACAATCGAATCAAATACCATGACAATAATGAGAATAAATGGACTAAAAGAGAAACGAAACAATCGACACAATGATTTACGTGGAAACCCCTTTACAATCGAAAAGGGAGAAAACCACGGGCAAAGATTGGAGCTTTTATTATTGAATCAAATGAAGAATTACAATATTCTCTTTCATTCTCAATTTATTTGTGGCAGCGCCGCTGGGAAAACCTCACTTTGAATATTGGATGCAGAATGACGTAACCCTACGTCTCAATATATAGGCGCTGGGAAATCGCTCTTCCCGATTGATCGGATACTGGAGGCGTCTTACTTTTACGTAACTTTCCCGATCGATCGAGCTGCACCTCGATCGATCGACCTCCTCACGGCCCTTCTCCTTAATATGCCAAGTAATTTTGAGACATTTTCCTAACAAATCTCCACATTGGCTCAAAATTAACATCAACAATAAAACAACTCCACCTTCTCCACAAACGCCCCCTCAACCGGGGCTAACATACATCAAACTGAAAGACCCACTAAATTCGAGCAATGCTTGAACTTGCTCCCTGGTAGAACTTTAGTAAACATGTCAGTTGGATTGTCCTCAGTCCCAATCTTCCTCAACTCCACCTTCCGCTCGTCAATCAGATCTCTAATAAAGTGATGCTTCACATCTATATGCTTCGTTCGGTCATGATGTGATATCTGATCTTTTGCTAGGTGAATGGCGGACTGACTATCACAGTAGACTTTAACTGTACCCTGTTCAACACTGATTTCACTGATCAAACCTCTCAACCAGACGGCTTCTTTGAATGCTTCTGTAACTGCCATATACTCGGTCTCGGTAGTAGACTGTGCTGTAATAGACTGTAAACACGCTCTCCACCTGATAGCTGTGCCACCTAAACAAAACACATACCCTGATGTGGACTTCCTCTTATCGAGGTCTGCACCATAATCAGAATCTACATACCGAACCAAACAACACTTACTTTTCCCATAATCCAAACACAAATTCGAAGTTCCACGAAGATACTTGAGAATCCACTTCACAGCATGCCAATGTTCTTTACCCGGATTCGCCATGTACCTACTAACTCTGCTCACTGCAAAAGCAATATCTAGACGCGTACAAATCATTGCATACATAATACTGCCCACTGCACTAGAATAGGGAATCTGAGACATGTACCTGACATCCTTCTTCACTCTGAGACAAATCTAGTGCTGAGAGTCTAAAGTGAGCTGTTAAGGGCATGCTAACTAGATTAGCATCCTTCATATGAAACATAGTGAGCTGCTAAGGGCGTGCTAACTGGATTATCATCCTTCATATGAAACATGTCTAACACCTTCTCAGTATACTTCTTCTAAGACAAGTATAATTTTTCGGCTTTTCGGTCTCTACGAATTCCCATGCCTAAGATTTTCTTAGCTGCTCCAAGATCTTTCATCTCAATCTCACTCTTCAACATAGATTTCAAATCATCAATATCTTTCATGTCTCATGTTGCAATCAACATATTATCAACGTACAAAAGCAAATAAACAAAGCCTGAATCAGTCTTTCTGAAGTACAAACAATTGTTGTACTTACTCCTGATGTACCCATGACCTGTCATGAGCTGATCGAATCTCCTATACCACTTCTTAGGAGATTGCTTCAAACCATATAAGGATCTTTTAAGCAAACACACATGATCTTCTTTTCCTTCTACAACAAAACCCTCGGGCTGATGCATAAAGATACTTTCTTCTAGTTCACCATACAAAAATGCAGTCTTTACATCTAACTACTCAAGCTCTAAATCATGCATAGCAACCAAAGACAACAATGCACGAATCGAAGTATGTCCAACTGCAGGTGAGAATATATCATGAAAATCAACACCTTGTATCTGACTGTAGCCTTTAGCTACCAAACATGCCTTGTACCTTGCATCTTCTACTCCAAGAATGCCCTTTTTTCTTTTGAAGACCCATTTGCAACCTATCAGTCTTTTCCCTGTTGGAGGCTTCACTAGTTCCCAAGTCTGATTCTTATGAAGAGATTGCATCTCTTCATTCATAGCAACGAGCCACTTCTCAGCATCTGATCTCGATACAGCCTCTGAATATGAAGTCGGCTCACTGTCATCTAAAGACTCAGCAGTGGTAAGGGCATAAGCAATCATCTCCTCATACCCATATCTCTCTGGAGGCCTGACCTGTCGCCTCGGTCTACCACCAGCTATAGTGTAATTCTCCACCTGCTGACCTGTTTCTGCATTATCAGTAACAACATCAGAAACCCGTACCTAAGGTGCTGGAATACTCTCTAACTAAACAACTTGCTGATCTGGCTGTATCTCTGTAACATCAGGTGTCTCAACCTGAACTATATCACTGTTAGTGGAATGTGTGTGTGGCGGATGTAGTAGAGCAGACTCATCAAAGGTAACATCTCTACTAGTCAGAAACTTCTGAGCACTGGGATCCCACAGTCTATATCCCTTCACACCTGACGAATAACCAAGAAAGATGCATTTCTTGGCCCTAGGCTCCAGCTTTCCATCATTCACATATGCATATGCAGGACAACCAAAAACTTTAATCTGAGAATAATCAGAAGTAGAACCAGACCATACCTCGTCAGGTGTCTTCATCTGTAATGAAGAATACGGTGTCTTGTTCATAAGATAGCAAGCCATGCTAACTGCTTCTGCCCACCATTCTCTTTTTAAACCTGCATTTGAAAGCATACACCGAGCCTTCTCAAGTAACGTCCTGTTTAACCTTTCAGCCACTCCATTTTGTCGAGGTCGACCTGTACATGTCCTGTGTCTGACGACAAAAGTCCCAAGTTGGTCACTAAAGTGACCAAAAATTGCCCTTTTGGTCACCCAACTCAAATTTTGGAAAATTTAGTCACCGAACTCTTAAAACAAGTTCCATTTAGTCACCCAAGTGATTTAAAATGAACAAATTAGTCACCCAATTCAAATTTTGGAAAATTTGGTCACCCAACTCCTAATAAAAATCTTATTTAGTCACCTAAATGATTTAAAATTAATTAAATTTACTACCCAAGTAAAAAATAATAAATTTAATTATATTTATGAATTATTTATTTTATTAGTCTGCAATTTTCTAAGTTTACTAAAGTTTATCTATTATTTTTTCCAAAATAATAGTTCATCTTTTATTTTATAATCAAATTATTATTTTTCTATTAATATTACGTAAAAATTAAAAAATATGTAATCAATTTTGCCATAAAATAAAATATAAAAAATAATTTAAATAAAAAATGACCCAAAATAATTTGCATATAGTTATAATTGTAAAAAGACTAAAAAGAAGAAATATTTATTTTAAATTGAATGCTTAATCAAAATTTTCTCTTAAATTCATCCTAAAAAAAATTTTCCTCCCAAAATCACTCTGACCAAATTTTTAAATTTTGGGAGGAAAAATTTCGAAACTCCAAAATTCCTTCCCAAAATTTAAATTTGGTTGGAGGAATTTTGGGAGGGAAATTGTTTTTATGATAAATTTGAGAGAAAATTTTGATTAATTATTTAATTCAAAGTAAATATTTTTAATTTTTAGTTTTTTATAATTATAACTATATGCAAATTATTTTGGATTATTTTTCATTTAAATTATTTTTTGTATTTTATTTTATGGCAAAATTGATTACGTATCTTTTAATTTTTACTTAATATTAATAGCAAAATAATAATTTGATTATAAAATAAAAGATGAACAATTATTTTGGAAAAATAATAGATAAATTTTAAAAAAGTCAGAAAATTGTAGACCAATAAAATATATAATTCATAAATATAATTAAGTTTGTTATTTTTTATTTGCGTAGTGAATTTAATTAATTTTAAACCATTTAGGTGACTAAATGAGATTTTTATTAGGAGTTCGGTGACCAACTTTTCCAAAATTTGAGTTGGGTGACTAAATGGAACTTTTTTTTAAAGTTGGGGGGACCAAATTTTTCAAAATTTGAGTTGGATGACCAAATGGGCAAATTTTGGCCACTTTAGTGACCAACTTGGGACTTTTGTCTGTGTCTGACTATACCCTGATCTTCACAAAATCTAGTGAAGTCACCTTCAACAAACTCAAGACCATTATCAGTCTTCAACCTCTTGATCGGCTTCCCTATCTGTTTTTCAAGCAGAATCTTCCATTTCTTGAATACATCATAAACTTTATTTTTCTGCTTTAGAAAATAGACCCAAACTTTTCGCGAGTAATCATCAGTAAACGTTAAAAGATACCTGGACTCACCTTTAGAAGCCACTCTGGAAGGTCCCCACAGATCAGAATGTATGTAATCTAACATTCCCTTTGCTTGATGCACTGCTGACTTGAAGCTGACTCTCTTCTGCTTCCCATAAATACAGTGCTTACAGAATTCCATCAGTCCTGTTGACTGACCACAAAGCAATCCCCTCTTGCTCAGCTCAGACAATGCCTTATCACCAATGTGACCCATTCCCATGTGCCACAGTCTTATGATCTCTGCATCTGTCATAGCAGATGTGGAAACAGCAACTGAACCTGTCACGGTTGTACATGCAAGCTCATACAAAGTACCAACCCTATTTCCTTTCATCACAATTAAAGCACCCTTACTGACCCGCATGACTCCACCTTCCGCAGTGTACTTGTACCCACTAGACTCAAGGGTGCTTAGAGAAATCAAGTTCTTTTTCAACTCCGAGACGTGACGTACATCACTCAAGATTCTAATAGCCCCATCAAACATTCTCACACGGAGTGTCCCAATCTCCACTACCTTACAAGCAGCATCGTTAACCATCAAGACAACTCCACCTTGTATAGACTTATACGTGGAGAACCAGTCTCTATTTGGAGTAACGTGATATGAACAACCCGAATCCATGACCCACTTATCCTTGGACCTGGACTGAGAATCAGCAACTAATAGAAACTCCCCTTCACTATCCTCCTCTACAATACTAGCCTCAGCGGACTTTTCTTTGCCCTGGTCACCTCTGTTACCCTCTTTCGATTTATATTTGTATTTGTAATAGTCTTTCTTTATGTGCCCTTTCTTGTAACAATAATGACACGACAGGTTCTTATGTCTAGATTTAGACCTAGACTTTTTCCCACCATTGGATCCCCTATGTTCTGGTCTACCTCTCACATGCAAACCACTACCTGAGTCATTCACCGAGTCAGATAACTCCCTATCTACCCGTTCTTTACTCACAAGGTTTCTTTTCACCTCATCAACAGTAATGGTTGGCCTACCCTCGTATATCATGCTTTCTACGAAGCCCTTATACGAACTAGAGAGCGAACGCAGCAATATCATAGCTTGATCCTCGTCCTTAGGGGTATCTTCCAATTCCTTTAATTCTTGTATAATAGAGGTAAACTCGCTAAGATGGTTTTTAAGAGATGTACCTTCTGTCATACGAAAAGTGAACAACCAACGCTTCGTTGCGAGTTTGTTGGAGACTGACTTGTGGCAAAACATGTCTAACAATTTCTCCCATAACTCCTTTACGGTTTTCATCTCCAAGACCTCTGACAGAACATCATCAGCCAAACACATCTGTATCGCCGTGAGAGCCTTATCATCCAACTCTTCCCATTGTGCCTCGGCCATAGTCTCGGGTTTCTTCTCTTTCCCCTTCGGTGCTTTCTTCAAGCATTTCTGAGTCAGGAGTTCTTTCACACGGACTTGTCATAAGCTAAAGCTTCCCTGACTATTGAACTTCTCTACCTCGGTCTTAATACCTGATGCCATTGTACCAATTCGAAGAACCAGGCTCTGATACCAATTTGTGCGGAAATAAACAATTCTCCCGGATCACAATCGAATCAAATACCATGACAATAATGAGAAATAAATGGACTAAAATAGAAACGAAACAATCAACACAATGATTTACGTGGAAACCCCTTTACAATCGAACGGGGAGAAAACCAGTGGCGAAGATTGAAGCTTTTATTATTGAATCAAAAGAAGAATTACAATATTCTCTTTCACTCTCAATTTATTTGTGGCGGCGCCGCTGGGAAAACCTCACTTTGAATATTGGATGCAGAATGACGTAACCCTACGTCTCAATATATAGGTGCTGGGAAATCGCGCTTCCCGATCGATCGGTACTCCACCGATCGATTGGCCTGCTTACTGGAGGCGTCCTGCTTTTACGTAACTTTCCCGATCAATTGAGCTGCACCTCAATCGATCGACCTCCTCACGGCCCTTCTCCTTAATATGCCAAGTAATTTTGAGACATTTTCCTAACATGCTTTAACGACAAAGTTTGTATTGGGTACTTGCATTTGTTATATCCAAGTTGTCACAATTTTTGTTATTGACTTAACGTTAATTTTCTCATTGGACTAAATTGACATTATGTAAATTATACATAGACTAACTTTAGACTAACTTACTGTAATTAAAAATAAAATGATTAAATTGATGTAATGAACAATGTAGAAGGGCCTTTAACATAAATAACCATAAGTCATTATTTGTTTTCTGAGCGATTCTTCGTCATAACTTATGTCGTCTTAATGAAATTCGGTAGGGAAATTGGTTAATGAAAATTGTTTTCTGTGGGATTATTTTTTGATTATGGATTGGACCCTGATATTCGCCTATAAGTGACGATATCAAATATGTATTCATATTTTTCTAATTAGCATGGGAGTTTACATATTATTATCAATAATACCGTAACATTGCATTTCTCATATTAGTTGTACAATACGTAAATTAAATCTCGTATCATTATTTTTTTGTGAATAAAAAATTAATCAGTTAAAAATAACCTTATTTATATCTGAATTAAATACATATATTTTTAGTTTTACGTACTATTACCAATAACTATGCTTCTTGTTACTATCATAATGGATAATGCTGTTAAAAAAGTCAAATTGACATAATTATATTCCTCTTCACCTTGTTAGTGTTTTAGGAATTCCTATAGATATGAATATAATTATATATAATTTTTATAAGTCAACAAACTTTTTACCAAACCTTTTATTGATAAAGTCCAATAGTACACAATGTATTAAATATCATTTAATTCTTGTCATGCTTCTTTGTGTCAAGAGGAGTTAAAAAATGTAATGTGGGATCCCAATTCTTCCTACTTTCAAAGGGAAAGGGAGCTAAGTCACAGGAGAATCTCCAGCGTGATTGTGATTAACATGGGCATTCTCCTGCTTCTATGGACTCAACTTTAAGTGACCTTCTTTTCCTCCAGGATTTGAGTCTTGGATCACTGAACCTTTAACCGATTTCCTTGTGCATGAATCCCATGAGGATAGTAGTAGAGGGTTCTCATTCACTCCTATTGATCTTGGCCAAAATGGTGAAGAGCAAGTTCAACAATCTCTGAACAATGATGTGGAGGAAGGAGGAGGTGGAGATGCAGATAATTTTAAAACAAATCTCAATACCCATCAATTGGAAGAACCAAACAAAGCAGGGGGAAAGAGTACACTCTAAGGTCCTTAATAACACACCACCTCAGAAAGGTAGGAGAGCCAAGAATCGTAAGAAGAAAGAGCTAGAAAAAAAAGCTTTTCAAGAACTTTTGAAGGACATGCAAAGCAACTATAGTGGAGAAAAGAAGGCTTGCAAGAAGCCCAATTCGAAGAAACAAGAGAAGAGGAGTGATAGGGATAGGGTCGAGAAGGAAACTGATGAATTCGGGCCGAAGAAACGTGGGAGTTAGGTAAAAACACTTGGATTGAACTTTGATGGTGACGACTCTATCATGGTGAATGAATTCGCAAAGATAAACAAGAAGAACAGAAGGAATTTTGTAGTAAGAAGGATCAAGAAAGAGTAAGCCGTTGAATAAGGTGAGTTGAAGGTATCCTATTAAAGTGTATCAAGCGTCTGATCTGGTTTGATCTCATAAATTGTCGTCATCTTGTTGGGGTCTGTCTGGGGTGTTTTGGCCTTTCTTGGCTTGGATGTTTTGTTTGTCATTAGGGTAGGTCTTTTTGGGTGTGTTTTTTGGAGGTAGCTCATTTATGTGGTCTTTTGGTGCTTTGTTTTGGTGTCCTTAGCATTAGGCTTGCCTTTGTCGAGGCGTTCGTTTCATTTAGGTGTTTGGTTGTAGACAACCTGTTGCCTTGGGTGTTTTGGGTTTTTGGTTTAACTTTGGTCCTTATCTTGTACCATCGTGCTTTCTAGAACTTGTATTTAAA
This sequence comes from Simmondsia chinensis, assembly GCA_018398585.1. NCBI lineage: Eukaryota > Viridiplantae > Streptophyta > Magnoliopsida > Caryophyllales > Simmondsiaceae > Simmondsia > Simmondsia chinensis. The sequence continues at coordinate 8,322,842 of JAGTTD010000023.1, read as the reverse complement.
TTATAAAAAAAGAAAATCATTTAATCCTTGTACCATATTTGACTAATTATGCTTCTAGATTGTTGAAAGAGGGGAGCCTGAAGTATTGTTTTTCAACCAATCTTTATCATACTCGAACTCTATCCTTAAAGAGAAAGATTATTATTTTTTGAGATTATTTATACCACTAGTCCTTATACTTTAACTATTATATTAGTTTAGTTTACAAAAAAAAAAAAAAGTTCATAGACTTTTAATTATGTCAATTTAGCCCTTTTATAATTGAAGTTGTTTCAATTAAACATCTAATTTTAAAGTTAATGCTGCTTTTGGACTAATTAATGTTATGCTTTCAATTAAAAGTTGTGCAAAGATTTGCAAGTGCTAATTAATTTCTTGAGATGGAAAGAATATGTAATTGTTAATTAATGTCGCAATTTCGATCACAAATTGAAATTAATTTTAGAATTGGACTTGATTAAAATGATTTCAATCATACAAAAACTAAACTAATACAGTAAAAGTTTAGGCACTAAATCGATATAATACTCGAAACACATGGACTAACAATGTAGTGTAACTGCAAAAATTTGTGAACATTAACCATATGGGACAGTTGTATTCATATTTTCAAGAAATGTGTCAACCGACTCTTTTTGGTGTACCTACAAAAATATGCGATTGTCAACCAGATGAGACAATTGGACGACACAACGTGAAGATGGATGTAGCGAAACTGCCCTTACCCTTGATTATTAGGAGCTTTTTGTACTGGAGGTTGGAATGCGGGTAGTCTACTTCTTTTGGGTGTGGATGTTTTAGCAGTTTTTGTTTTGTTGTGGTGTGATTTTAGCTGCTAGATTTTTCTTTTCTTTTCTTTTTTTTTTTTTTTTTTTTGCTTGCTTATGGGCATTTTTTTTTTTTAATTTTTGGATAAATGGTGGGCTTCTTTTATTGTAATTTTTGTTTGCCTTTAGGCCCTATCTTGTACTATGGTGTCATTTTTGGCTTATATTACAGTTATTAGAAAACAAGGACTAGCAATACAAATAATCCTATTTTTAGGTGGAATTTAAATGTAGTAGGAGAGGATGGGGTAGCTATTTAGGATGTTATGAATGGGCTTAGCGTGTTAGAAATATGAGGAATAATCAAGCACAACAACGAAAGGAGAGCAATAAGAGAGATCTCACAAAACGATAATATTGCACTGTGATAGAGACCACTGTCTTAAAAGACGATTTTGCCGCTGCTCTCAGTGCATACAATAGAATCAGCGGCTGTCTTTCAAGATTAATGCGATCTGACTCTTAATGTACACTCATTAATTATCGGTTAAGAGTGCCACTCGAGCTTTGCCCAATAAGGAACTAGAGATTTTGAGTCGTTGGAATCAGGAAAGGGTACTTTTTCTTGGATGCTTAGAATGCTGGGTTAAGCCAGGTATTTATAGAGACTAATGTGACTATTGGAAAGGGATGTGCCTTTCTCTAATAGTCACTTCCATTATTGATGTTGCTCGGGAAATGATGAAGTAGTAAAGATGGTGTTGGGAAGAGTTACGAGACAATTTACTAAAGTCCCTCGAAAATAGGAGGCATTAATCTCAGTTAAATAATATTTTTTAAAAATTAAAAGTATCCGTTAGAAAAAGCATCCCACCCACATCCTCGCCCTAGCCCAGCCCAACGCGGCTTGTGGGTGGCATGTGCATGGTCCCCATCTGCCTCTTACCCTTTACTTAATTCAAGATGTTAACACTAGCTCCCTTCTTATTATTAATTTTTTTTTTTTTTGATCAAAAGCTCCCTAAAATGAAGAAGCATTCTTTAAATTTCCATTATGGGATGGGTATATCAAGAGCAAGGTTATTTTAAGATACTTTGACTTGTGTCATTTTTCCAACGTAGTAGACCTTGTGTGCATTCCTGTTTTCTCAGTTCAACTAATGCTGAACATTAACTAGATTGTGTATGTATTTTTTCACATTGGTTAGGAGGATGCTAACTTTTTTCCAAAACAAGGATAACTATATTTGCGAAATGAAGGATAAGCTGGCTCAAGGCCTTTAGTTTAAGATATTAAAAGTTTAACCACTATACCAACTTAAAAAGCTATAACTAGTCATATATAGTGTTACCAAAGTTATTTTTAGGAAGATTATCACTTAAGCATTATAAGATTTAAGCATTTATCATCTCCGTACTTTGACATTTTAATATATATAATAAGGAATCACGAGGTTTTAATATTTATAACCTAGGTACCATATGTTGAATTTGATTAATTTTCGTATACAATTTGACCAATTTTATATAGAAAAAAATGATGAAGTAAGTGATTATGATAATATATATATATATATATATAATTCACGTTAATATTTTTAACAAAAGTTTATAAAATTACCAAAAAGTTCGCTCATTGTGATGTAAATTGTACACCTCCCCACCCCCTTCCCCCCTTTTTCTCAATCATATGTGGTTTTAGCATTTTTGGTAAAATGAAAATATTTATATATTATCATAATCATGCTTTATTTTCTCATTTTTTTGATTAATAAATTTTAAAACTTCATTCCATGCAACTTTTCCATCTACACTTTGAGTTGTTCTAGAGGGTCTTCTCTTGTTGAGCCTAGTGTCACGCACCGCCAATATTATTAGTACTTTTTTATTTTTGATGATGTACTAGAAGGCCCTAGAATATACTAGGCCTTCCATTTTTGTGCTTGGATGTGTGTATGTACGAAGGGGTGTGTCGCTTGGCATGTTGGGTCGCGTCCTTTGGGCCCTTGACAAAGACCGGGTGCGTGCCTTGACATGACGGGTGGCGTCCCTGGGCCCTTGACAAGGACCGGGCGCGACACTTGACACGGACGGCCATGCCCCTTCTCAACGGTCACGACCCTGACATGAGGAGGCGCGTCCCATGGCCTTTGACACGGTCCATGGACACGGCCACCCTTAAGGGGATGTGTTCCAATTTTGTTCATTTAATATCCATGTACTTAGCCTAGATTCATGTATTTACTTAATAGACATGTCCCAAAGCTTGAGCCGTGTCCCTTGGGGATTCCACACGGTTCATGCATACTTGTAAACCTCTTTTGAGTATATATAATAAAGTGTTGGCATTTCCAAAAATCACCCAATTCATCCAAACTCTCTTCTCTCTCTAACGTGTGAATCTTCAATACTTGTGTCCCTAATTTCGTTGTCCCTTTAACACTTTGTTGCCCTAATTCCGCATATACATAGCCTTCGGGTTATCGGGGAGCTTGACTTGACGAGGTACTTTCGGAGTGAAGTTAAGTGGCGCACGGGCTTGACAAGGGTGTCAAAAACCGTCCCGTGACACTAGGGTGTCAAGCAAGCCAAACACCCCCTGGTCTTAAGAGTCTGAATTCGAGTAGTGAAGTCATCCACCTGGTTTTCTGCATGCTCTTCCCGAATCCTGAAGCGACCTTCTGCGCTTCCTCAAATTATCAGGATCCCCCTTTTATAACCTAGTGTGGTGCTGGTCGTACCTGTAGTGTTGGAAATCGGAAGACGAGATTGGTTTCTTTTGTGATTTAGTTTCAACTTCGTGAATTGATGGAGCTTTTACGTTGTACTTTCAAGTCTTGTAAAGGACCTTTTTTATCGCTGGACCTCGTTAAATTAAGGGAAAGTTTCAAAAGAAAGTGTGGATGTTGTTCTTCTTCATCTTTGTTTTTGGATTATCTGATGCAAAAGGAATAAGATTATATCTGAAGACGAGAAATGGAATAAACAAGATAACTTTTGAAGTATTCCAGAAGGGGTTAGATTTTAGGCTTCTGCTTGGTGTAAATTATATCCATACGAGCTATTTGCTAGCGGTTTGGATCATTTACACCCCTAATTTTATTCATAACTTTCCTTTACAATGAAGCCTTTATTTAAAAAGTTATTGAAGAGGTATAGTTGGTATTAAAGGAGTTAGTTTATTTATTATACCTAAACTACTCCTCATTTGACCACTACATTTTGTATTGAATTGTTTTCTTTCTTCTTTGGGTTGGGTGCGCTACAATCTTGTGTCCGAGCCCGTGTCCAATTATCAAAAGAAATGAATTAAACTTTACGGTGTACGAGTGATAAAATTTTTAAACATCAATATATTCCATGGTATATTTTAAAATCTTAAGATATATGAGTGATAAATGGTCAAACTAAGTAATAACTTGCTTACTTTTCATGATAAAGTAGTTAAAAGGAGAGGTGAAAGGAAGGAAGGAAAAAGGACAACAGTGTTGAAGATGCCGGCAGGATCCTTGCCGCGGAGCTCACACTGGAGATGGGGAAAAGACTCGGATTGAACTTTTATGGATTTGATCCGTTTTCGCTGAGTGCCTTGCTTCAGTAGATTTATCGTACCGTTGTCCCATTTTTTATCTTTTGGTTAGTCATGTTTTCGATGTCCTGCCTAATTGTGTTTGAGACTCGCATTTTGCCTGTTTATGCTTGTCTTCCTGTTTATTTGGTTTCCTTTTTATGGTCCCCGTTCTTATATGGGTTGACTCAGGGCTCGCTTGATCAAGTTGACTGCTTTGTACCGCAATTCTGTGGCTAATTATCGGAAAAAAATGTAGTTAAAAGGAGAGGGTGATGTAAATGTATTTGGGGTGAACCACTTTGTTTATTTCGTACACGAAACGTTTCCAAATCCACAAATGGCTCTCCAATGCCATTTTGTGCACATTACCCACTAGTTTAAAGGACACAGTGATTTACTCCGTTTGTTTTGAGGAAAAGATAGAATTTACGAATTCATTTTTCTTCGAAAAAATTTTTCCAAAAAAATATAAATTCCGAGTGGAATTTTTCGTTATTTGTTTCAAAGAAAAACTTAATTCCCCATTGTGATGTTTTCTTGTATGTTTTAAAAGACATATTTTTCACCAATTATTTTATATCTTGTTATAGAACAACATAAGTAATAATACAACATATATGAAGTAATAAAAAAAGTTGACTATCAAAGCTGTATAAATTAGGAAAATCGTTTCTTAGGTAGTTTAAAATTTGAGCATTTATCATCTAAATACCCTGTTATTTTTATATATACAATAAGGTGCCCTGAGATAAGAAATTTTTTACTTGTGTATATACTGTGTTAAAATCTATTCGATTTTTATTAAAATTCGACTAGTTTCTGCCATTAAACTGATGAGGTATAAACTATGATCATATTATTAAAAGGTTGTCCACATTCTAACAAAAATTACTTATACAGTATCAAAAAAAAATGTGTCACGTTAGTATTTCGGATAAAAGAAATTATTGCATTATGATAGAGCATATATAGAAATTGTTGTTTTCATTTAAAATCTGCTAAAACTTGACGAAAGATACCTGATTCATAAGAAAAGTTTTAAACTTCGGGGTACATCATTGTATATTACTAAAATATCATAGCACCTATGTAATGAATGCTCAAATATTAACCTAGATAATTTTCTTGTATAATATTATACAACAAATCAACTTGATTAAAATTGTTCTGTTGTAACTATAAGAAAGTAACATCAAAGCTATTTTTAATTATTCAGTCTAATTCTTATCCAATGTTGTGACGTTAAATATTTAGTCCGGTTTATTTCGATTTGATCTAGATTCGCATGATGCTTACTGTGAAGATTTTTATCATGGCTTCCCCCATTTTGAAAGGAAAGTTATTTACCCCTTATTTGAGGGAGGAAAACCTTTCCGTAAGCAAAAGACGTGACAAACAATGGAAAAGGAAAAAAAACACTTCCTAGAATGTGATTTTCCTCCTAAACAAACGGATAATGTATTAGGGCTTGTTCGATTGAGTCGTTTCTTGCCCAAAAAAAATTCTTCATGAGAAACTAATTTGGTTACAAATTGAAACTTGAAGAACTATTTTGAGTTAAAAAAAGACGAAGGATTAATTTGCACAAACTTATAAATTTTAAGAATTAATTGAGTAAATTACTTGATATTGATGTGTATATTCACAAGTTTGGATGGGGAAATAGAGAAAACCGTGTAAGAATTCCGTATGTGTAAATGAACTGAATATTAAATGAACTACTTGTATGTGAAATCGGTTATGGCTCATTTGTGTTCACCATGGGACTTGACTCAATGAGCTTAATATAAATCGAGTTTGAACAATAGGATGCTTGGTTCGTTAATGTGTATGAACAATTTGAGAAGGATTCACTAAGGACTCGATAAGAGAATGGGAACAACTTGTTAATGACTTTATTAATAGTTAATATTAGCTTGAAAATTAGCTTGGTAGTAATTCAAAAAGCTCAATTCAGTAGCAAGCTCGACTTATTTACGAGCTCAATTCTACTTAATAAAGAGCTCAACTCTGAGCCTAACCAAGTATTAAATATATTAAAATCTCATCAAATCGAGCTCGAACAAAGATTCAAAAGTTCGATAAGTCCAGCTTGAAGTTAAGCTCAATAAAGCTTATTGAACTTGGAATCAAGAAAGGGAATCTCGACTCAACTCGACTCAGAATTTTTTTATATTGGTTGTTTGCTGCTTGTTGCTTTTGTGCGCTGTATTGTGGCTATGTGGTGGTATGTGATTTTTTGCTTTATTACTTATTGCTGCTTTATACTCTCTCTATGCTGTTATTTTTATGTTTTTCAGGTTGGAGGTCCTCGAATATAACCTTCCTTTAGATAGCATCCTGAAGGGGTAAGGCTGCGTACATCTTACTCCCCTCCCTCTGACCCTGCATTGCAAGAGCTTTTGAGGTATTAAGTTTGTTGTTGTTGTTGTCGGGCCCTTAACGAGCTCTTATCAAACTGTTCGCGAAAGTAAATGAGTCGAGCACCCCCTGTTTGATCTTGATTCAATAAGCTTATCAAACCTGCTCGAACTCAGTTCACTAAGCTGTCGAGCCTCAATAACGAACATGAATGTGCCATAATCAAATTTAAACACGAGTAGTTTATCGAACTTTGTTTCGTCTACCCCCTAACTATGACATACCATATTTGACAATAAAAAAAGAGAGAATAAACAAAAAGCAAAATAAAAAGACAACAGAAGGACGCGGCGGGGCCGTTTGAAAACGGTTTTTTTTAAAAATATTTAAATATTTGTTCATAGGCTCACGCAACTGAACAAACTTTAAGGTGACAATAAATAAAATAATAATATAAAATGGCTCACGCAATTCACACCCCCCGCCTAATCTACCCCCTTTTGTCATCTCCAACGTTACAAGTTTTATTTTAACGGCAACGTTATTGCGACGGTAAAATTGTTATTATTAGATAATTTTATTATTTTTATTTTTTATAAATTATATTATTAATTTAATAATGATAATTTTTATTCTAATATGATATATATATAATATTTATGAAAATAATAAATAAGACCTTAATCTTTTCCTCCATTTTTTTTTCTTTCATACAATTTTTTAGGTTCCAAAAGGAGTCTCAATCTTTTTTATTTATTTTATAGTACCTTATATTTTATTTGTATTAACAGTAAGACCTTCTCTGATAAGATGATGTCATATTCTGAGAAAAAAGTTGATGCAGTAGTAGTACTCCTTGAGCTAATCCCTCATTGTTTTCGCGCATTAAGCTCAAGAATACGTTTATTTGCTAATATGATGGTCGGTCATAGTTCAGTAAAGATTTTAAGTGGGTCCGCTTGGACTATGCTATGTATGAATGGTCTTTTCTATTTCATAGGAGATCATGGTCCTTTATTTATAGTTCTTGCATTAATCGGTCTGGATATTTTAAATACCTAAAGATGGATATTGAATATATTCATTGAACTACTTGGCGACATTTGAAGAGAGTGATAAAACAACACTAATAGCAATAGGTCCAGTGCCCTTGAGGCTCCACTTAAGTAGGGTCTAAGGGGGGGTAAGATGTATGCAGCCTTACCCCTTCAGGATGATACCCTAATGAGAGGCTGTTTTCGAAGACCCCCAATCTGATACCCATGAAAAGCATGCAAGCAAGAGCAAAAAGTAAAAAGCAAACAAGCATCTAGGGGAGAGAGTTTACATAACGACGAAATGCAAGCATATATAGAGTGTAAGCAGCGAGTAGCAATGCAAAGTTGTGTATAAACAAACAGGCATGAAGGAGTCTCATGGCGCTAGTACTAGCTTAGAAGTGCTCTTCACTCCTAAACCGCTATATCGGTTACACCTATGCTAATCCTTCACTTAACTCTATCTAGGGTCATCTCCTCATTTAGGTTGAGATAGGCGAGGCCCTGTCGAATTGCTTCCATCCATTTTTTTTTGGTCGACCTCTTCCTCTCTTCCCGCCTATAATATGGAGTTGTTTGCATCTCTTGACAAGGGCAGTGGTCGGTCTCTTTCTAACATCCCCAAACCACTGCAGACGTTGCTCCCTCGGCTTATCCTCGATTGGGGCCACGCCTAGTTTAATTCTTATAACTTCATTCATGATCCTATCCTTCCCTGTGTGTCCATATATCCATTTCAACGTCCACATTTTCACCACCTTCAGCTTCTGTATGTGATGGTGCTTAACTGGCCAGCACTCTGCCCCATAGGACATCGTCGGTCTCACTACCGTCTTATAGTATTTTTCCTTTAACTTTAGCGGAAACTTCCTATCTCACAATAGTGCAGAAGCCATCCTCCATTTATGCCGACTCACTTTAATCCAGTTAATAACATCTTTGTCCACTTTGTCATCTTGATGCACCATGGAACCCAAGTACTTAAAGCACGTTTTATGCGCTATGCACTCTAATCCAATCTTGGCGTCTTCTATGCTTGGCATGGTAGAGGTACAGAACTCAAGTTCCATGTACTCGGTCTTAGATCTACTGAGTCTAAGACCTTTCGATTCTAAGGCCATTCTCCAAAGTTCTGGCTTCTCATTTACCTCCTCCCTAGACTTTCCCACTATATCGTTCGCGAAAAGCATGCACCAAGGCACGTCCCCTTATGTGCGTAGTGAGCTCATCCATAACCTGAATGAAAAGAAAGAGACTCAAGACTGATCCTTGGTGTACCTCGACTGTAATGGGGAAAGTGTCTGCCCCCCCTTCCATTGGGCGCATATTGGCTTGGGTGTCTTCGTACATATCTTTAATGACTCGTAAATAGGGCTGGGGGATGCCTTTCCCCTCCAAGACCCTCCATAGGACCTCTCTTGACACTCTATCATATGCCTTGTAGAGGTCTTTTTGTCTATCTCTGTAATACTCTACTGACCTCCTTACGAGATGGATGACTTCTATCGTCGACCTGCTAGGCATAAATCTAAATTAATTCTTTGAGACCCATGTTCATTAACGTAGCCTTCTTTCTATGACCCGTTCCCAAAGCTTCAAAGTGTGGCTCATTAGTTTGATTTCTCTGTAGGTGGCACAACTCTGGATGTCACCTTTATTCTTATAAAGAGGAACTAATATACTCTTCCGCCACTCATGAGGCATCTTCTTCCCTTAAATAGAAGATTAACCGTTCAAACACTGCATTTATATGGCCTCGAGAAATAAAAGATTAATCATGGCTCCAAAATTTCGTGTTAGACACAAATGTGACGTCATTTCGATGAGGGAAAATTTTGTCTTTCTGTGTTTTCAATAGGGGGTGTAGTCAGAGAAGGTTCTATTTATTAGCAAGAAGAAAAATCTAAGCTCCTAAAAAAAATAAATCAAAATGGTCAGGGATCTTTTTACTATTTCCACAAACATCAGAGTATTAAAATTTAAATAAACATATAATTTAGGGCAATGTTATTATTAGGGCAGAATTATTATTAAGCAATATCATAGCTTTTAAGGCAATTTTTTGGCTCTCCTGTTTGTGAGTCGCATCATTTCTCTAACAATAACAATTTGTGCCATGCCAATAACAACTCCCTATAATCTATTACTTAGGTACCATGAGATTTAAATATTTATTATATAGGTACATGATATTTTAATATATACATCAAGTTATCGTCAGATTTTAAAATTTTATCATTTGAGTACCTTGTGCCAAAACTTGGTGAAATTTTGTCAAAATTTAATCATTTTAGAATGTTAACTTGATACATAATTACAACAATATATATGAACTAGATCAATTCTTTCAACGAAATTCCAATGGATTACGAAAAAATTTCGCTATTATGATCGAAGATATCTATACATTAATGAAATAAAGTGAGATGTCAACATTTTACTACAAAAATTCATATTACAATAGAGAACACCTATATATTGTTATAATTATATTCCATGTTAAAATTTTTTAATAAAACCTATTGAATTTTGGCAAAGGATATTTAAGTTATCAAATATTTAAACTTCAAAGTACCTTACTGTATATATTAAAATGTTAGGATATTTATATAATATATCCTCTAACCTTACGGTATGTAATTGATCATTTTAATATATATATATATATATATATATATATATATATATATATATATATATATATAATGATATTTTAATGTTTAATTTGAAAAATATAATATGAAGTCATATTAAATAATCAAATGTATAGATTTTCTCTGTAATTTACTAATCATATCATTTGATGTAGTTTTAAAAGTGTTTTAAAATCGCGTACTCGTAAGTATACAAAACCGTCATAGCTTAGTCGGGTATACGAATGTCGTATCCTTAGAGAATCGATATAAAGCTGATTTAGTAATTAAAGAGTGGTCAGATTTTTTGAGTTGTTGGTGAAATGAGCAATTAATGGAATTAATGCAATTAAAACAATGAAAATGTTGTCAATTCAATTGAAGATAATATAAGAAATGAATTCATGGTAGCTTAACTCATATTCCATTATTATATTTTACTTATGACAATGATTTAGGAGGCTTAGGCTATAAGCACTAAGCCCGGGCTAATATTTAAATTAGGGTTTAGAGTAATGAACTAGTCTAAATGTATAACATATCTTATCATCCTAGGTGTAGCATAGATTATCTCATTAGCACTACTTAATTCCTTTCTTTCTCCTAATTTAATATTAACTCGTATAAAATATTGTGCTCAGGGTTGGGCACAATCTCAACCCTGACCATGAGTGAAAAAATGTTATGGTATGGTCTGGGCTACAAGCTCATTAAACAAATGCTAATAAGTTGAGGAAATATAAACATGGCCACAAGCACATGCAAAGAAAACCAAGTAACATGAATAATTCCCGACATGAGTGCGAAAATAACATAACAAAATCATGTCAAAAATATAATAACAAATCTGGGATATAGACGGCTACTGTTCTTTCATCCCTAAACTAAAAGGGTCTTCTCCTCCTTGGAAGTTTTACACATCATTGAATTCAAGAGAAAGACAATGGAAAAAATTGGAAACAAAGACTCCTCAATGGATGTCGATATTGATCCGTGCTTTGATACCTGGCACCTTGACCACCTGTGTTTCGGAGCTCTTGGATCTTATAGCGGCTTCAGGAAGGAGATAAGAAGAAGAGAAGAGGAAAAGATGATCCAAAAAGGACATCCCCTTTTTATATTTATACCCACGGCGTGACCTAAGGGTCCGCTGTGGGTATCTTGCTGATCAATCGGCAGTATTGGGCGATCGATTAGCAGACCTTCTATTGGTTGCTGATCGATCGGCACTGTTGGCCCATTGATTTGCGGTTAATAGTAAGCTATTGTTGCTTGTTGATCAATCGGCTCTTCGTGCTGATTGGTTGATTAGTTTCCGAAACCTTACGAGATCTATTTGGGTTACTGAATTACGACCTAATGGGTTCTTCTTTTACACACGTGGTCAGGTTTCTCAGTGTAGTATTCAAATATGTCTAAATTATGCTTGATTTCGCCACTTTTTAATCCTTGTTTGCTCCAATGCACCCTAAACCTAAATGTACCTAGATTGCAATAAAATACTTATGTAATAACCGAATATGTCATGAGAATAAGATATAAATATATAAAAATAAGACAGGTCACCCTTGAATTTATTCTTTTGTTGAATGTGTTCATCAAAATGGAAAATTGATATTAACATAAAATTTGTACACTAAATAATATAATAAAAGATAATTAAGTTATAAAAACTCAAAAATACTAAAACATCGCCGATTTATGTATCAAATTTATTTGAAATTAATGATGTGTCAAGAAATCATTAATTGAGAAGATAGATTATTGTTAAATCTAGAGCAATTTATTAGAATTTGATAATTTTACTATCAAAAAATGCTAACACGATACATAATTTTGAGAATATTGTACACAATTAGCATCTACATTTGATCAATTTTTTTATTGTAATGGTTGAATTTTTGTTGGAAATATCTACAAGACTTAAGACTTGTTTGGAATTGCTTATTTCAGGGAAAAAAAATACTTTTCTGAGATTTGAGGATGTTTGGCAACTCTAAAAAAGTGCTTTTTATTAAAAACATAGTTTTTTTTTTTGCTTTTAAGCAAAAGCAGAAATTTAGTATTTCTCCTTTTAAACAAAAGCAGAAGCAAAAACTAAACAATTAAGAAAATTTATTTCAAGTATCTTGAAATTTGTTAGTATATTTGAAAAATAATTTATATACTTAACAAATAATTTATATATTTTAAAAAATATATTAAATATGAAAAAATATTATAACAATTAATAATGTATTTATGACATTTAGAAAATATTTTAAATGTTTGACAATATTTTAATTTTCTTAAAATTTAATATTTTAAAATATTGAGGAAATATTTTATAAATATTAAAAAATATTTTAAATATTTAAGAAATATTTATATATTTAGAAAATATTTTAAATAATAAAAAATATTTTAAATATTTAAAAAATATATTAAATATTTAAAAAATATTTTAAATATTTAGAATGGTTGATGGGTGATTTTTTTCAACTACAAAAGATTTCCGTTAGCGTCCTTTCTAGTAATTTTATAGAAAAAGTATTTTTTTAGTATTGGTCAAATACTTATAATAACACCATATAAGCTTTTTTACTGATTGGCCAAATACAAACTACTTATTTGAAATAATACTTTTTACAAAAAGTACTTATAAAAAAAGTAATTTTTTCACAGTAATCCCATATAGATCATTTTAATTATGTATTACATCAATATTTTTCGAATAAAATTAGTCAGCTTCTTACAAAAATTTATCAAATTCTTAGGATATTTAGATAATAAAATATTTAAACATCAGGATACTTTATTATATATATGCATATATTAAAATACCTAAATAATAAATATTTAAGTTCCAAGATACCTAAGTAATTTTCCTAATTATTATTATTAAATTAATATGACATGTAATTAGTTAGTCACAAAAACTCATAAAAGTTGGTGACATTTGTAATCTTGATCATGCAATAAGAGGAGAGAAGGAGTAAATAAATAAATAGAGTTTTATTATTAAAATAATAATATAAGCTTATAAAAATAATAATTACAACTATATTACTATAGTAATAACAATTTTGTTAAATAAAACAAGTAAAAAGAGAAGAGAAGGCATCCGTCCCATTCCATCCATCTGAAACTGCTTTCAATCTCTCTCTCTCTCTCTTGTCTTCTTCTTCTTCTTTCCGTAGATCCAACTCTGCTGGACTGCACAAAAGCTCCTATGGATTTCTAATACTCTCAGGTCCTCTTTTCTTCCTCTTTACTTGCTTACATGTACAGCTTGTCCAAAAGTTTAAGCTGATGGGGGAAGGCTAACAACAGTTTCATGCTCTTAGCATTCTCCTTTGAATTTTCGCCCTCAGTTGAACCTGAGCATGTTCATTCTCTAGCAGGTTCAGCGCCCGCTTCTCTCTCTTTACTCCCTTAGAATTTAGTGATTTTAATTTTTTTAATCTTTTAAAATATTTTTTTTAAAATTTTAAAGTTACATATATTTAATTAAATAGTCTAAATTATAGTTTGTACAACCCTAAAATAGGCTTTTCGTTAACTCTTTTTTTTTATTTTGAGTGTCACAATATTGCATCTGGCGTGTGGGATGAGGCGATTAGCAAGGAAATTATGGGGTTACTAACAAATAACCAGAAGTTGTATACTCTTTAGTATTATTGGTTGAATTATTTTATTAAATATTTGTAGGTTTTAAATTAAAAATAATTTATATTTGTAAATAAAAAAAAAAAAATTAGTATTTCAAATTTCTAAGTACTAATGTGTAATTTGCCCTAAATTCTACTATAATTTTGAATTTTCTTAAGAGTTGATCAACTCAGAAAACTCTGACACGTTGCGGAGCCGCTATGAAGTTAGCTCAATTTTGGAATCTCAGTTCTACGTTGAAGTTCAATTGAGGCTTAGTTCAAAATTAATTAGCCTTACCTACTTAATCCCCTACTAGTCTTGTTTGTTGATCCATAGATTGTGAGAGTTATTTACACCATTGGCCCAATTTTTTTTATTTTTTTCAAATTGGTCCCAATTTTTTCTTAAAATAGTCCCTAATATTTGTAACTTTGTTCAAATTGGTCTTTTATTCTTTTCTTTTGCTCAAATTGGTTCCTTGTCTTTGTCTTTTGTTAAAAATGGTATCTAATATTTTATTATCAAAAATGATTCCCCTGCTTGGAGAGTACTATTAGGTAAAAAAATTACAAAGACAGAACCAATTTTGTATTAAAATAAAATATTAGTGACTAAATTTTTCCTCTTTCCTCTGTTCATAATGGTTATCCCAATGAAAAGAAAAGAATGGAAAAAAATAAATAACATTTAGCAGCATTACTATTTTTATTGCATACTATAATTTAATATTGTTGATTAACTGATAGTTTGCTGTTTGTATCTCATAAAAAGATACTGATAGAATTAGGAAGAAATAAGTCCACCTCGGCATCACCGTCATGGTTGTTTATGTTAAGAGTACAAAACTATTCTTAGTTCTCATCCATTGGCTCAAACTTTTGCAAAAGTTGGTTTTTTGACATTGTATCGAAGCTTTGTTAACCAAAAGGCCACGAGTCTGAATCCCCACAGACCCCACTTTCATACAAAATTTAAACTCAATGTATGAGGTAGGCCTGTGCACAATCACGCTTCAAGCCCAATGGGTTTTTGAAAAGTTGGTTTTTTGGCATGATATCAGAGCCTTCTTAATCAAGAGATCACTAGTTTGAATCCCAACAGTCTCCACTTTCAATATTAACAAAATTTAAGCATAATGTATGAGGTAGGCCTGTGCATTATCATGCTTCAAGCCCAATGGGTATTCGCCGGTGAGAAGCATGTTACATTATAAAACCATTTTGAGGTCTTCACCATCAGCTTAAACTTTCGGGGAATTTGGCTCTTTAATATGGTATTAGCCCCTTGCTAACCAAGAGGTCACGAGTTCGAATCCCAACAGCCCTCACTTTCAATATTAACAAAATTCAAGCACAATGTGTGAAGTATGCCTGTGCACTATCACGCTTCAAGCCCAACGACAATTAACGTGAAGGGGCATATGCTAGAGTATAAAATTATTCTTGGGTCTTCACCCGTTAGTTTAAGCTTTTAGGGAAGTTGTTGTTTGACAATTTGCTTATGGGTGAATTGAGGCAACCAATGTAGTTGGAAAATTGGAAATTTTGGTGACCAAATTTCTTTGCTTTTTCCACCATGCCATGTGGTGTTGCTAGCCATGCCTAACATTTACCTGCAAGGGACCAAACTCTTACATGTTACCTGTGATGTTTTTTTTAATTCATTTAATAATTCAGTTGTGCTAATTGGGTATGTCATCCAACTCTAGCCTTTTCATTTCCAACCTGCATTTCCTAGTTCCCGTGCATGTTCATTATTGCTACAATATAATATCATTTTTGTTGATTCCTTTACATAGGCATTGTTTGGTTGCCACATGAATTAATTTGCTATGAAAATTGTATTTTTAGGGAATTTAATTTTTGTGTCAACTTTTCCGAAAGTAGGTAAAAAATGTTTGGTTGTCAAAATGGGAAATAGAACTTCTTTGGGTATGCTAGTTAAAAATAAAGAAATTAGCATTTACCTCGGGGGTTAGGTAAGTTATTTCCTACATTTTAAAGGAATTAGAAATTGCTAAACAGTTTCTCTTTCCTGCGTTCTGCTAACTTCTTGCCAACCAAACAAGAGCCCAAATCCTATTTCTTGG
The DNA here is from genome assembly GCA_018398585.1 of Simmondsia chinensis. Taxonomy (NCBI): domain Eukaryota; kingdom Viridiplantae; phylum Streptophyta; class Magnoliopsida; order Caryophyllales; family Simmondsiaceae; genus Simmondsia; species Simmondsia chinensis. Next base: position 8,306,751 of record JAGTTD010000023.1, on the reverse strand, counting down.
TATTTCTATTTCTTGCTTCTATTTCCCACTAAACAAACAAGGTCAGTATCAAAGCTTCTTTGATCTATAGGTTTTAAGTTCAATCTCCATAACTTCCACTCGTAATATTAATAAAATTTCCTCACAAGACGTGAATTGGATCTATGCACAGTTCAAGACCAGTCTGCATTAGGGGACATGATAGAATATAAAATCAATCCTAATCTTTATCTAATGAGTTAAGAGCATGTTTGGTATCATTTTCGATTTTGCCATTTTGTTTCTTTAATAGAAACCAAAACCATAGTTTGAAAATAACTTTTTCTTGTTTTTGGTTTTTGTTTTAATCTTTTTTAGTTTGAATGAAAGATGCAAACTAAAAACCAAAAATAAGAAAAAGACTATTTTCAAAACCTAGTTTTTAATTCTCAAAAACCAAAACTGCTAATCGGAAACAATACCAAATAGGCCCTAAGTTTTTGAAAAAACTGGTTTCTTTATAGCTTTAAGCCAACAAGATGTTAATAACTTTTCCCGCCCCTTTTCTCTTCCGCTAATTTCTAGTTTATGATTAGCAGAATGCCATCAGTGGATAGCCTTGGTTGGGCACAGTTACATTTCTGCCCAGTAGAGGCTGAAACTGCTTATTACAACATGGTGCCTTTAGGACAACATATCATATGAATGCTAATTTCTATTAAGAATTCCACATTGAAGTTGTAACAGAGACGATTTATAAGCCTAGTGGGCTGTTTTACCTAATGCTAATTGATTTTGGAATAGAATCTCATTTATGCTTATATGAAGATTTCACATACCAACTTCCTGTGTTTGTTTTGAGCCTGATAAATTCTGACAGTCTCTTATGTAGATTTGTGCTCCAACTGATTCTAATTTGTGTGGTATATTTTGCTTTTAGTTTTATTCTTCTTTGTAGAGGAGGGAAAGGATTGTAGGCGAAGCATGTTTAGAATTTGTTAGATTTATTGAGTACGTTTTTGCATATTTATCCGCTCTTGAGCTCGATATTTAGCCTGGATAATTTCCATTTATGACTTTCCTGAACTTTGGAGGATTTTGTTAGAGTACAAAACCATTCTTGCACCTTCACCCATTAGCTTAACCTTTTGGAATAGTTGGTTCCTTGACATGGTATTAGAGCCTTGTTGACTAAAAGGTTACAAATTTGAATCCTAATAGCCCCCACATTCAATATTAACATAATTTAAGCGCAAGATATGAGTTGGTTCTGTACACTATCCATACTTCAAGCCCAATGGACATTCATGCGAGGGGGCACGTTAGAGTATAAAACCATTCTTGGACTTTCACCCATCAGCTTAAACTTTTATGATAGTTGGTTCCTTGACAAATTTTGGTGAACTACATTTTCAATTTTTTCATTATGTTCTGCTAAATGCATATCTTGCTCTTTCTGAGTGCTGGTGGAATGCCTGGTTGATCTAACTATCACTACTTTTCAGGCATCATGGTCCCATCTGCCTCTTTTCTAGAATCATCTCCTCCTTTCAGCGTGTGAATTGCAATCAGATAGGCTAGGAAACCTTGAAGAAGATGGTCGCTATGTCGTTGCGAACAATTTCCCCTAGCAGCAGACTGTCAGGTGGCTTAAAAAATTCAGGGTCTTCTGTACCCAGAGACCAACAGCTTAATGCTGAGGAAGATGAACAGGTTAAACCACAAAAGCCTTTGCCAAAATATGAAGAACAGAACAGAAAACTGGGGTCATATTCGTGTCTTGACCCGCCACCCCCCCCCGCGTTTTGTGGACCTACACTCCTTTGGCATCAACGGGGCACAGAACGAGAGCAGCCTTTTCTCAAGCTCCTTGTCTGATTTATTTAGTCAGAAGGGTAAGATTCTCTTCTATTTATTAGCAAAATGCATTGTTCATTAGCTTAGAGACGGTGTTGATAATTATTGCTCAATGCATAAATTTCTAAGAGCTTCTGTTGTTCATGCAGTGAGATTATCAGCAAATGGTTTCTTATTTCATCAGTCTGCGTCTACCATCACTACTCATAATGATACGGTGGAATCTCCTGTATTTGCAGAAGAAACTCAAGCTCATGCCATAAATAACCTTCTTCCAGATGAAGAAGAGCTGTTGACGGGGATGGTCAATGAGACAGGTCATGTTACTCATTTCAATGGTGTTGATGATATGGGAGAGTTTGATCTGTTCAGTAGCAGTGGAGGCATAGAACTGGAAGCTGATGATCGTGCACGCTTAGTCAACAAAAACGTGGATTCTATGATGGATATGGCCTATAATAAGTCGAGTTCAGATTTTGTTTCTGCAGGGTACCGTGCATCTGGGGAGCATTTGAGTAGTAGAGTACCTAACAGCTCAAGGGGTGCTGAAGTGTTACTTTATGAGAGTTCCCAAATGAACAGATTTGCGTCTCCTTTCACAGTGCCATCTCTTGGCCATAAGTTTGATCTTAGTGCACCCATTCACCCAGTTGGTCAAGTGAACTTTGATACTCGTCATACCCCTAGCTTCCATCCTCATTCTGTTCGTACAGTTCATGATTCTGTAGGCAACATTGATGCTCAGAACTTGGACAATGCAGTAGGCATTTGTAGTGATGCTTGTGCAAAAGTAACGGAATGGGGTGTTCATCATTCAGGTCTCAATGGGAACTCCGTGGAACTTAATGAAGGGGGTATGCTATCTGGTTACATACTCATTCTTGTGCTTTTGTACATCTTCAAGAAATATTTACTTTCTCTAGGATAATTGGGGGCTGAAAAGTTAGCTGGAAGACTTCAACATGATTGAATTTTTACCTTTTTGACAGCCTTTCTTCGCTTGCTCCTCAAGCTAAAGGCACTTCTTGCTTGACGTTCCACAATAACAATTACTATGTGTGCCATTCCCCAATTCTTCACTAACTGCCGGAATATTAACTTCTGCAACCTAAGAATGCTTTTCCCATACTCCTTTGTTTTTATGCCACACAAAGAACCAATCTTCCCAAAAGTTCAAGGGTTATGTAAAGCTATTTGGTGGCTTTCTAGGCATTGTCAATGAGACACTCTGTCATGATTGAGGCCCTAGGACTTGAGATCTTAGGTCTGGATCTCCTTACTGAAAATCCAGCTTACCTACCCAAAAAGGGTTTTATAGCCTAATGTGCCTGCCTCCGTGATATAACTTGAAGCATAAGTGATGTAGTTTGAGGATAACCTAAAGCATGAGATTTGTGGGATTATTTGGATAAGATGGAGTAAAGTAACCGTCTCATTCCAACAGCTAAAACATTAAGTTAAGCCCTTTAACACATAAGGAAGCCAAACAAAGTCTTGTCCCACTCTGTGGGGTTAGCTTAGAGAAGCCTTTTGAGTGATTTTATTCACTGAACAATGTAGTTTCTGGTACAAGCTAGCTATAGTTATCTGTTGCATTAGGGGAATAAGTCAAGGGGAATATGTTCTTCAACATTTTGATTCCTTCTTTTGGCCTTTTTTCCCTTTCGTTTGTGGTTCAGGGTTGTAAGATTAGAGCTAATTTATCCTACTTTATGAAGCTAACATTTACTTTGTTGTTCACTATTTTTTTCCAGTGTTGGGTTGTTCTCCAAATGATAGCCGCCAGTTCAATGTACATCAGTGGGTACATAGCAAGTCTGATTCATATCAGCATCATCCTTCCAAATCCATATTTTTGGCGAATTCGCCATCTTTTGTAAATGGTAATGCTCATTGCCTACCGCAGCTCCCTCACAACCCTGTAGTTCCACATGTCATGATAAACGCAGCGCGACCAATGAATGGGAATCATGTTGGTTCTGCACCAGCTATTAATGGTGCACTTTGGGACCGACGACAGGTACATGCAGGAGAATCTATTGAACCTTCTAGTTTTAATTTGAGCTCCACGACAAGTGTAGGCGTACTGGGTTCTTCCCCTGTGGAAATATCTTCTCACTTTAGCTTTCCTCGCGTGCATGGTACGTTCCTTGACATTTCTGAGAATATGGGTCTGCACTCACCTCAGAAAACTTTCTATGGGAGAAACCCATTGGATTCAGTGCCAAGCTCTTATGGTTCTCCTAGTGAACGCGCTAGATTCCGTAGAACTGAAAGTGTTATGAATAATGCTGAGAAGAAGCATTATGAGCTGAACATTAATCGAATTTCGAGGGGTGAGGATAGACGAACAACATTGATGATCAAGAATATCCCCAACAAGTATGTCATCTCTGCTTTACATTATTCAACCTTCTTTTTCTTCTACTTTTAGCTAGCTCTCTTTCTTATAGGCATTTTCATTTCTCAGTTTCTTTGAAGCGTAGAATCAGGTTTCTTTTCATGGTCACGTAGTGGTTGTGGTTGCAGTTTTGTAGGCATCAAATAACAATTTTCCAATAACGATGATTTTTTAAGGAAATGAGTCGATTTAAAACCTTAATTTTGCAAAAAGTTGGATGATTATCTGTATATTTAATTTGTATATACCTTTCATAACATATATAGACATTAATAAATATGCTAAATAAAATACAATACTTGTGCATCGTGGACGTTGCTTCAAAAGTACTCTTATGTAACAAACAAATGCTTGGTGGCTTGCTTAAAATCCGTTAGTTATTGACTGTTGCTTTATGTAACATCGTTTACTTGATTTCATGATCTAAAGCAACTATGAGGCTTGTAGGTTGTATATATTGAAGCAGTTTTAATTTCTCAGGCCATTACCTCCCTCTGTTTCTTTGCTGGTTTCATCCTTTCCTGTGATATCTTGGCTATGTCAGGTATACTTCAAAGATGCTTCTGGCTACTATTGACGAAAACCATCGTGGAACGTATGACTTTATATATTTGCCAATTGACTTTAAGGTATCTCTCTTTAGAAGCAGTTCGTAAATCTATGTGGATTATTGCATACCTGTGTCTTTTTAGTAATTTGCCTCTCAAATTATTCTATTGGCAGAACAAATGCAATGTGGGCTATGCATTCATAAACATGGTTGATCCACTTCACGTCATGTCGTTCCATCAGGTTTGTTGTGGTCGTAGGGGTGTAAATGAGCTAATTTCACTCCAAGTTCATTGATCCTAGAGATATTCAAGTTGCTTATCTTGATCTCGAGCTCAGCTCACCTCAGTTGAACTTGAAACCCGCTTGCGAATTTCTAGCCAAGCTCAGCTATTTTGAGCTCATTCAAGCTTGAGCTGGACTTGTTTAGGCTCATCTAGGCTTTGGATCTGCTCACATAGCTCAACGAGTTGACTTGACCAAGCTCGAGCTTGAAAGAAGCTAACCGTTTCGAGCTAAACAATCCTCAGGAGCCAGCATAGCTCGTTTGCACCCGTAGTTGTCGGCTCTGGTATTTAAGATTTTTGCCCATTTTCTGAAGCCTAATGCTGGTAAGATGCGTTATGCAGACATTTGAGGGTAAAAAGTGGGAGAAGTTTAATAGCGAAAAGGTTGCAACTCTTGCATACGCTCGAATTCAAGGAAGAGCTGCCCTGATTGCACATTTCCAGAATTCAAGCTTGATGAATGAGGATAAACGCTGCCGCCCAATTCTTTTTCACACTGATGGTCCTAATGCCGGTGATCAGGTTAGATTTCCTGTTCAGTTTTTCTGGTTTTTTGTTGTAGAACAATAGCTCTAATATCAAAATTGATGTAGCACAACAGTTTTGAGACCAAAATTAATGTCGCACATGACATGGAAAGAGGAAAGGGGAGAGAGACAGAGCGATAGGAAGCAAAGATAGGGAAACATAACTGAGTGTAAAAATCATTCATAAACCTTCACCTAATAGCTTTAGTTTTTGAAATAGTTCCTTGACAATAATCAGAGAGGGGTAAAGGGAATAAAGAGAGGAATTGAAGGAGTTTTACATTGTTTGCATCCACGGCCTTGTGTGGGTTTAAAGACAAATAAGGCAAGATAACATAATTAAGAGTGTTAAAGTGTGAATCTAGTTAAATATCCTATATTGGAGTTATGAAATTGATCAGATCTAACATATAAGCGTAGTGGGCTATTGCACCTAATGCTAGTGGGTATCAGGATTGAACTTCACAAAGGCTTGTAGGTTGATCTCACATATGCTAATTCTATGAGTCAAGCTTAAGTCCCTATGAGATTTCACATGGGGATCAAGGTGGATGGAGATTCTCGACCCCAATTAGTTCTCCCTCTTGCCTCCCTTCACCATGGCAAACAAATCCAAAAAGAAGGATATCCTTTCCCATGGTAAAAGTAAGAGTACAAAAGAGCATCTAAATTTCAACTAGACTTACACGTAAAATTCTACACTCCATGCTGCAAATCTTCCGGATTTTGCACATGAAGCACAATGCAATACATTTTTTTCATTAAGGAACAAAACGCAGTTAAACATGACATATTGGAACGCACCAGCATTAACGGGAGTTTTAGCGTCCATTTTGAATTATATAATCATAATACCTTGGTGTACTAGAAAGTACAATATGACTGGGGTTCAGCTACAGACTTGCATTTACTCTAGAACTGTTGATTTATGGGTACCTAACGGAAGACAATTTTCAGAGTTTTACATAAGCTTGTCAAATTTGAGGCTCGGCTTGCCTACGTATTCCTGGTTTGAGCTTGGCTCAAAGCCACTAGAACCTAGAGACTTAACTCTCCCAAAAGTTAAAGCCGATGGGTGAAGGTTTAGGACTAGTTATTAAGATTTCAACATGTAATCACTTAATCAACTAGACTTTGATATCATGTGAAGGAACCAACATTTCCAAAAGTTTAAATTGATGGGTGAGAACCCGGGAATGGTTTTATACTCTTAACAAAAAGGCAATCCAGGCTTGTTTAGGCTCATTAGGGATCATGATATGCTCATTAAGACTTGAACTTAACTCGTTTAGGCATATTTAGCCTCATAATTTGACCCTAAGTTGTCTAATTAGTGCCTTAGGCACATTTAGCCCTAGAATTTAGATTTCTGCTTCCTAAGCTTGACTTGGCTCAAGCTCAAAATGAGTCAAGCCACTCTAGCTAAATCCAAGCCCTTGCTAGTTGACTTGACTCATTTACAGTTGTAACATAGTAGCTTTTTGACACTTGAATCGATTATCCACACCATCCCTTGTTCTATATGCAGGAGCCATTTCCTATGAGCAGTAATACTCGGCTAAAGCCAGGCAGCTGACTGGGAGAGGATCAATACAACACGAGTCACTCGAACTCTTCTGTTATTGTTGTTGTCGTTGTTATTATTGTTGTTGAAGGATCCTGACTCGGTTCATTAACCAAACGGGTATGTCAACATAGCTGTAGGACGCACGTACCCTTTTGGCTTAGGAGTGTTCCATTTTGGACTGCTCCCGAAATTTTTGGAAATGTTGTTTCTTAATCTAACTGTGTAAGTGTAGCTCAGCCATTTTTTACGGGCAAAGAAAAAGTTTCTATCTTGGCATTGTTGACCAGGACTAACTTGTTCAGTAGTTAGCTCCGATTGGTTTGTTGGATAAAATTTTTCATAAAAAAAAAATTTTCTTCAATGCCTTTTTGGAATAAGGGAAATTTGAAAGAAACAAAAAAGTTAAGGAAAGTATTTTATCGTGTTTCGATTGGAGGAAAATATGAAGTAAAGAATTAGATGGAAAACTTGAAGAAATTACAGTAGAGTTTGAGGAAAATCATTTCCCTCTTAAAACTAACTGGAAAATTGGAGAAAAAAATATGTAGTCCGAAAGCTTTAAAACAAAATCGATGAAATGTAAATAGCATTTCTGCCTTGTTCATTCTAACCCTAGCATTTCCAGTACCATTTTGCTGTTTTCACCTTTATTTTCCTTTTTCAATAATTAGCGGGAGAACTCTTAATACGAACCGGTTGCACTCACGAAGGCGAGGTCCGAGTTAACACGCAAAGCATGTAGAGCGAAAGATGAGAAAAAGTAAAGTAAAATAAAAGTATCCTAAAATACAAGAAACATCCTATCAAAAATAGACACTGCTAGCCAAGATAAGCAACCTATTTATGACAATCATACTCATATTCCAACTTCAAACACCAAAAAATGATGATCGTGGGTTAGGACATACCTATCATACCCTAGTCATACACCTTTCTTTTCCATGTTTTCTTTAATATCCGAACGGGGTACAAAAAATATTTTTTTTTGCTATTTTCTTTCCTTTAAATATTTTTCCTCTCATTTTTCTTGTCTTGAAAATTTTAGATTTCAAAAAAAGATATTTTCAATCAAAAACTTTTTTTTTTTTTCTTTAGAATTTCCTTTTCTCTAGGCTCCAAAAATCAATTAGATTATACAAATGCGATTGGTACATTCTTCCTAAAGAAGAAAAATGCCTTACCTTTTCTCCTCTTTGGTGAAAATGATTTTTTCTTTAGGTATTATTGTTTTTGATTCATGTCAAAGAATAATAAAAGTGGGGCAGAAAACAAGTAGAGGGTTTCAGATCTCTACACTATTTTTTGCATTCGGGTTGCCTTCATGCAGCTCATCTGAATGAATGCAGCTATGTAGGAAAGTTACATACCAAAGGATATTCTATCTTAAAACTAATTGACAATGGATGAAGTAGCTTTTATGGTATTATAAGGTGGTATTTTCTCTTCTAAATCACCTATGTGGGATTCTACTTTTTGCCCAATTTTTGATTTGTATTAGGAACTCTCTGTATATGCATCTAGTAATAAAGTTTCATTTTGCAATTTTAATAAAAAGAGATCAACATATAAGATTGATGGGCTACTCTATTTAATACAAAAGCTAGAACTCTATGGATGGCATAGTTTGTTATAATACTATACGCATGGGGCATGAAATTACTTAGAAAAAGTTGAATGCAATAAGACTTGATTTTTATTTTTAATTTAGTAAGATTTACCATTTTTGACAAAACTAAACAAGTTTTTATGTTTTGTTATATTTTAAGGTCCTTGAGAGTTTGGGATCATTAAGTACCAAAGGAAGTATGGATATAACAAAACATGAATTAATCCCGAAATGTGGAACCAACCAAGATTTTCCATACAAACTGCTGCGTAGTGCTATCCATTATCCTGACCACTGGTTCTATTTCGATCCCCTTGTTGAAGTAATCAAATTGCCACTACTATGAACTTTTGTTGGGCGGTCGCTTGGGGAAAGGGCCCCAAATATCCATTCCCCATTGTGCAAAGGAAATCGGATTTACAATTGGGTGTAGGGTTATCCTTGGACTGGCGATCACTAGTGCAAATCTCTGACATTTGTCTCATCACCTAACAAGAACTTAAGCGTCTTTTTTCATTGCGGTTAATAAATATCCTGTTCTTAAGACGACGTTTACTAACACATGGCTCCCTATATATACCCCACAAACACCTCAGTAGATGTCTCTTAATTCGTTGTCTCCTTCCTCTCTACTCAAGCACTTGAGCAATGGGTCTGAAAACAACCTCTTATGAAGTTGTCTGACAAGCACAGCAAAGCAAGCTGCGGAGCTCATCAATGAAGAATGGTGGCTTGATCGCATTATCTTCTACGACTGCTTGACTTCCTCAGGGACCATGCCAAACGGAACATAATTAATTATGTCTTTCATCTAATCCTATACATTGCGTACTTGTGCTACCATGTTGACATTTCTCCAAACTGTGCCTCACAAGTATGCCATCCTGAAAGTCGTACCATTGCAAAGTGCTAGCTAATTTATTGTGCCCGTCAGTCGTCAAATTATCCTCTCTTGAGATTAAGTGAATATCAAAAGTATGCAACTTGGATACGTCATTCTGAGTTACTTCTAGGTATCGCAAATTGGAAACCTAACTTTAGGATACTAATGTGTAATTTACCCTGTAACATATCTTAAATTATTTATTTCTATACACACTTATATATATATATATATTATAAGATTACTCGATTGTACAGAAAAATTATATTGGTTTTTTGATTAAATCGTGTACTAATAAATCATCTTCCCTTGTCACATGATATTTGTTTAGCAATAATATTTAATATATACTTATTTTCAGTATGTAATTAGTAAGTAATTTGATAATATTCTATGATAAAATAATCATAATCACGGCTTCATTTTAGAGAGAAGAAAAGATGATTCTAAAAATTCGTTTTTCTTTCTTATTTGTTTTGACATAAATTAGTGAACGAAAAATAATTTTCATAGGAAAATTTTTGCTAATCAATAAAAAAAATATGACTTCCTTTAAAAGAGGGAGGAAGTCAATATTTTATGCGGCCAAAACCGACTCAACTTCTATTTTCTTCGTAAAATATCATTTCTTTTGGCCTGGCATCAAAGTCAAGGTCTTGAACTCAAGGTGTTCAATTCACACTTGGACCTTATAAACAAAGACTATTGATGTTTCATATTCTTATATGTCGTTTTCCATTGCTCACCATGTTATTTCAGCAAATATGCATATCTTAATAGGAATTTTGTGTTACTAGGTCTAGAAGGTGTTGAGATGGAGTATACTCAAAAAGAATCGAAGAACTTACAAAACAAGCACTTTTGAAGATAGTCTAAATTGAACAAAATGTTCAAATAAGAGTATCCATGACCCAGTATTAGCTACGGCGACTGAGATCACGTAGATCTCTTCGCGAGCTTCGTTTCGATATGGAGTTCACCCTATAACTTCATAAGGATTAAAAGCTGTGTGTTTTTCAAGTTGCATGGTCACTGGCCAATATGATTGATCAACCAGGGCCTTTTCTTGATCGATGCTTGTGTTTCTAATCAATCCGAGGGCGATAAAAACCCTATTTGCCTTGGTTTTGGGGATCCTTTTCCTCTTCGAAAATTTTCCCTATTCCTGAGCCACCGATTAAGGCGGAGTTTCTTGAAGAAGGTTGAAGCGCATTAGAAGAGGCAAACACAGATTGAAGATGGGATTATGGCATCATCAATCGAGGCAGCCGACATCTCTATGAGTTTTCTCTTTCTTTATCTCTAGTTTATTTCTTATTTCTGAACTCCGATGGAGGAGTAGACTCGTTGTTAGGGGTGATAGACAGATAGTGTTCGAATCTCGAGAGTTATATTCTTATTCAATAATGACTGTAATTAGATGTTTTTCCGCACTCCTTTGAGGAGATTTTAGGATTAGATTGGTTGTTCTCTTATATACTTGTATATATACATATTTGATTTTATAATTTATTTGCATGGTGTCCTGTGCATATAGCCTTGACTTTTGTGGCATGCGTTTTCACGAGTAATCGAGGGTCATGGTTGTACCCCAACTAAGCGCATATCTTAAAATTAAATTAATATTGAATTAGGAGCCACATAGGAATTTGTTAATGCTATTGAGATAACCCATGCAATACCTCGAGTCATTAGATAGGGTTCTTCCTTTTGTTTTGGGTCTGCAATCCCTTAACTTCTATTGGGGTTTTACTACAAATGGTGAATTCTTAGGGAAGTCGGCTTGCTAGTTAGCCCAGGACCTTGCTTGGGACGAAAGAAATTCCTGGCCTTTCAAGTGGATTTGAAATTTGGATCTTTCCCCGAAAATTAAATTGTTCTTCTAGCAACTGTGTCATAACTCGATTCCAACACGCTTTGTTTTGGAGTCACGATGTGTTAGTATCTTGGAGGGTTGTCCTCATTGTCAGGCTGTAACAGAGACCTCAAAGTATCTTGGAGGGTTGTCCTCATTGTCAGGCTGTAGCAGAGACCCCAAAGCATCTGCTTCTTCGCTGCAGCTTCTTGAAACAATGCTGGCCATTCTTGAAGGGGAATGGTTGGACCAAGTATATTCCTCAGGGTGCGAGTCTCAACCAGTGGTTTCTCATATTAAAAGATTTCAAGAGTAAGAGTACGTTCAAAGAGCTAGAATTAATAATGACAACTCTATGGATTGTCAACTTCAACCGTGAAATCTTAATACGTTTTCTCATTCTCCGTTTTAGTGTCTAGAGCTCCAATTCTCTTCGTCTTAGATGGAAACTTGGTGCTTGGCTTGTTTCTGGCATAACCCAAATGTCTTACTCGACTCACAGTACGTGAATTTCTGCATTTTAAGATTTCAAAGCCTCGAAGATACCATTCTTTTCCCTCTTTTTTTTTTAATTTAGGATGGCAATGGGCGGGGTTAGTACCGGGGGTGCCTCCTCAATACCCGTACCTGCCACCCAAATATGTACCCATGCCCGCCATATGTATGAAGTGCCACCTCCGATAGGTACAAACCCATACCCAGATCCACTACCTACGCGTATCCACGAGGTTTTTAATACTTGTCTTACCAGCTCTAATGTGCGATAATCCGTACCCCATCATATTGCTTATTTAATATTATATTTAGAATCTAACTATATTTGCTCTAATATTTGACACAAAATTGAGTAGTTAAATCAAATATATATTTTTATTTTTTAAAATAAATAAAATACAAATTGAGGTGGATATGGGATGGGTATGGCAGGTACGGGGCGGGGCTAGGTGAGTATAACATCATACCATACCTTACCCATACCCATACCTGCCTCAAACCATACGGGTATCCATGGGTAGTGGGTTTTACCTATCCACTTGTCATCTCTTTTTCTTGTTCCTTTCTTTTATTCTTTTTGCTCCTCTCTATTTTTCTTCTCTTGTTTTTTTCATTTTCCTATTCTGATTTTTCTGTTTCATCTTAGATTCCATGTCGGCTTGTGCTTTTGCAAGTGACTTTTCAGGTTCTTGCTTCAAACAGAAACTAGGGCTATTTATGGGTAGAGAATGGAACACCAAATCTAGTGTTATATCAAATGGCAAAGGCGTTAATGGAAATATTAGGGGATAAAAGCGGTTCTTGCCTCTACTCAACTTTCCTTTCGTGGAATATTTTAATTTTCTATTGTCTTTATTTCTCAGTTTTCTAGTCGAGATTATAATCATATTCAACATATGCGTAGAATATAGCGTGTACGAGGAGTTAAGGACAGAGTTATCAGGGTGTTGCTCGCTTTGAAGACGAGCAATCTTCATAAAAGAGCATTTATGTTGAGCCTCCCTCTATATCAAATTCTTCCTTCCATGGGAAAGTTTGTGGGGAAGATCAATATAGGATTAAAGTTTCCGAAGGCAACCGTTACGTGGTTTTTTAAGTTTTATTTTTTTGTGTCTCAAACCCGGGGCGAGCAAGCAGTGGCAATGCACCATTTAAGATACTACTTTCTAGAGGGTTATGAGATTTGGGGCCTGGATAATATAAAAGTAACCCTAGGCGGTAACGAGCCCAGGGGCCACTACCGCCTCCCCATATGGCCACCTTGGGACGATAACGAGCCCAGGAGCCACTACCGCCTCCCCACACGGCCACCCTGGGACAGTAAGTAGCTCAGGAACCACTACCGCCTCCCTCGACCAGCTAAACCAAGCTGTATGGGATCCAGGAATCACTACCGTCCCCCCCAGACCAACCAGCCCAGACGGCAACAGGCCAGGGAGCCATCACTATCCTCTTCCCTAAATACCCCCAAGCGGTAACCCCTATCATTGCTTCGGGAACACTCACATCTTCCCTATAAATAGGGGGGAGGGCCTCACAAGCAAGACAAGGAACTCGAGTCTCGTTCCACCCCCAAGAACTTAACTAAAAACACCATGAACAAATAGGCGCCGTCTATGGGAAGGGCATTAAAAACTCTTCTCATGTCAAACACTAGTCGTTCCTCTCAGGGGGAGCATCACAACCTCAATTATGTGACCCAAGGTCAGTTTGAGCAACTTCAACATCAAATACATCAGCTTTTCTCACACATGCCCACCAACAACACAGAATACGCCCCGGAGCCTGGCCAATCTACGGCCGCGTCCCCACACACCCAGATCCTAAGCTCAAACGGAGTAACTGCCTCAGCGCCGATCGCCTATCCAAACCACCCCAAGAGGGACTCCCGAAGGATTTCCAAATCGTCTGCAATCCACATCATACCAGGAACCCACTCGCCATTCACACCTCGAATTCTGTCAGCACCAGTGGGTAAAGTGAAAATCCCAAACATCGATCTGTTCGACGGTACTCAAGATCCGGAGGACCATTTGGCCAGCTTCATGGCACGGATGTATCTGCAGGAGGTGGGGGAGGACTCTTGGTGCAAATGTTTCCCAGCTACCTTGAAGGGAGTCGCGCAAAGTTGGTTCGCTGCCCTCCCAAATTCATCCGTGGATAGCTTTACGGATCTCTCTGAGAGATTCGCTCGGCACTTCGTCAGTAATAAGCGGAGGCGGAGGACGGCAGCGCACCTTCTCAAACTGCAACAGCATGAGGCCGAACCCCTAAGAAACTATGTGAAACGATATACGCGAGCCATGATTGATGTCGCCACCTTATCCGATGAAACGACGATTACTGCCTCCTCCAATGGATTACAGAATTCTAACTTCAAATTTACGTTGGCAAAGGGACCACCTTGAACCATTGATGAGCTATGGAAGAAGGCCAACAAATACATCCTGGCAGAGGATGTCATGCAGGTAGCACCCAAGGCCGAAATGGTTCAAGCGTCATTAGGATCAAAGGACAGCCCCCGGCCACCCCGGGACAACGTCCGGTTTGCTAGAAGACCTGTACCCGTTCCTAAGACTCCGAACCAACACCCCGCACCTCGTCAGCTTTTGGAGGTAAAAACGAGGGAGCCTAAGGGGCCGCCTAAAGACTGGAAACCCGCCCCCTTGGGTGGCAGTAAGTCAACCTGGTGTGCATATCACCAGGTCTCAACTCATGACACCGCCAATTGTCGAGCTTTGGACTTTTGTCTCAAGGAGGCTGACCGCACCGGCCAATGGGAGGAGTATACAACGTTGAAAAAGATGAGAGTTGGTAAAGCCCAGGCCGACCACGAAAGCGAAAAACGCCCTGAGAATATGGCGGCTAAGGTCATCGCTACCATCACCCCAAAGTTTACTCCCCTCTTGTCAAAAAGGGAAGCAAAGGTCACAAAAAGGGTGATGGACGCGGCCAGGAATGCACCCAAGTGTATCAGTTTCACTAAGGAGGACGCCCAGGGAGTGGACGCACTGCAAGAAGACCCCCTGGTGGTTACTGCCGACATCTGTAAGCACACGGTACACAGAATCTTGATCGATCAAGGAAGCTCTGCAGACATTTTGTTTTTGGAATGCTACAACAGGATGAGTATACCGCTTACTGCGCTCTCACCAGCTCCATATCTTGTTGTGGGCTTTACGGGGGCGCCCGTTCTTCCGCAAGGCAAGGTAACGTTGCTCATGGTTTCGGAATGAGAATGATCAACGTACGGTTAAGATAGAATTCCTCGTTATTAGCGCTCCCTCCTCCTATAACGTCATCTTGGGAAGACCCTCCCTGAATTGGCTAAGGGCGGGTAGTGTCTACGTATCACATGGCAATGAAATTTGAAGCAGACACAGGGAGCATTATGACCATACGAGGCAGGCATGGCGCGCTCTCAAAATATTATCACACTTTCTCCAACTTGGCGGTAATGGCTGCTGAACCTCTTGAATCAAGTTCACCGCCATAAGAACACCCTTCTTCACCGCCTCTGGAAAAGTACGAACTGGAGCCTGGGTGTTACACTTACCTAGGCACTTCCCTCCCTCGACACCCGGGCGAAGAAATTGGTGGACTCTTGAGACAATACCGAGACGTTTTTGCCTTTACCACCAAGGAAATGCATGGAATACCGCCTGAGGTGATCACACGCCAACTCAACGTTCGAGACAACAAGACACCGGTTAAACAATGAAGGCGCATCTTCTGCACAGAACGTAATGACGCCATCAAGGCCGAGGTGGAGAAGCTGTCCCAGGCTGGGTTTATACGGGAAGTTTTATACCCTGAATGGCTGGCCAATGTAGTATTAGTAAAAAAGTCTAACGGGAACTGGAGGATGTGCGTTGACTTTACAGATCTTAATGAAGCCTGCCCCAAGGATTCTTACCCTCTGCCCAAAATCGACCGGCTGGTAGACTTCACAGCGGGCTGTGAGCTGTTCAGTTTCATGAACGCCTTCTCAGGGTATCATCAGATCAAATACACCCGGCCGACGAGGAGAAAACGGCCTTCATCACGGCCGAGGGAACATACTGTTACAAAGCAATGCCGTTTGGGCTTAAGAATGCGGGAGCCACCTACCAACGGCTAGTCAACAAAGTTTTTGCGCCACAGATAGGACGCAATATGGAGGTCTACGTCGATGATATGATAGTTAAGTCAAAATGCACGCTCGATCATTTCTCCGACCTAAAAGAAGCTTTGGAAGCGCTTAGAGGATACCGTATGAAGCTAAACCCAGAAAAGTGCTCGTTTGCCATTCCAGAAGGTAAATTCTTGGGCTTCATCGTAAATTCACGAGGAATCGAAGCCAACCCTAAAAAGGTGCAGGCCATACTCGATCTAAAACCGCCTCGTTGCCCTAATGACGTGCAAAAGTTGGCTGGTTGCATGGCTTCACTCAGCCGCTTCATTAGTCGGGCCGCTGAGAAAGCTTTGCCGTTCTTCAAAATACTACGTGGGAAGCAACCCTTCCTTTGGAACGAGGAGTGTGCAGGCGCCTTTGACCAGCTGAAACGGCACTTGGCACACCTCCCGGCAGTCACCTCACTTGAACCTAAAGAGAAATTGGGGCTTTATTTGGCCGTCTTAGAAAACGCTACAAGTGCGGTCCTGATAGCCGACCGGCAAGGGCGACAACTACCGGTGTACTTCGTAAGCCAAACTCTCAAAGATCTGGAGAAAAGGTATCCCGCCATTGAGAAAACCGCCCTCGCCCTGGTCACGGCAGCACGCAAGCTGAGATCGTACTTTCAGTCCCATGAAGTCACTGTCCTTACCAATCTACCGCTCAAGAAATTGCTTTCCAAATTGGACTGCTCAGGACGGATGCTCAAGTGGGCGGTTGAGCTCTTAGAATATGACATACATTACCAACCTCGGAAAGCAATCAAGGCTCAGGCTCTGGCTGATTTTCTGGTAGAATGTGATTTTGAAACTGGGGCGCTTGGGCAGGCGGAAGCCCTAGAAGAGATGCTCGTTTGGAAAATCTTCATGGACGGCTCGGTAAATTCAGAAGGCTGAGGGGCGGGCGTGGTATCGATCAACCCTGAAGGGGAACGAGACGAGCACGCGGTAAGATTACACTTCAAAGCAACACATAATGAAACTGAATATGAAGCGCTGCTTCTCAGTATGGACCTCGCCAAGGCTGCTGGAGCAGTTCATGTGGAAGCCCACAGCGACTCAGAACTGGTGGTAAACCAAGTTACAGGTAGTTATGGGTTAAAAGAGCCTCATCTGTCTCGATACCTGGAATTGGTTCGAACCAAGGTCTCAGAGTTTCAGGGCTTCAGCATACGGAGTATTTCCCGAGAAAGCAATTACCGCGCTGACGAGTTGAGCCGTCTGGCCAGCACAAAGGGCAAGGACCCTGACGGACCCGTCCACATCCGAGAGTCTAACGTTAAGTACGTGGATAAGGTCGCAACCGTGAACGTAATGCAAGTCCAACATGAGAGTGACTGGATGCTTCTGATCTTGGGCTTTATCTTGCACGGTAAGCTGCCTGAGAACAAGGTTCAAGCGTGGAGGCTGAGGAGGTGCGCGGTACATTTCTCGATGATCGATCAACAGCTCTATAAGAGATAGTTCACACACCCCTTGTTAAAATGCCTGACGCAAGAAGAAGAAGATTATGTTTTAAGGGAAATCCATGAAGGCATCTGCGGAGTTCCCATTGGAAAACGGGCCTTAGCAGGGATGGCACTACGGGCCGGGTACTTCTGGCCCACTATGAGAAAAGATGCTGGCACTCTCGTGCGAAAATGTGATAAGTGCCAGAGGTTCGCACCGCTTATCCATGCTCCCGCCGTGCCGTTGCAACCCATTATAGATCCAATACCCTTTGACCAATGGGGAATGGACATTTTGGGGCCCTTCCCCTTGGCTCATGGGCAGAGTAAATTCTTAATAGTAGCTGTAGATTACTTTAGTAAGTGGGTGGAGGCCGAGGCGTAGCACGGATCACGGATAACGCAACGCGACAGTTCTTGCTGAAGAACATTATTACGCGCTTTGGGATCCCTAGGGCCGTTATTACTGATAATGGAACACAATTTGCCTCACCACTGTTTCGAGCATACTACCAACGCATGAGCATCACCCTACATTTCACAGCCGTTGCCTACCCTCAGAGTAACGGATAGGCCGAGGTTGAGAACAAACAAATACTCAATGGACTTAGAAAAAAGGTTAGACGAGGCTAAGGGAAGATGGACGGAAGAGTTACCTAGTGTGCTATTGGCTCACCGAACGATTTACTGTGTGGCTACCGGGGAAACCCCGTTCATGTTAACTTACGGGGCAGAGGCGGTAATTCCGGTAGAAGTAGGGGAGCCTAGCTACCGCGTACTACACTACAATTATCTACGCAATGAAGATCAACGAAGATATGCTTTGGATTTAGTAGATGAAGTTAGGGAGGACGCCTTCCTTCGAACAGTAGCTCAAAAGCAACACCTGTCATAGTATTATAACAAGCACTTACGGGCGAGGAGTTTAGAAGTAGGAGACCTTGCTCTACGACGATCGACTACCGTGGCCCATGGGATAGGCGCCAGCAAGGTAGCCACCAACTGGGAAGGGCCCTACCGCGTAACTCAAAAGGTAGGAGAAGGAAGATATAAGCTGGAACACATGGACGGCTCCCAGCTACCTCAGGTATGGAACATCAGGAACCTGAAAAGGTACTATGTGTAGCTTTGCCAATTATAAACAAGTTGTGTAAAATATTAAACTTAACTAGGGGCGGTAGGAGCTGTAACTCGAGGAAAATGGGGCGGCACCCATATGCATAAATAAACGACATATTTCTAAAGGTTGCCTTAGTATAACTTAGCAAGGGCCGAGGCCATCTAAATCAAGACGTATAGAGAAATAACAAAAACATACGATATCATTAGCTCCAAAAAGAAATGTACATTGGGTGAGGGAGCAAGGGGACTAATGCCCCTAAACATATTAAGCATAAGTGCATATACAAAGCAAAAAAAGGGGGGTACTACAAAAAGGGGCGCCCCCTCATAACTCTCTATGCAACTACAAAAAGGAAGGAGGGGATGATAGCACAAGCTAAGCCTAGGGATTACATTTAACTGCTGCTAGCACCCCCTTAGGAGTGGATGATGTCTTGACGAAGCCGGTCTGCCGTCTGTTGAAGAGACTCGCGGCTGAGCTAAGGGTGGCTTTGGGCCAAACACCGCGCAAAGGAGGACAGACCTGAGGCAAATCCATCCCAATAATACGTGCTTGTGGATGAGCAGAACTCAGAACTTGCTTTAAAGTGTGAAACCGCCTCCACAGCTTCGGTTTGGGCACGCTGAGCTTCAATAGCAAGGCTCTCAGACCGTGCTTGTTGGGAGGACAGCTCTTCCCTTAGTCCTTGCGCTTCAACAGCCAACGCCTCTTTTTCAACATACAGTGTATCCGCCCGGTCTTGTGAACTCTGCAACTTGGCAGCCAACATGTCTCTCTCTCTCCCCATTGCTCGGGCCTGTTCTTCCTTTTTCATTTCGGCCCTCCGTAGCGCCTCAACAGCCTTCCTGTTTTCTTCCCGTAACCGGGACAGCTCTTGGTTAGTGGTTCCTAGTTCATGAAACCACCCCCGGGTAAGGGCAGCAGATAAAGAGCTAACCTGAAACACAGAGTATCACAATATGCGGTCAACATGCTAACAAAGCAAAGTTAGGGTAAGCAGCATTTACCTTAGCAACACAGGCAGCTACCGTGTCGCTGGTTGCCATTTGAGGTTCCCCAGGGGGGAGGACCGCCAGGGCAGCGTGTTGGATGGCCTTAATGCTCTGAAGACTAGCAGGGCCCTCAGATCGAGGACCTTAAGCAGCGGTAGTGTCTTCACCCCTAGGGGCCTCCCTTTGAGGTTCGGGAGGCGCATGTGTGAAACTAAGGGGAGCAGATAGATCTATATGAAACAAGGGAAGGATGTCATCGTCCACCCGCACGTCAAGCCTCACGTCTGCCGCCAAGGCCACGTGAGGCGGTTCTGACGGTAAAGGGGGAGCTTAGACAGAAGACTCCCCTTCCTGAGGCAGGGATACCGATCCCACCACCTCTATCAAAGAAGGTCTTGGTGCCTCTACCGGCACCCCTAAAGACTCCCTACCTTCTCCCCCTCCTCCTGACTGTGGACTTGTACCTACGCCCACCCCAGCTGCCTCGGCGGTAGGACCGCCTACCAATGTAGCCAAGGTAGGAGGAAGCTTAGCCACGGTGACCTCTGGCGAGGTGACCACAACAGATGGAGCAGCACCAGCTGCTTCCTCCACGGCAGGTCCTGGAACTTCTTCAGGGCAAGGCGCGGCGGTAGGGACTTCTTAGCTCGTCACAGCCGGAGAGGACCTTTCCACGGCAGGAGAGGCTTGGACTATAGGAGCTTCAGAGGTACCTTCGCGAGGGGCGGCTACCGCCGACCCACGACTAGTAGAGAGGACCTCCCCATGGGGTTTCTTAGACCTTGTCACCATCTTGGGAGGACCCCCGCCCTCTTCGATAGCCACCCTCTTGCTCCATCTTACCAACTTTTCACTAACACCTTCCCCCCCTGCGTCCTTGGTAACCGCCCCTTTTCCTTTCTGGACGGTTTTCCTACCCTCTCCTCACCCCTCGGTTCCCTCTTGCTTTTCTCTCCACGGCACGCCTCCGTGAGAGACACGATATCTACCTCGGCTTCGGGTCATGTCAAGAAAACCATTAAGGAGCCAGGGTAGCGTTAATAAAGAAAACGAGGATTAAAAAAGAAGAATCCTATCATCCTCAGGGATTTACTCACCGCTGACAGGTCGAGAGCATAGACCTGCACGGATCAGAACTTTCTCCTGGCACAGCACCTCTTTGGTAGCCAGGTACCGCGTGCTCGGATCCCTCTTAAAATAACGAACTACCTCCCTATCTAAGTTAGATAGTTCGTCCGCTGATGGGACGCTACATTTATTCAGGGAGGTCCAGTAGTAGGGGAAACCGAGGGGAAGTGGAGGCCTCACCCAAACGAACCTATTTTGCCAAAATAAAAAATGACGCCCTTTAACCGCTGGGCCCTAAATAAAAAATAAAAACTACAAGTGGAGGGGGTTAACCCCGCCACAAAACAAGTAAGAAGAAAAACGCAAATATTGCGGAAGCCGTTAGGACTGATTTGGCTGGGGCACACGGAATATTGCCTAAGAACCCATTCCAGGATGGGCGGCAAGGGAAACTGAAGGCCGGCATCCAGGGAGTCCACACAAATGGCAAAAAATTTTGGAGAACGAGGGTATAAAATGTTGTCGTTCTCCCGAGGGCCAACGACATCATAATCATTGGGGAAAAAATCACAACCTGTAAAATGTTATTCAAATAACTTATCTGTTAAGATCATAAATTAATATTTTAGATGACTTGTCTTGGTCATGTGGCAGGTGATCCAAAAGTGTTAGGTTGGTGTGTTTAATAAGTTTGATACGCTGAGTTGGACCATGTGAGTTGCTTGTTTCTAGATTTCTATCGGAGATGAGTGATTCATGTTGTACTGTTTGATGACTCTAAACCCTGATAATATTCTGGACTTGTTCATGGAACGTTAGTTGCTTTGGTGTACTATAAGTAAAGTCTAAACGAATGACTGAATTCCCATGTACACTAGGTAGCAGCGTGAAGTGTGACAAGGATCAGGTATTCAATATGAAATCTACAATCTCTTATGAGGTACAAATATCCCTTTAGTTGGTTCGTAAGTTTTTGAACAGTTCGAAATCTTTGGCCAAAGTATTCCAAGTGGTTGACATTTGGAATTCATACTATGAATATGTTCAAGTATAAATAAATTATTCAGTGAAGGGCTTGTCGATAACTAATAAGGAAGCTGTGAGAAGGATAATGGTAGGAGTTATATCTATTCTTTGTCATGGACTTCTAGTGGAGGGGTTATTGTCATCAATACAGTCTATTTAGAAAATATTGAATAAATAGTTTAAGCCTAGAGTGCAGTGAGATGTATTTAGTGAAATTAAGTCTCATTAAATGGTAATTAAATTTTATCATGAGATGGTAATTAATTTAACTCATTTGAAGCTAGATTTAAATTGTCCTTGAGGTCCCTGTGCAAGCCTATGATTTTATTACCATTGAAAAAATATTAAAGAATTCATGAGATGAATTATTTATTCATGAGATAGGTAAATTTAATTTGCCAAATATTATTAATGCGATAAATAAAAATTAAAAATTATAAAATAAATAATTTTTTAAAATTAAAAATTCATGGGATGAATTTTTATATGTGGAAAACAAAGCAAAAAAAAAAATCGCATTTGCATAGGGGTTGATCCGCGTATACGCAGATGGACCAACCAGCAGGTGACTACCAATGGGTTGGAGCGGACCAATCACCACGTACCACATGGCACGCGGTGATAAGCCAAGAACACGCTTTTTGAATAAGCTATGAAATGCATCGTTTTGTTTTATGTTTTGTATTATACGCTGCATTTTTTATACAAACCAAATATAATCTTGCTTAAATCAATGGAAAATCATAAGCTAAATATATATATTAATAGAATAAGCTCCAATAATAGAGGTTTTACATAAGAGAAAGGGGAGGGGACATAGAAGAAGAAGGGGGGAGAAACTAGAGAAACATTGGGGGGGGGGGGGGGGGGGGAAGCATAATAGCTCTTATCACATTTGGCATATCTAACCTTAATGACCTCTCTATTTATTTATACTAGTAAGGGGTGCTGAGGTGACAATTGGTGGATAGATCTTGCAGGTGGTAGAGCTGGATGCCGGGTGGAGATCGGGATGGCAGTTAGGGACCCATGTTGGCGGGGTAACAAGAAAGATGGCGTATGGGCCTTGATGGTCATGGATGAGAAGAGCTTGATGGTAGCGGAGATGCCAGATTTGTATCAATACCGTCCCCTTGAAAAGTTCCTTGTCCTCGAGGATCGAGAGAAGGGTCACCGCTATACATGTGTCTACCTGAGATACGCTTGGCGGGTGATGAGTGGGCATGTAGGATGCTTGGCGGTAGCAGCCCGGGTGAGCGGAGACTAATGGGATGGCGTCGTTCTGTGCGCCAAATCCCACTTTG
The DNA here is from genome assembly GCA_018398585.1 of Simmondsia chinensis. Taxonomy (NCBI): domain Eukaryota; kingdom Viridiplantae; phylum Streptophyta; class Magnoliopsida; order Caryophyllales; family Simmondsiaceae; genus Simmondsia; species Simmondsia chinensis. The sequence continues at coordinate 8,283,650 of JAGTTD010000023.1, read as the reverse complement.
GCTCGTATCACTTCTTTTCCCTCCAAAGACCTTGCCCCCAAGGGTCATGGACTCCAAGCCAAAACTAATATATAGATAATCCTCCTGAATCAAACACTAACTTTTGGAAATTCAGCAACAGTGAGCCATCTTTCTAGAAATGGTGAAGAACTATCCTTAAGGGGCACTTGGTGCTCGACGGCACGATTAAATAATGTCAGTTGGGCAGAAACTGTGAAAACTTCCTCAAACTCGGAAAGTAGCGGCTGAAGCTTTGAAGGATCTAACTCGGATGACGTTGTATCAACTGAAAGTAGTAGAGGCGAGTTGGCGATTGGAGTTACAGAGATGGCGGAGGTTTGAGCTATTGTAGAGATGGTCTGTTTCTCATCTGCCACTGTTACCGAAGGCTGATTGGTGGCATCCATGGAGACACCAAGGAGTGGGGCACTGGCAGTATTCGGGGTTGGATTTGAGCCCAGATCTAAGGCCGGCTATGAAGGAAAAGCATCATCCTCATCAAGTGTGGTAGGCATCCTACTCAGTTGGCTCCTACTTGTGTTGGTTGTTGGCGGTAATGGCTGCTAGGTTAAGCGAGATGGAGGGTTGGCAAGAATTGTGTCCAAAGGGATTGACGTGGACAGGATTAACACCGTACCCAGAGACCATTTGCTGACTATCTTCTTAAGATAGGCGCAATTGCTATCTTCTAGTTTGGCCAGTAACTTGGCATCATGCAGTGTTTGGGGCCTAAACAAGAGGACGCCTTCAACTATATCTTCCCGTAAGCCACGTATTATTACCTCAACCTTCAGCTCTTCCGTTAACCCACACTTGTCCACTAGGGACTCAAACTGACTCAGGTACTCACCAACGCTTCCCATTTGGCAGAACCTCATGAGCTCCGTCCAGGAGTTGTTCATGGTACCCAAATACCTCTCACTATTATCTCCAAATCTAGGAAATTCGATCTTAGTAAATCGGGTTGGAGCTTGATAGTTACCTCGTGCGATGCTGGAAGCACCCATGGTCATGAAAAATTGGTAGTGAGCTGAGGGACTAGTTAAGGCATTTTATCAAACACTTTGTGCGCATATAGGGAAAATCAGTTGCTACACATTGATCAGACTTGCCCTGATGCTACCAGCCACTGATAATGCTTAGATTTATTGGAGATGATGCCCGGTGATGATGATGATGATACCCGAACCGATGAAGATGGTGCCGATCGGGGGAGATGATGATGATGGAGGTGATTCAGGTGGTGGTGGTGGTGATGGTTGATGATCGGTGATGATGATGATGAATAGCTTTAAAGATGACGATGAGGATGATGATTGGGGTCAAGGAAAGATCACTCTGGTACAATTTGATACAAATCAAATATAATCTAGCTCAAATCAATGGGAAATCATAAGCTAAATATGTATATTAATAGAATTAAGTTTAATAATGGAGGTTTTACATAAGAGAAAGGAGAGGGGACATAGAAGAAGAAGGGGGGAGAAACTAGAGAAACATTGGGGGGGGGGGGGGGGGGGGGGGGGGGGGGGGGGGGGTGAGCATAATAACTCTTATCACATTTGGTATGTCTAACCCTAATGACCTCTCTACTTATGTATACTAGAAAGGGGTGCTGAGGTGGCAATTGGTAGAAAGATCTAGAAGGTGGTAGAGCTGGATGCACGGTGGAGATCGGGTTGGTGGTTGGGAACCCATGTGGGGCGGGTAACGAGAAAGATGGCGTATGGGCCTTGATGGTCACGGATGAGAAGTGCTTGGCGGTAGCGGAGACGCCAGGTTTGTATCAATACCGCCCCCTTAAGAAGATCCTCGTCCTCGAGGATCGAGAGAAGGGTCACCACCAAATATGTGTCCACCTGAAATGAGCTTGGCAGGTGATGAGTGGGCAGGTAGGATACTTGGCGGGTAGCAGCCAGAACGGGTGGGGACTAATGGGATGGCGTCCTTCTTTACACCAAATCCCACTTTGGCTTGTATCAGTTTTGCATTTTTTTTTCACATCCTACATCAAAAGTTTTTAAATTTTTCGCTTCGGTATCGTACTATAAATAGGGGTACTAAATTAAGGTTTGGCATCAGTCCAATTAAAATTAAAAATTAAAGGTTTCTGAAAGTGTTAACTTTCGGAGATCTATTGAAATTTTTCTTTCCTCAAGTTTATTATTTTTTGGAGCCCACTCTCCTTGCGTTTTGAGGTCATTGTGCAGAAGGCAACTGGGTCTCAATTTTCTCAACTTTCTGGAGTTAATTATTATTCTACTAGTATTCTTATTTGGAGTAATTCCGGGTATGTCTTTCTTTCCTTTTCTTTGAAGTATTTCGCTTTTCTATTTATTTACAATTTTCTTATTATGCTAGTTATAGTTCATGTAATTGTTATGAATGTATTAGAGTCAAGACCTGTAAATTTAAATTAGGAATTTAAATATGTAGATTTTGACATATGTAGATTTAAAATTAGAAATTTTAAATTAAAATTTAGGTTTAAAATTAAAAATTTTAAACCCTTTCGGTGCATTAACTATATTAAATTAGGAAAATTTTTTGGAAATTCGTCCCAACATTTACATGATAAGAAGCATTTAGCAAGAAGGGTTAAAGGCAAGTAATTTAGTTTTCATGTGTAACTAGGCGATATGGGTCGTAAAGGATCTTAGATCTCTATTGGTATTAATGACTAATATTCAAGGGCAAGAAGCTCAAGGGCAGATTGCATCTGCTAGTGTCTTTTTGATACAGTGAAATTGGCAAGCTGAGCTCCAATTTTTAGTATCGGGTTGTAATCGGGCTTTAAATTCTGGGTTTTGGCTTCTATCGGGTTTAAAATGCAGTTAGTAGCCATTGCAGTTTTGGCAGGAAGGGGTCTAGCACGCACGAAGCTCGTGAGCGGTAGAAGGCAGTTGTGAGCACGTGCCTGGCACGTGCCTGTGTGGGCGGAATCCCATTTTCAGTTGGGTTTTTCGTTAATTTCTGCATTTTTGAGGGTTTTAATAAATTTTCTGATTTAGCATTTTCTTTTAATGTCAATAGTATAAATAGATTACGTGAGTGCTTAATTAGGTTTTATGCAAAGATTTAATACAAACTTTCTCTCTCTTATCTTCTTCTTCCTTCCCAATCTAATCTCTACTTCTTCTTCTTCCCCATACTCTAATTTTGGGTCTATTTCGAACTTGTGAATTGGGATCTCTGTAACATTGGTATCAGAGCTTGATTATCAAATCTGTGGGTGAAATTCAGTCCAATGGCAAAAGGGACACGAGCCAATGCTGAGATTCGCAGAGTGGAAGAGGGCTTGGCACCAGGATCAGGGCCACTGAAGAATCGATCACTGAGCTAAATGCCAAGTTTGGTGGAGTAGAAGGGACAGTGAAACAAGTGGGTGACGAGCTCCAGGAGTTCAGAAAATTATGGACTGGACTTAGCGGCAGAGGGGACCAAATGAAGGGGGAAGCAATCAGGTAGGTGGATCAAACTCCACAACAGCTCGAGGATTCATCAGAGAGGCTGCACGAGAAGCTGGTAATGGTAAATGCCCTTATACTGCTCAATTAAGTAGAATGGACTTCCCATTGTTTGAGGGAGATGATGTTAATGGGCAGTTGTTCATGTGTGAGCAACTATTTTTGTTAGATAACACACCTGAGGCTGAAAAAATCAAGCTAGCTTCGATCCATCTCAGGGGCTTAGCCCATCAGTGGCATCTGAAGTTTGCTAAGACTAGAGGAAATCTATGGAATGTGGCTTGGGATGAATATGCTGGTGAACTGAAGGGAAGATTTGGTAGGATCTATGAAGATCCAATGTCTGAGCTTATGAGCCTGAAACAAGATGGATCGGTTAAGGATTACTTAGCCAAGTTTGACTCCATCTTTGCTCGAGCTGATCTAAATGAAACTCAGCTAATTAGTTGCTTCCTCACTGGTCTTAAGGAAGATTTGGCATTAGAGGTTAGATCTAGACATCCAATTACATTGAAGGGTGCTGCTGGATTGGCCAAGTTTGCAGAGGCCAAGGTAGAAGCCCTAGCTAAGCAATTGCGTTTGAAGGCTCCCTTACTTCCTACTCCCGACATCCCTAAAACATCCCCTAATACCTATAAACTAGCTCCTCTAAGAGCTGTACCTCAGACTAATAATGCTAACCCACCCAACAGAACCCAAAGGACTATGTCTCGAGCAGAGTTGCAGAAAAAGAGGGCTAAAGGGATGTGTTATATTTGTGATGAGAAATTCGAGGCTGGGCATAAGTGTAAGACCAGAGGGCCGCAATTGTTTGTGATTGAGGTGGAGGGTGATGAATGGGAAGAGCCAGCTGGGGAGATAGGGCAGGAAGAGACTGAAGAGCTAGTTATTGAACCAACAGCTCATATTTCCCTCTATGCTTTGACTGGAACAGCCAATTACCAGACCCTTAGAGTCACCGAATCCATCAAGAAGAAGCCTATGCTTCTCACACAATTTCATAGATCAAGGGTTAGCCCTCAAGATGGGATGTATCTTGCAACCAGTTCACCAGTTCACCCTGTGCCTGTTATAGTGGCTGATGGAAACAAGTTGGAATGCTCTTCGCAATGTGGGAATCTGACTTGGAAGATGCAAGGGGGTGAGTATCAGTCCAACTTTCTCTTGATCCCCTTAGGGGGGTATGATAGGGTCTTGGGCATTGAGTGGATCTCAAGCTTGAGAGACATCCAATGTAACTTCAGGGAGCTCACCATGTCCTACACCAAGGATGGGAAGACTACCATCTTGCAAGGCAAGGGAGCCAATGAGTGCAAGACAGTGGGAGCTAAGGCAATCATAAGGGCTATGGAGAATTCACCTATGATTACCTTATTCCAAATTAATGTCTTAGAGTTCGATTGGAAGGGAGCAGAGCTGATGATGGTGGGTCTGAATAGGGAAGAAAGACAACAAGAAGCAGTTCCAGGGATCATCACTGAGCTTTTAAAGCATTATGCTCCCATTTTTGAAGAACCTCAGCTGTTGCCTCCTAGTAGACCCCCTTTTGATCGCTAGATTCGCTTGAGGGAGGGCACTTAGCCCATTAGCAAAAGGCCCTACAGGTACACGATCCTCCAAAAGGATGCAATGGAGGAGATAACCCAAGAGCTCCTGAGAAAGGGATACATACAACATAGCACTAGGCCTTTCGCTGCAGCAGTAGTTTTAGTAAAGAAGAAAGATGGTAGCTAGAGGATGTGTGGATTACAGAGATTTGAACCAAGCTACTATTAAGGAAAAATTTCCCATTCCTTTAGTCGAGGAGCTACTAGATGAACTAGGGAGTGCCCGCTTGTTTACTAAGATTGATCTCAGATCTGGTTACCACCAGATCAGAATGCATTAAGATGATGTGCAAAAGACAACTTTCAAGACTCACTTTGGGAATTTCGAATTCTTGGTAATGCCTTTTGGGCTTACTAATGCTCCCTCAACTTTTTAAGCCCTTATGAACTCTATCTTTGCCCCCTATCTCAGAAAATTTGTCTTGGTGTTTTTTTATGACATTCTGGTCTATAGTCCTCACTTGGATGATCATGTCAGGCACCTGAGGGGAGTTTTTCAGCTGCTGCAGAAGCATCGATTGTATGCTAAGGCCAGCAAGTGCTCCTTTGCTACACAACAGGTAGGATATTTGGGGCACATCACCAAGAATAGGGGAGTAGCCACAGATCCCAAGAAACGGGAGGCCATCAAGGGTTGGCCCACACCTACTAACATCAAACAACTCAGAGGCTTCTTAAGCCTAGCTGGGTACTATAAGTGGTTCATCCAGAAGTTTGGGGTTATTACTAAACCCCTCACTGAATTGACTAGCAGAGAGAAGTGAGCATGGAGTGAAAGAGCTCAGCAAGCCTTCAAAGAACTGAAGCATGCTTTATTGTCAGCTCCTGTGTTAGCTCTACCAGATTTCACAAGGCCCTTTGTCATTGAGTCAGATGCCTGCAGTACTAGGGTGGAAGCAGTCTTAACTCAGGGGGGGCATCCCCTGGCATACATGAGCAAGGTCTTGAGCCCAAAATAGCAAGCCCTTTTAGTATATGAGAAGGAACTCATGGCCTTAGTAGCTGCAGCACAGAAATGGCAGCAGTACGTGATAATAATACACTTGTCATCAAAACTGATCAAAAATCCCTGAAGTACCTCCTAGATCAGAAGATACACACCATTTCCAGCAATTGTGGCTAGCCAAGTTAATTGGGTTCAGTTATGTCATTGACTACAGGAAGGGAAAGGAGAATGCGGTACCCGATGCCCTCTCTAGAATTCCAAGCCACCAAATGACATGTATATTGTTCTCTGCAGTGGATAGCACTTTATATGCTGAGATTCAATTCTCTTGGCAAACTGATGATGGTTTACAACAGCTTATTCACCAGCTGGGGTCTGAACCTCAAAGGCATCCCTTGTTCAGTTGGCAGGATGGCCAATTGAGGAGGAGAGGGAAGTTAGTAGTGGGAAATGATGGTGCCCTTCAGATGAAGATACTATTATGGCTTCACTCCTCACCTAGTAGAGGTCATTCAGGGAGAGATGCCACCTTACAGAGGATCAGATCTATGTTTTGGTGGAAGGGAATGTACAAGGCCGTGGTTGACTATATTAGAAGTTGCCCAGTTTGTCAAGCTTGCAAATCTGAGACCGTGGCTTCTCCAGGTCTTCTTTAGCCTTTACCTCTTCCAAAGATGGTGTGGACAGACATCTCTATGGACTTTATTGATGGTCTTCCCCGATCATTTGGAAAGGATGTTATATCGGTGGTGGTAGATAGACTCAGCAAGGCTGCTCATTTTCTCTCCCTGACACACCCCTACACAGCCTTATATGTAGCTCAAATTTACATGGATAACATCTACAAATTCCATGGGATGCCTAGTACTATAGTCAGTGACAAAGATGCTGTGTTCCAAAGTGAATTCTGGCAAGCGTTATTCTCCATCCAAGGGGTAGAGCTCCACTTGTCCACGGCATATCACCCTCAATCTGATGGCCAGACTGAGGTGGTCAATAGGGGAGTTAAGACCTATTTGAGGTGCATGTGCAGCTCTCAACCTCACTTGTGGTCCAAGTGACTCCCTTTGGCTAAGTGGTGGTACAACACCACATGGCACTCAGCCACACAGAAGACTCCTTATGAAATAGTATATGGGCAGCCTCCATCCCTACACATTCCATATATACCAGGAGAAGCACAAATGGAGGCAATCGATAGGAGCTTGCAGCAAAGGGAAGAGATGATCACCGTCGTCAAGTATCACCTATCACGGTCTCAGAACAGAATGAAGCAAATAGCAGATAGGAGGTGTACTGACAGAAGCTTCAAGCTAGGAGAATGGGCTTATTTGAAGCTCCTTCCATACAGGCAGATCTTAGTAGCACATTCCTCAATCAGAAGCTTTCTCCAAGATATTTTGGGCCCTTTCTGGTATTATCCACTGTGGGAAAGGTGGCATACAAATTGGAGCTACCAGATTCAGCTTGTATCCATGATGTGTTTCATGTATCCCGACTTAAACCTTACTTTGGTCCTCCTCCCACCTTCTTCTTACGCATTCCTGCTGACATTGAGATGGAGCTAGTGAAGAGACCTGAGAAAATTCCTGACAGGAAGATGGTTAACAGGGATAATCGAGCTGCAACCAAGGTTCTGGTGAAATGGAGAGGCTTCCCGAATGAGGAAGCTACTTGGGAGTTCCTCTACGACCTTCAACTCAAATTTCTTGAATTCCACCCTTGAGGACAAGGGTGATTTTTAGGGGGAGGGTGTTGATATACTGAAATTGGCAAGCTAAGCTCCAGTTTTTCTATATCGGGTTGTAGTCGGGCTTCAAATTTTGGGTTTTGGCTTATATCGGGTTTAAAATGCAGTTAGTAGCCGTTGCAGTTTTGGCGGGAAGGGGTCCCAGCACGCACGAAGCTAGTGAGCGGTAGAAGGCAATTGTGAGCACGTGCTCGACAGGTGCCTGTGTGTGCAGAATCCCATTTTCGGCTGAGTGTTTCGTTAATTTTTGCATTTTTGAAGATTTTACTCAATTTTCTGATTTAGCATTTTCTTTTAATGTGTCAATAGTATAAATAGATTAGGTGAGTGCTTAGTTAGGTTTTATGCAAAGATTTAATACAAACTCTCTCTCTCTTATCTTCTTCTTCCCTTTCCAATCTAATCTCTATTTCTTCTTCTTCCCCATACTCTAATTCTGGGTCTATTTCGGATTTGTGAATTGGGATCTCTGTAACACTTTCCCTTGGAATCCTCTCGAATTGACCTACATGTATCCGTTAATAGCATAGTCCCTTGGAATCTAGTATAATATTTTTGTCCACAATAAATTTATGGCATCTGCGCAAATTCTTAGAGGGTATGCATTTTTTTCACTTGATTGATAATTTTTTTCACTTAAAACTTACTTAAGTGCCCAAAGGATCTTTGGTAGAAATTGAGTGGCTAAATTGGTTATATTTTACTTGAGTAATAAATTTTATCATTTTTAAATCATTTAAATGACCATACAAAGTTTTTATTTGGAGTCAGATGATACAAAATTTTTTGTTTTACTTAAATGACTAATTTGTCCATTTGAACCATTTGGGTGTCTAAATAGGTTTTTCTAATTAAAGTTTGATGATGAAATCTTTCATGTTTTACACCGTTGTTTCCTCGTATATTTAATTTTGTTCACATTGATCCATCATTTTTTCCTTTGTTCAAATTATTGTAAGGCTCTATTTAGCACATAAAATTGGAATTGGATGGTGAAATTACAATTTCAATTTCAATTCTGATGGAATTAGAATTCTGAAGGAATTGAAATTCCATTATTTGGTTTATTAAAGGAATTAGAGGTCGGAATTATAATTACATAATGATTCAAATCATCAAGGGTTTTAATTCAATTGAGTTGGAGCATTTCAAGTTCTAAATCAATTGCGGTCGGATTTTGATCGGAACGGTTCACTTTGCGTTCGTGTTATTATGGTTGGATGATACAAACCAATCACCTCCTGCTACCAAGGTCGCCCTTGGCGCCAACGCCAAGACTCCTACCATGACCATACTTGGTGTCACCCCCTACATGAGCAACCAAGCTCACGCCAACATGCAACGCCCACCTGCCCGCCACCCCCGATCCAGCTCATCACCTTCCAAAATGTTCCATCAATGCCACCTCAAACCCCCTCCCTTAGTAGTATATATAGGTAGCTTGGGGGTTAGGGAAGAGTATGCTAAGAATTGTAATGTAGAGCCCTGAGCTCATCTCTCCCTCCCCCTAATGTTCTTCTTTTCTTCCTCCTTTTTATTCTCTAATTCTCCCCCCTTTTCTTATGTAAATCCTCTATTTAAAGGTAATATATCAAATATATTGTGATTCCAGTTGATATTGAGCTAGATTTATATTAGGTTTGTATCAATGGTATCAGAGCAAGACGGTCCTCGACCTTGATTATCCCCCAATCATCTTCATCACACTAATCATCCACCATTATCGCCACTGGAATCATCTTCACCATCGTCGCTGTCATCTTTGTCACCACCACCACCACCACCACCATCATCATCATCACCTCCATTAACAAACCTCCCACACCCTCACCAACACCAGCACCATCAACGACCCTTGCCCAACTTCCATCGTCATCAATCTAGCAGCAAAGCACACTCTCGATCACTATCATCACCAATTAAAACCAGCAGTTCATCATCATCCTCTTCACTCTCCCCTCACACTCACAGAACGACACCACCTCTGTTTTGGGTGTCAACAGCAGCCGGGAGCCGATCATCTTCCCCACTGTCACCCAACCATCATCAACCTTCCTCCAAACCACCACCCTCATCTTCTCCATTATCCCCATCAAATTCCATCCCACATCATCAAACCCTACCTTGCACATAAGGTGTTTGATAAAATGCCTTACCCATTTTCTCATTTTTGACCACCAACCATCACTACCATGGCTGAAGGAAACGTGTTCGCGAAACTCATAAAGCTTCGCAAAATGAGAAGTGTGAACGAGTACACCAGCTGGTTTGAGTCCTTGGCGAGCAGGTGTTGGTTGACCAAAGAGGAAAAGGTTGAGTTCATAGTACGTGGCTTGTGAAAGGACATAAGGGAAGGCGTCCTCTTATATAGGCCGCAAACCCTTCATGACACCAATATCTTGGCCTATCTCGAAGAGAGAACTTGCACCTATCTTGAGATGATAACCACAAAAGGGTCTACAAGTATGGCGCCAATAACGCTCGTGCCAAGTCGTGTGAAGGACCGTCCCTCCAATTCTCTAATCCAGCAGCTATTACCGCCAAAGCCAAGTCTGACGCCTGCCCACCTTGATGATGATGCTCCTCCCTCTCAGCCAATCAAGGATCCAACTCCAGATCCATTCTCGCATTCCACCATCACTCCTCCCCTTGGCGCGCCCATGGGTGTCGCCAATCTCTCTCTCGCAGCAGTGGCGAGTGTAGAACTGATTACTTCTACAACGACGCCACCCACCCCGCCATCATTGTGACGCCATACTCTACCCTGCATCTTCTGCTTCCAGCTGATACAACGCCAATGGGGTCAGATCCTTCAGAGCATCAGCAACTACTTCCTGAGATAAAAGAAGCCATCACAACCGCCACCAAACCTCCACGTTATCATCCACTCGCATGTTGGGTGCACGTTGTGGACTTCAGCATTCCGGTGCACAGCTCGTGTCTTGCTAGAGTTCTGAAAGATAGTGTTTGACCCAGGAGGAGCCTCTATATTCCGAAGCCAGCTCGTTGTCCATGAATCTTGGGTGGCAAGGATCTTTGGAGGGGAAAGAAGAGGTACGAGCCAAAATGGGATTTGGTGCACAAAAGGACACCATCCCACTTAGTCCCGACCGGCCAGGAGGTTGCCTTGTTCTTAATCCTCAAGGATGAGGATTGTTTCAAGGGGGCGGCATTGATACAAATTGAGCACCTCTTGCTGCCAAGGTTGCCCTCAGTGCTGACGCCAAGACTCCTACCATGACCATACTTGGCGTCACCCCTACAGGAGCAACCAAGCTCACGCCAACACATAGCACCTGTCTACCCTCCACTCGCATCCAGCTCATCTTCTTTCAGAATGTTCCATCATTGCCACCTCACCGCCCTCCCTTAGTAGTATATATAGGTAGCTTGGGGATTAGGGAAGAGTATGCTAAGAATTGTAATGTAGAGCCTTGAACTCATCTCTCCCTGCCCCTTATGTTCTTCTCTTTCTTCCTCCTTGTTATTTTATAACCCCAACCCCCCCCCCCCCCCCCCCCCCCCCCCCCCCCTTCTTATGTAAATCCTCTATTTAGGGGTAATCTATCAATTATATAATATTAGCTTGTGATTCTAGTTGATATTGAGCTAGATTTATACTAGGTTTGTATATTTGCTTTGAGTAAGAGTTATTCGAGTTTCGAGTCAAATCATGTCCAATATCGCGTTGGATCATTTGGTGTTCAAGTTATCTTGGATTTTCAATTAATCGAGGTAGTCTTTTAGGGATTCTGGCTAGAATTAATCGAGTTTGAGTTATTTTTGGTCATTTTGAGCTCGAGTCATCTTCGTTTTAGGAAAAATGAGTTGTATTATTTCAAATTTTGAGTCATCTTAGGTTGAGTTTGAGATAGATCAGGTCATTTTGGGTCTAGCTCATATTAAGTTTCGGTCAATTTGATCATGTTATTTTCACTTTGCCTCAGCTTGTTTACATCACATTGAACTCTCATAGTTTCAATTCTACATTTGAGTCACCTCAAGTTTTGGGTCAATCAGGTTGGGTCACTTCGGGCTTTGAGCTAAGTTGATGTCATGAATGGTATATGTTGGATTAAGTAGTCAATAGTAATAGTTCAATTCAATTGTATTAGAATGTATTGGAGTTAGATATTTTAGGAGGGAAAGTTGGTTATAGGTAGTTAGTGTGAGTTAGATATTCTTTAGTTTGTTACTCATATATTTTTGTGAGTTGTGCTTTACTGCCATTATACTTAGCTAGTATAAATAGAAGTGATCATCAATTGTTAGAGTATCCGGAATGAAAAGTAATACAAGTCTCATTGAGATTGTTAATTCTTCTTTCATCTAAGTCTTCTCTTTCTCTTCTCATCTCATTCTAATCTTCTATAACCCTAGTTATGAACTAGGTTCATAATAGTTGATTTCGGTCATTTCAAATTCAAGTTATTCGAGTTGGGTAATTTTAAGGTTCTGATCAAATTTTAGTTTGTGTCTAAGTTTTTAGATTTTAAATCATCTTCTGTTTAAGTTAACCAATGGGGGTATTTTTGGTTTTAAGTCAGTGGAGTTAATATAAAATTACAATTCCTTATCTCTGCTTGAAGGAATTGGAAAATATGATCTTCAATTAAAATCTAATTCCATAGAATAGGGCAGTGGAATTGTAATTCCAATTCCAATAGATGAACCAGCAACAGAATTGGAATTCTTGACCCTAATTCCAGGCTCCAAACACAGTCTAACTTTATTCAAATTAGTTCCTTATTTTTTCTTTCATTCAAAATGGTCTTTAATATTTTACTTTATAACAAAATTGATCCCTTATACGGTGACTAAAATTATGTAAAAATAAAAAAGATTAGGCACCAATTTTATCATTAAATAAAATATTAGGAGCCGTTTTTTTTTTAAAAAATGGGACTAATTTGAATAAAATTATAAAAATGAGGACCAATTTAAACAATATAAAATAAAGACCAATCTATCCATCTATCTATATTATTAATTTATGCAAGAAGACTTCAATCATGATTCTAGAGCATCAACATTTTATTGCATAAATTAATTGTAAATTTTTTTTGCAAATAATATATAAACAAAAAAAATGCCCCTGGCCCACTTTTTTTGGTTCATTTAACCACCCATATACTTGCATTCACGAGCAGCTGATTAACTGCATTAGTGGCCATTTGCATTGGTTGATTAACCACCCATATACTCTTCTTTTACGGTATTTGCATTTTAACAGTGGTTATTGCCGGCAAACGAACACCTCTGCCGTGGGTCTTATATAGTCTTCTCTTTTCTTTTCAATAGTCAAGGAGAAAAAGAAAGATTCGTAATGTTTCGATTAAATTTGGTTCAGTCAGTGAGCCAGACCCAAATGCCCCGAGAAACAAGTATTTGTAGGTTCTGGACTCGAGCAGGATCGAGCTCTCACTGAGAAAGCAACCGCTGGCATGCTTAACCCCGTCTTTCCGAGGTGGCAGCCGGGGCGGGGGGGGGGGGGGGGTGCAAACCTGGGCCTTAGGAAGGAGAGAGACATGAGGTCTCTAGAGAGAGAGAGTGTGTGTAGAGATAGAAAGGGAAGAGAGAGAGAAGGGTCAATGTGTTCGAGGAGAGATGAGGGAAAAATTTGTGTCTGAGGAGAGAGGAGGGAGAGAGGTACTTATAGAGGGGTGAGAGGAGATGGAGCTGGCGGTACCAACAAGGTGGTGCATGGTAGTGTGGATGGTACCAGCGAGGTTGTGAACGGTAGGGTGGACGGCACCGGCGCGGTTGGCGGTAAGGGTGGACGGTAGAGAGCGCGGATGGTAGTAGGTGGACGGTACCGGAGAGGTGGTGAACGGTAGGGTGGACGGTGCTGGCAAGGTGGTCAGCCGGTACCGGCGAGGTGGTCGGGTCGGTTCCGGTGGTCGGGCGGTACTGGTGGCTGGAGGCGGTACCGGTGGTGTGGTGAGAGAGAGGAGAGGGGAGAGAAAATAAAAGGAGGAGAGAGAAAAGTGGGGGACGTGTGGGTGAGGAGAGAGGAGAGAGGGAGGACGTAAGGTGAGAGGAGAGAGGGGAGAGAGAGGAGAGAGAAAAGAGAAAAGGGGAAAGTATGAGGTGTCCTTTTTTATCTTTTTGTAATTTTTGTTTATTTAAGCTTATTATTTCGTTGTTTTATTTTAATGTTAATTTGATTATTTTTATCCTTAACAGTTAAGCTCCCACTTTATGGGTGAATGGGGACCTGTTCACATTCAACTGTGGAGTTTATAACATTTGAATGCTTTGCCAATATGCGTACTGTCAAGATTTTATTAAGCAGAGGGTTAGGTGACGCCTTCTTTTGAGTGACGTTAAAGGTGTTTGCTGGGATTTGTGTGTTTACTACCAAGGTATGGTGTTTGTGAGACTGGGTGTGTAGGCATGCCTTTTGTTGATGAACATTGCCTGTTATGTTAACCGCAAGGTCCTTTTAGGTGAACATTGTTCTGATTTATCCATCCCCTGGCTTTTTTGTTGTTTGGGATGTTTTTATGTGGGTAATTGGTTCTATGCCCCTGGTATTTTATAATTGCAGTTTTCATTGCTGGTGCTATTTATGGGCCCTGTGAATTGTAGCTTTTGAGAAGGTTTATGTGGAAGAATGGCTTAGATGTCTAGAACCTTTTAAAGATCATGTTCTTCAATGTTGGAGCTGCCCATGAAAGGGTTTTAGAGATGCCAGCCTTCAAATGAAGCACACTTTACATCTGTTTGTAAAGAGAAGACGCTTGTTATTGCCCCTATGTACGAGCATATATTGGCGCCATTAGCCCCGGATAGATCGATGCTTGCTAGTTTTGGCGCAATGCTTGGGAGCTGCCAACTTGTAATTTCGTACAGACTTTGTTGATGACTCCAACCTTTGATTACTGGGCTGGAAAATGTGATTAAGCTTCAGTCCCTATATAATACAGATTTATAGAGTATTAACTACTGGACCTTAGCGTTTGGCTAGGTTGTGAAGGGCCGAGTCCTTGGTCCCTAGTCGTTGGCTGGGATGGAGTGTATTGTAGATAATAAATAACCGCGGGCTCCCACGATAAGTGAGAGTTTACCGCGCCCGAATACTTCGTGCTCCTATTTCAAGTGGAGCAAAACAACCGCTAGCCCTCGGTGTTAGATGGGAACCCAAACAAATGCGGACTCTCATGTTAGGTGAAAGTCTACCACCCCGAGTACTTCGTCCTCTATTTCAAGTGGTGCAAAACAACCGTCAGCCCCTGGTGTTAGATGGGGACCCAAAAAAATGCGGGCTCTCACGTTAGGTGAAAGTCTACCACCCCAAATACTTCGTGCTCCTATTTCAAGTGGAGCAAAATGACCGCCAGCCCCCAGTGTTAGAAGGGGACCCAAACAAATGCGGACTCTCACGTTAGGTGAAAGTCTACCACCCCGAATACTTCTTGCTCCCATTTCAAGTGGAACAAAACAACCGCCAGCCCCCGGTGTTAGATGGGGACCCAAACAAATGTAGGCTCTCACGTTAGGTGAAAGTCTACCACCCTGAATACTTCATGCTCCCATTTCAAGTGAACCAAAACAACCTCCAGCCCTCGGTGTTAGATGGGGACCCAAAGAAATGCGAGCTCTCATGTTAGGCGAAAGTCTACCGCCCTGAGTACTTCGTACTCCCATTTCAAGTGGAGCAAAATAACCGCCAGCCCCCGGTGTTAGATGGGGACCCAACAAATGCATGGTCTCAAGCTGGTGAGAGTTACCGCCAGTCCCGATGTTAGGTGGGACTCAAATAACCCCAGGCTCTCAAGCTGGTGAGAGTTACTGCCAGTCCTGATGTTAGGTGGGACTCATAGAACCACGGGCTCCCAAGCTGGTGAGAGTTATCGCCAATCCCAAAGTTAGGTGGGACTCAAATAACCCCGGGCTCCCAAGCTGGTGAGAGCTACCGCCAGTCTCGATGTCAGGTGCGACTTAAATAACCGCGGGCTCCCAAGCTGGTGAGAGCTACTGCCAGTCCCGATGTTAGGTGGGACTCAAATAATCATGGGCTCCCAAGCTGATGAGAGTTACCGCCAATCCCGATGTTAGGTGGGACTCAAATAACCGCGGGCTCCTAAGCTGGTGAGAGTAACCGCGCCCGAATAACTTCGTGCTCCCAATACTTCTTGGAGCAAATCACAACATCAACCCCGGTATCAACGGGGCATACACCATTGTGGGCTCTCGATATTATTGGGAGTCTACCACGAATAATAGCTTTAGCCCCCCAGCCTAGGGCTGGGTTAACATAGATCACACAAGAAACGTCAAGTCCCCAGCCCCCAGCAAGGAGCTAGGTTTAAAATAAACCACATAAGAAATATCAATCCCCCAGCCCCTGGCTAGGGACTGGGTTGAATATAAATCACATAAGGGACGTCAATCACATAAGGAACCTAAATCATATAGGGAACGTTAAGCCCCCAGCCCCCGCCTAGTAAACTGGGTCGAACATAAATCACATAGCGAACGTTAAGCCCCCAGCCCCCGGCTAGGGACCGGGTTAAACATAATGTGTATAGGTAGACACGCTTGCCTAAGAAGGGCTTATGGCTTGACTGGTCATTGCACGCTCGAAGGTGGTGGTACTGGGGTACATATGTTGCAGCGAGCTCGTTTCTAGGTCCGTGGCCCGAAGCAACAAGTTCCGGCATATGTGTGGATGTTATTGTTGAGTAGCTTCCTTTGCTCAAGTGGCCGCCATTTCACCTGGCCTAGGAATTTGCTTGGGCCAATGCTAACCGTGTACCTGAATCCTGTAATCTTTTCAACTAGATAAAAAATTATTAAGAACATATGAAGTGGTCACTCTTGATATCAACCCATATTCTTCATCTAGTAGGACAAAGGTTTATAACAAGACTCATACCAAGGATATGTTAATTTTTATTCTTTTTTTTTTTCTGTTTTCTATTCAAATAACTTTAATAAGATGTTGCCTTATAGGGTGATAGCTATACATGTGAGTTTGGTCATATGTGCAGAAATATGCTGAACTTGGCTAAACATAGTTAAACTTAGCCACATCTAAGTTTGTTGAAGCGGTTAAACCTAAAGGCGCTTGTTTGGCACCAGTCAAATAGGTCAGGCTCGGTTTAGTTAGGGTCAAATTTGGGTAGTCTGGAGGAACCTTTCGTTTAATTTTCCGGAATCTACCCGTATGCGCCAACTACAGTGCCACATAATTTAATGTTGAAGTATAACTATAGGGCAACATTATATACACAGGAATTGAAAATCAAAAGCGGGATTATCAAAAATCCGATATGTTTCTTTAAATCTAGGATATACATCTTCAAACATACTTTAAATTATCTTACCCTATATTTTACTCTACCAAATTCTTTATGAGTTCATAAAAAGTAGTTAAATATTGCATATCATTATCAACTTTTAATTTGTTCTGAATAATTCTAGTATTAACGAATATAAAACTGGTTCGTAACATAGTCGAGCTATAAAAGAATTTTAACTCAAATAGATGGCAAGATTGTAATCCTTTCTTAACTAGTTTTTAAGATTACTGATTTAACTTGTAATTTAATGTCGGTCCTTTTTTTTTTTTTTCTAATTCAAGTAGAGAATTTGAGCGACGCTCTTTGATTGTGAGACGAAAACAGAAGGTTAACTATACCAAAAGGAATGTAATATACATACAAGGAAAAATATTAATATTTAATAATGTAAGTAAATTTTAATAAATATAGTACTCTTATAGGCAACAAAAATCTTTAAAGTTTAGCTTAGATTAGTTTGTTTTTATAGGTTTCTAATATAGCTAATATAAGAATTAATGAACAATAAACAGTTAGTAGGGGAAGTACCTTAAAGGATTGTGTAAATGACGTATTAATGATTGTTAGGAAAATTAATCAGACAACAAATACTCTTTTAGTTTCCTCTCGTCTTTTACCATATTTTTCTTCACTCTCTACATTTTTTCTTACTCATTTTTTATACCTTCTCTGTACCATAAATTGATAGATACAGCTCCTTAGCGTATATAAAATTTTAAATGAAAAAAATGGCAAAACGAAAGATGTTTTTAAATAAACAACATGTGGCACAATTTAAGCTGTATAAGTAACAAAAATTAAGAAATAAGTATGTTTCTGTATAGAGAAGTATCTTTATTAGGAGATAAATTGTGTTAATAATTCTAACTTTAATTTTTACTTGATTAATTAGGAGGTTATTTAAATATAAAACACATTATTATTAAGTAGTATTTTTTTATTAAAATTTTTTTTTTTTAATGTCTGCAGCTGTTGATTGAAAATAGCCATGTTTCTGTAAAAAATATTTTACTTTCTATACCTATTTTCCAAAATTTTTGAAAGACCCACAACAGTTTATTAAAAAATATTAGATTGGAATTATACGGCAGATGAAATATATTTTGAAGATTGCAGCGAAAATTAGTCTAAAAATTGATTGAAAAATTCAAAAGAACAATTTTTGAAAAATAACGGATAAAGCAGTTTAAATGTTACTATAAAGTTGCAGTAGGAATATATGCTAAAATAAAATGTGTAAGTTTTGTAAAATTAAAGTACCAAATTTTTAGCTGTATAAACAATATTGTAAATATTTGTATTAGATAAAGTTAAACAAATACTAATTTCTTCTTCTCTTATCTTCCCTTATTTTCTCTGTAACTCTTTTCTTCTTCTTCTTCTTCTTCTTCTTTCTTTCTTCTTCTTCTTTTTTTTTTTACTGTGTATTTTACTATGAAATCTAGAATTGAAACTTGCTACAAGTTCACTAAAAATTTAAGATCTGAAATTTTATTTTAAAGAGAAAAATTGAAAACCAAAGACTTATTTGATGCTTAAACAGGTACTGTAGCCCCCAACCTTGTGAGGGTCTTAGGTGATATGCATGGGATAACAGGTTAAACGCTAGCAAGCTATTCTTCCCACACACTGCGCCTTTGTTTCGGTTAAATTTGGTTTAGTCAGTGAGCCAGGCCCAAATGCCCCAAGTAAAAAATATTTGTAGGTTCTGGACGAGAGCGGGACTCAAGCTCTCACTGAGAAAGCAGCCGCTGGCACGCTTAACCCGGTCTTTCCGAGGTGGCAGTCGTGGAGGGGAGGGTGCAAACCCGGGCCTTGGGAAGGAAAGAGACATGAGGTCTCTAGAGAGAGAGAGTGTGTAGAGAGAGAACGCGAAGAGAGAGAGAGAAGGGTCAGCATGTCTGAGGAGAGATGAGGGAAAAATATGTGTCTGAGGAGAGAAGAGGGAGAGAGGTACTTACAGAGGGATGAGAGGCAGTGGAGCTGGCGGTACCGATGAGGTGGTGAATGGTAGGGTGTGTTGGATGTGCTTCAAAATTTCTCAAATGTTTGACCAGGCGTGAGTGTGGCACATAATTGTTTTTTTCTCTGACCCAAATTTTAATGTTCGAAGATTTGATTTTCCCATTATGGAATTTCAAAGGCAGTTATATACCCCGATGTTCTCTCCCGATTTATTGAAAATTTTTTTTTGTTAAAAATCATGTCCATGCTTATCTCTATTTGTTGAGCAACGTTTAGCGTATCCCATCTTTCTCTCCTATCCCCATATTAATCTCAACTAAATGCAGTCATAGAAAGGGTTTTTGAAATACTGTTCACCTTCTTTACTGTAAACATATTAAGAATTTCTCTCTAACTTCCTCTCTCTCAGTTTTCTGTCACTCTCTCTCTCTCTCTCTCTCCCCAAAAAAAAACAAGTGGTTTCTAGTTACAAAATCGTATTAATTTTGAGCGACTGTGACATCTTCTACTTCTCCATTCTAGAGTACACTATAGTGGTGGGGGTCGTGTTAACCCTAGGAATCGAAGTGCCGCTTAGTCCCGTTGTACCAGTGCGGGGGCATAAACGATTTTAGGGCAGTGGTGAACTCCAAGGTACGACTATTATTCTTCGGTTTTGGTTTTAACCTTCAGATAAGTACTAGCTTCGACTTACTCTTTTCTTTCGTTGTCTCTTAAATAAGTTTACAATAAAATTTCAAATTTGAATTTTCAGCAAATTTACATTAAATTTAGTTCTAAATTTTGTAGTAAGATTCGTAGCATATTTTGTGAGCTTTAAGAGAGAGGGGGGGGGGGGGGGGGGGGGGGGGGGAATCTTGTCAATATATTTTATTGCTGCAATATTAACAATTTGATTTTTTCAATTTAATAGTTCCATAAAAATTTGCGGATGGTTTTTCGTTAAGTTTTTGGATATCTTTTTCCTCATTGTTATTCATTATTTTTCCAACAATCTAAAATCGTTTGATAAATATGAGTATTGTTAACGTTATTGTTCCTGATATGTCAAAGACTGAACCTCTTAATGGATTAAATTATAAAATGTGGTCTGACAAAATGGAGTTTTGTTTAGGACAAATCGAGGTTCATTATATACTTCAAACTGACAAAGCACCAACTAATTCCACTACAGACTTTGATAAACATAACCGCACCTGTAGAGGAATGCTTTTACACTATATGACAGTCACTATATCAGATATATAGTAAAATGAAAACAGCTAAGGAGATATAGGAGGCTCTTAAGGCTAAATATGGATGTGATGATAGTGCTGTGAAAAAAATATGTCTTTAGTAGGTGGCTTTCGTTTTCAATGACTGATGAAAAATCAGTTTTAGATCAAATTCACGAATATGAAAATCTTTGTGCGGACATTTTAAGTGAAGGAATGAAAATGTGTGACACTTTTCAAGCCAGTTGTCTGATTAAAAAATTGCCTCCTTCTTAGGACAATTACAAAGCACAATTAAAACATAAAAAGAAAGATTTTACGCTGAAAGAACTGATTTCTCATATAAATTTAGAAGATCAAAACCGAAAACTGTCTGTCCGAAAAACACCTGAACACTCCACCCTTGCTGCTAACTTGGTGGAACAAAGAAGCACAGGAAAAAATGATAGGTTCAAGAAAGCGTGGAACAAGGGGCGTTCCAACACTCATCCTAGTGGGTTTGGGAAATCAGGACCAATTTCGTGGCAAAAGGCTTGCACCAAATGCCACCAGTAGTCATAACCAAATCAAAGGTACGTGCTAGACATGTGGAGTAGTCGGGAATACGTCAAAGGACTATAGGAAAGGGTTTGGATCGGGAAAGCTAAAAGAACATAATTCTCAAGCCATTCTCACCGAGGATGGCAACGTGTTTGTTGCTATGATCTTCGAGGCAAATATGTTAGGAAACATGGTCAAGTGGATTGTAGATACCGGGGCCACGAGGCACATCTGCACCAACAAGGACCTGTTTCGAGATTTTGAAAAGGCTGATGAAGGGGAATGTGTTTTTATGGGCGACTCCAGTTCAACCCCAGTGCTTGGCAAAGGAAAGGTCTTTCTGAAACTTAGTTCTGGAAAATTTCTTTTTTTACATAATGTTTTGTATGTCCCTAGTTTGCGTAAGAATTTGGTTTCAGGTGCTTTTCTAAACAAAGCTGGTTTTAAGCTGTCATTTGAGTCTAATAAGTTAGTTATTACTAAGAATGCATCTTATGTGGGGAAGGGTTTTTTTAATGGGGGACTATTTATTTTAGATGTTCTTGTTGACTAGATTAATAAGACTAGTTCTCCTTCTGCTTATATTGTTGAGTTGTTAGAATTACGGCATGCTAGACTTGGACATGTGAACATCAATTCCATTAAAAAACTTGAACAAATGAGTTTAATCCCCAATTATAGCCTGACAAACTTCACTAAATGTGAAGTATATGCTGAGGCTAAACACCCTAAAAAACCCATTAATAAATCAGTTGAAAGAACGTCTAGTCTTTCGGAATTAATACATAGTAACCTTGGTGATTTTAAGTACTATCAGTAGAGGCGGTAAAAGATACTATATCACGTTTGTAGATGACTACTATAGGTACACTAAAGTGTACCTTTTAAGATCCAAAGATGAAGCTGAAGAAATGTTCTTAAAATATAAAGTAGAAGTTGAAAATCAACTAGATCGGAAAATCAAAAGGATTAGGTCTGATAGAGGTGGTGAATATGACACTACATTTCTTATAAAACATTGTGAGAGTAATGGCATAATTCATGAGCGTACACCCCAACAGAATGGTATAGCTGAAAGGAAAAATAGAACCCTGAAAGGAAAAAGAGAACCCTTAAAGAAATGATGAATGCCATGCTAACAAGCTCAGGCTTAACCCCGAGTCTATGGGGGGGAAGCAATATTGTCTGCGTGTCATGTACTTAATAGAGTTCCACACAAAAGGTTAGATAAAACACTATATGAATTGTAGAAGGGTTACGCTCCTAATCTAAAATACCTTAAAGTGTGGGGGGTGTTTAGCAAAAGTAGGAATTCCTGACTTTAAAAGAAGCAAAATAGGTCCTAAAACAGCAGATGCAATATTTATTGGCTATGCTACTAATAGTGTTGCATATAGATTCATGATAAAAAATGATTTGTCTCTTAGACATGGTAGCATCATGGAATCCGGAGATGCAGAGTTCTTTGAGCATATTTTTCCTATGCAAGCATCTTTGCGTGTTACTATACCTATTGCATCTATATCATCATCTGCTAGGCACTTATGTCCTGAGAATGAGGTTGAAGAACCTAGGAGGAGTAAAAAAGCACGAATTGATACTAGTTTTGGACCTGATTTTATAACTGCATTCCTGTCTAAACATACTATTATAGATGAATATTTTGTTAATGCATTCATAATACAGGAAGATCCTAAGACATATGACGAAGCAATGAAATCCATAGATGCTTCTTTCTGGAGAGAGGCTATCGACAACGAGTTAGACTCTATTATGAGTAATAACACATGGATTTTAGTAGGGTGCAAACCAATTGGGTGTAAGTAGGTGTTTAGGAAGAAATTAAGAACAAATGGGTCTATTGATAAGTCTAAGGCCAGATTATTGGCTAAGGGCTATACCCAAAAATATGGAATAGATTTCTTCGACACCTATTCACCTGGAACTAAGATAGCTACTATTAGAGCTTTGATAGCTTTTGCATCCATTCATAATCTTGTAGTACATCAAATGGATATCAAAACCGCATTTTTAAATGGCGGCCTTAATGAAGAAATATACATGGATCAACCAAAAGGATTTGTTGTCTCTCGAATGGAGAACAAAGTATGTAAGCTTGTTAAGTCCTTATATGGTCTTAAACAAGCTCCTAAACAATAGCACCAAAAGTTCGATAGTACATTAGTCATGCATGGTTTTGTTGTTAACAGCGGTGATGCATGTGTGCACTCTAAATGTGATGAGAATGGATATGTGATCATTTGTTTGTATGTGGATGATATGCTAATTTTTGATACGAGTGTTAATGTTGTAAATGCCACAAAATGTCTTTTAAGCTCATGTTTTGACATGAAAGATTTAGGTGAAGCTGATATTATACTAGGAATAAAAATAAATATGACTCCTAAGGGTTTGACTATTAGTCAGTCCCATTATGTGGAGAAGATACTTAAAAAATTTGGTCATTATGATGACACTCCCGTTAAGACTCCATATGATCCTACTGTTCACCTAAAGAAAAAAAAGAGGTGATAGTGTGTCACAGACTGAGTATGCTAAAATAATTGGTAGTGTTACGTTTCTAATGAATTGCACTTGTCTCGATATAGCATATGCTGTTAGTAGACTTAGTCGTTATACCCATAATCCTAATAATGAGTATTGGAATGCTTTAATTAGATTGTTAAGGTACTTAAGGGGTACTATGGATTGGGGTTTACATTATAAGAAATTCCCTGCTATTTTAGAGTGTTACTGTTATGCCAATTGGGTATCTGATAATAATGAGATACATTCTACTAGTGGCTATATTTTTACGATTGCCAATGTTGTTGTGTCTTGGAAATCATCTAAATAAATATTTATTGCTAAATCAACTATAGAATCTGAATTTATAGCATTAGAGTTGGCAGGTTTAGAGGATGAGTGGTTAAGAAGTGTAATGGGAGACATTCCGTTGTGGGGAAAACCCACGCCATCAGTCTCAATTCATTGTGACTCACGGGCGGCCATTGGAGTGGCGAAGAGTGAGGAATATAATGGTAAGCAAAGGCACATTCGCCTTAGACATGGTGTCATGAGATAATTAATAGAAAATAATGTTATTTCACTCAAGTCTATAAGAATGAGAAAAACTTGGCTGACCCTTTAATTAAAGGCCTTTCCAAGAAGGCGATATATGATACAGCGGAGGGAATGGGACATAAGCCCATACGTGTTACCTCATCTTGGTGGTTACCCGTCTCGAGAGTTATTCTCAATGTTCAATGGGTCAAACGAAGCCAAGGTTGAGAAGTTGTGATTAAGTCGCCCTAGTCCCTTCCAAGACATTGTTGTTGCGGCTTGTTGATCTGTTAAATCTGTCATGACAGTAAAGGCTTAATGCTCTTTTTGAGTTCCATAGGCTATAAGGTGGTGTGGGGTAGCACACTTGATGGACTCTTCAGCTATGACGTGAGGATGAGCTTGAAAGCGCTTAATGTAGTCCATAGCCTTCATAGTGGTGTGAAGCAGCACATTTGATGGACTCACCTACAAGAATGTGGGGGTGATTATACATCTTCTGTCAAGAGTAAGGGCTTACTCTTTAGAGCATTCTTGAGTACCCAAGTTTCATATTGATTTTAGGGACTGTACGAGTCCTGTTTGCAAAATATGTCACAACGTTAGAACCACATAAAGTGGGTATGGGTGTGCTCACAATGACCTCTAAGGTTCAAGATCCGTTCACCTGAAAGGTTGTGGGACATACATGCTTACTAGATATCAATTCAAGTCCAAAAGATATTAGTATCGTTAAGTGTGGTTTCGCTTACTCAGGAAACCTTCTTTACAAATTTTGAATCATGTGGGGGATTGTTGGATGTGCTTCAAAATTTCTCAAATGTTTTATTGAGCGCGGTTGTGGCGCAAATTTTTTTTTCTCTGACCCAAATTTTAATGTTCGGAGATTTAATTTTTTCGTTATGGAATTTCAAAGGTAGTTATATGCCCCGATATTCTCTCCCGATTTACTGAATTTTTTTTTTGTTTAAAATCATGTCCGTGCTTATCTCTATTTGTTGAGCAATGTTCAGCGTATCCCATTTTTCTCTTCTATCCCCAGATGAATCTCAACTAAATGCAGTCATTGAAAGGGTTTTTGGCTCTTTAAATACTGTTCTCCTTCTTCACTGTAAATATATCAAGAATTTCTCTTGAACTTCCTCTCTCTGTGTTTTCTCTCACTTTCTCTCTCTCTCTCTCTCTCTCTCTCCCCAAAAAAAAACAAGTGATTTCCAGTTACAAAATCGTATGAATTTTGAGCTACTATGATGTGTTCTACTCCTCCATTCCAGAATACACTACTGTGGTGGGGTTTGTGTTAACCCTAGGGATCGGAGTGTCGCTTAGTCCTGTTGTACCAGTGCGGGGGCATAAACAATTTTAGGGCAGTGGTGAACTCCACGGCACGACTATTATTCTTTGGTTTTGGTTTTAACCTTCAGATAAGTACTGGCTTCGACTTACTCTTTTTTTTCGTTGTGTTTTAAATACGTTTACAATAAAATTTCAGATTTGAATTTTTCAGCAAATTTACATTAAATTTAGTTCTAAATTTTACAGTAAAATTTGTAGCATATTTTGTGAGCTTTAAAAAAAAAGGGAAAAATCTTGTGAATACATTTTATTACTGCAGTATTAACAATTTGATGTTTTCAATTTAATATTTTCATAAAAATTTGCGCATGGTTTTTTGTTAAGTTTTTGGATATCTTTTTGCTCATTGTTATTCATTATTTTTCCAATGGGGTGGACGGTACCGGCAAGGTGGTTAACGATATGGTGGATGGTACTGGCGAGGTGGTCGGGACGGCATCGGCGTAGTTGGCGGTAAGGGTGCATGGTAGAGAGCGGATGGTAGTAGGTGGACGAAACCAGCGAGGTGGTCGGCCGGTACCGGTGAGGTGGTCGGCCGGTACCGGTGGTCAGGTGGTGCTGGTGGCCGAAGGCAATACCGGTGGTGTGGTGGAGAGAGGAGAGTGGCAAAAAAAATGAAAGGAGGAGAGAGAGAAGGTGGGGCGTGTGGGTGAGGAGAGGGGAGAGAGGGAGGACGTGAGGTGAGAGGTGAGAGGAGAGAGGATAGAGAGAGGAGAAAGTGTGGGGTGTTCTTTTTTGTCTTTTTGTGATTTTTGTTTATTTAAGCTTATTATTTTATTGTTCCATTTTAATATTTACCTAGTTACTTTTAATAGGGGTTTAGGCCGTAAAAGAAAGACACCAGCCCCCATTCTCCTCCAATTCTTAACACACAGAATCTTCACTAAAAATTCAGCTCTGAGCAAGCACCCTTAAAAAAGAAACGAACATAGTTGAGCTATACTCCTTGCTGGAGATGTGCGAGGCACGTTGAGTAGTGGGTCTCGGGTAATCAGGCGACAATCAACATGTAGTATCGACGATGGATGATAGCGGAAGGCAACAAACGGAAGTAACCAGGCAGTGAGAATTGGACGTTCGAAGGTGGCGTGGGCGGCTGGCATCCGGTAGGGCTATAGATTGATTGCAAAATTGAAATTTATTAAAGGATAACTTACAAAAAATTCCCTAACTTTTACTTTAAAAATATAAAATCCTCTCATAAATAAAATTACTCATTAAGCCCCCTCACTTTTAAAAAATTACTCATTTTTTAAACCATTTGGCCCCTCAAACTAAAAAAATAAAAATTTGATTTTATTTTTAGGTAGGATTTTATGTTTTGGTGAAAAATAAGAATTTTTTTATATTTATGAAAAAAGAGTTTTTATATTTATAAAAATTAGTATTTTAATTAATTATATAGTAGTGACATTATAATATCAACAAAAATATTATATTTTATATTATAATATCTTTTATAAGAAATTTAAAAATATTTTTTATCTTCCAAACTTATAATATCATTACTATAATTAATTAAAATAATTATATTTTTTTATAAATATACAAAATTTCCTTAATTCTATTGCGAAAAACATAAAATTTTTCTAAATTTTGCCTATTAATATAAAACCCCTTTCTAAAAATATAATTAAACATTTAATCCCCTCACTTTTGAGGGGCGAATTGGTCAAAAAAAAAGTTTTATGAGGGTTAAGTGATAAATTTTTAAAAGTGAGGGGTTTTTGTGACTACTTTTATTTGTAAGGGGGTTTTCTATTTTTGAAATAAAAGACAGAGGTTTTTTTTGTAATTTTATGTTGCTCTCATGCTCCCAGGTTTGATGCTTCCCTGACAACATGCTCCTCAGGTTGGGTGTCCTCGGAAGTAGCCTCTCTTTAGGGTAATATGGGAGCCCTTGTGGCACTGGGAATGTTGTTATTGTTGTTGGGGTTTTCTGTAATTTACCTTTTATTAAATTCTAATAGCTAATATATTATGAAAAGTTTTACACTATGAAAATTAATCCACTTATCAATACTATTATGTAGGACTTTCCACTCCCAAAAATTTTAATAAATACTACATTCTATAATTTAGAACACCTTCTTTTCCCTTACTAAAATATAGGGGAAAAAAAAACTATCATTCTGTAATTGTCATGAGGTTTCTTAACTTGAAGGATTAGGATTAAGAAGGAAATTTTATGCCTTGTTTGGCAATTGGATAAAGGGGGTCAAGAGGGGTAAAAGGAGAGGGCAAGGTAAGATCCTACTCTTATTTGAATATGTCAAATTAAGAGTGGTAAGGATAAAGAGGGATAAATAAGTTACCTTTGTTTAACAATTGAGTAGAGGGGTAAGAGTAAAAAGAATTATAGTTAAAATAAAAGCATAATTGTTCAAAATCTTTTAAAAATTAGCCTTACCCCCTTTACCCTCCAATTTGGGAGCTAAAAACATTGGGGATAAAGAGGAGTAATAGGGGGTAAGAAATTAGCCCCCATTACCCCACAGTTCTTAAGATAGGTAGTGGCTTTTAGAATCACAATCGTAAAATTAAGTCGGGAATCATAAGATTGTACTAAATGTATATATTAGAATAATCATGAGAGCTTTTAATATTCTATTAAAGTTAAGTTCCCTGAAAGTATATAAACACTTAATTGACAATCTTTTACTTCGAGCTAATAAAATAAGTTCATTTGTAATATGTGCTTGATTATTTTACAATTTAACTTTTTATTTGTATACGTTGGTAAAATCGAGGTCGGATCGCTAGAATCATAAAATCGTATTACGATTATATCAGTTAATTTCATGTACAATTCATGACTCATAAGATTTTACAAAATTAATATTCCACTTAGGATTAAAGTTGGTCGACAAGCGTGGAATCATTGAATCGTAAGATTCTAAGATTCAAATCGAGATTTTAATAACCATGATTACCTCTATGTGGAAAAGCGAAAATTTCAAGTACTAAATTCGGATCAAATACCATGACAATCAAGAAGTAAAATAGACTAAAGAGAATCAAACACAAGAACACAACAATTTATGTGGAAAACCCTCTACAATCGAGAAGGGAGAAAAACCACGACCGAAGATTGGAGCTTTTATTATTGAATCAACAAAGAAAAATTACAATCACTCCTTTTCTTTCTCTCTCTCTCTCTCTTTCATGTGGTGCCGCGCCGCAAGAGAAAATCTCTCAAAAGAAATTGAATACTTTTTGACATAACCCTATGTCTCTATTTATACCCGCGTGAAAACACGGCTCCCAATCGATCGGTGAGCTCTCTGCAGGTGGGATCGATTTATGTAACATTTCTAATCGATCGGGCTCTTCTTCCGATCGATCGCCGGACTCTCGGCTTGCCTCCACTTAGAATTTAGGAATTTGAGGCATAAACCTAACAAATCTCCACCTTGAGTCAAATTCAATCACTAAATAAAATATCTCCACCTTCTCCAGTAACACCCCCGCATCGGGGTTAACAAACTGAAACTGTAAGTCCAACTAAATTCGAGCAATGCTCGAATTTCTCGCTAGGAAGAACTTTAGTGAACATATCTGCTGGATTATCTTCAATACCAATCTTCTTCAACTCCACCTTCTGCTCATCAATCAAATCTCTAATAAAATGATGCTTGACATCAATGTACTTCGTTCTGTCATGATGCGTCATCTGATCTTTAGCTAGGTGAATCGCTGACTGACTATCACAGTAAACTCCAACAGTACCCTGATCAACACTGATCTCATTAATCAAACCTCTCAACCAAACAGCTTCCTTAAACGCTTCTGTAACTACCATATACTCGGCCTCGGTAGTCGACTGTGTAGTAACTCGTTGTAGACAAGCTCTCCAACTGATAACACTGTCTCCCAAACAAAACATATAACCGGACATAGATTTCCTCTTATCAAGATCTCCACCATAGTCTGAGTCAACATACCCAACTAAACAGCATTTACTCTTCCCAAATTCCAAACAAACATCAAAAGTGCCACGTAAGTACTTGAGAATCCATCTGACAGCGTGCCAATGCTCCTTTCCTAGATTTGCCATGTATCTACTCACTTAGCTCACAGCATAAGCAATATCTGGATGGGTACATACCATAGCATGCATAATACTACCAACAACACTAGAATAAAGGACCTGTGACATGTACCTGACATCCTCCTCAGTTTGAGGCGAATCCAATGTTGAATGTCTGAAATGAGTTGCTAAGGGAGTGCTAACTGGTTTAGCATCCTTCATGTGAAATTAGTCCAGAACCTTCTCAATGTATTTCTCTTGAGACAAGTACAACTTTCTTGCTGTTCGGTTCCTATTAATCTCCATGCCAAGAATCTTTTTAGCTGCTCCTAAGTCCTTCATCTCGAACTCACTTTTCAACATTGCTTTCAAATCATCAATATCTGTCACGTCCTTAGCTGAATTAACATATCACCAATGTATAACGGAAGATAAACAAAAGAACCGGAATCTGTCTTCCTGAAGTATACATAACTGTCATACTTGCTTTTGAAGGACCCGTGACTGATCATAAATTGATCAAACCTTTTCTACCACTGTCTTCGCGATTGCCTCAAACCATGCAAAGATATTTTTAATAAACAAATATGATCTTCCTTACCCTCAACAATGAAGCCTTCAGGTTGATGAATATAAATACTCTCCTCTAGTTCACCATGCGAAAATGTAGTTTTCACATATAACTACTCAAGTTCAAAATCATGCATAGCTACTAAAGCAAGTATTGCTCGTATGGAACAGCAGGTGAGAAAATATTATGAAAATCAACACCGTGTACCTGACTGTAGCCTTTAGCTACTAACCCAGCCTTGTATCTTGCATCTTCCACTCCAGGAATGTCTTCTTTTCGTTTGAAGACCCATTTGCACCCAATGACTCTTTCTTCTGTTTGAGGCTGGACTAGCTGCCAAGTCTGGTTCTTCTTCAAAGACTCCATCTCTTCATGCATGGCTATAAGCCACTTATCTAAGTCAGATCTCGATACAATCTCTGAATATGAAGACGGTTCACTGTCTTCCACTGTTTCAACTGTAGTAAGGGTATAGGCTATCATCTCCTCATACCCATATCTTTGTGGCGGCCTAATCTACCTTTTCTGCCTACTACCTGCAATTGTATGTTGCTCAACTTGCTGACCTATTTTTGTTTCAACAATCTCATCATAAAATTGTATTGGAGGTGCCTGCATACTCTCAAACTGAACTACCTACTGCTAATCTGAACTTTCTGACTGTATCTGACTGTCATCCAGCTTCTGCGCCTGAATTGATTCACGAACTAAGGAGGGCGTGTGTGGCGGATGTAGTAGAGCAGACTCATCAAATGTAACATCTCTACTAGTCAGAAATTTATGAGATTTTGGATCCCATAAACGATATCCCTTCACACCTGATGTATAACCAAGAAAGATACACTTCTTGGCCCTAGGCTCTAGCTTTTCATCATTAACATAAGCATAAGCAGAACAACCAAATATCTTCAAAAAGGAATAATTAGCAGGAGAACCAAACCATACCTCTTCTGGAATCTTCAACTGAAGTGATGAATGAGGAGATCGATTCACTAGAAAACAAGCCATGTTAACTACCTCTGCCCACCATTCTCTCCCTAATCCTGCATTTGAAAGCATACACCGAGCCTTCTTCGGTAACGTCCTATTCATTCTTTCTGCCACTCCGTTCTGTTGAGGTTGACTTGTACAAGTCCTGTGTCTGACAATGCCTTGGTTCTCACGGAATTTGAGGAAATCACCCTCAACAAACTCAAGACCATTATCTATCCTCAACCTCTTTATCTGCTTCCCTGTCTGTTTTTCAAGTAGTGTCTTCCACTTCTTGAAGACTTCATAGACTTCATTTTTCTGCTTAAGAAAATAGACCCAAACTTTATGTGAATAATCATCAATGAACGTTAGTAAGTACCTGGAACCTCCTTTGGAAGCAACTCTGGACGGTCCCCACAAATCGGAATGTATATAGTCCAACGTTCCTTTAGTCTGATGCACTGCCTGCTTGAAGCTGACTCTCTTCTACTTCCCATATATACAGTGCTCACAAAAATCCATCAGTCCAGTTGACTAACCACACAACATACCCCTCTTACTCAACTCTGACAGCCCCTTATCACTCATATGGCCCAATCTTATGTGCCACATCTTAGTGATCTCTGTATCTGTCATAGACGATGTAGAAACAACCACTGACCCTGTTATGGTAGAACCTACAAGCTCATACAAGGTTCATACCCTTCTATCCTTCATCATAATTAATGCACCTTTACTGACCCTTATAGCTCCACCTTTAGCTGTGTACTTATATCCATTGGACTTAAGGGTACCTAAGGAGATAAGGTTCTTTTTCAAGTCTAGAATGTGTCTCACGTTGCTAAGTGTCCTGATAGTGCCATCAAACATCTTCACACGAACTGTTCCAATACCCATCACCTTACACGCGGCATTGTTGCCTATCAAGACTACCCCGCCCTAAATTGACATATAAGTGGCGACTCAGTCTCTGTTAGGACAAACATTGTAAGAACAACCCGAATCCATGATCCACTTATCTCTGGACCTGGTATGTGACTCGGTTAGTAGTAGGACATGAGCATCTCCCTCATCTTCAACTACACTGGCCTTAGCGGATTTATGGTCATTCCTGTTATCATCTTTCTGCTTATTCTTAAGCTTATAACAGTTTTTCTTTATGTGCCCCTTCTTGTGACAGAAGTTACACAATATGTTCTTATGTCTAGATTTAGACTTACACTTTTTTTCACCTTTAGACCCTCTAGTGTTAGTCCTACCTCTCACAAACAACCCATTACCAGAGTTATTCACAGAGTCAGACAATTCTCTATCAACTCTCTCTTTACTTACTAGATTTCTTTTAACTTTACCAACAGTGAGAGTTGGCCTACCACCATATATCATGCTTTCTACGAAGCCTTTGTAAGAATTAGAGAGTGAACACAACAATATCATGGCCTGATCTTCATCCTTAGGGGTGTCATTCAATTCTTTTAATTCTTGAATTATAGAATTAAATTCACTAAGATGGTTCTTAAGCGATGTACCTTTCGTCATACGAAACGTGAATAACCGGCTCTTTACTGCGAGTTTATTGGTGATCATTTGTGGCAAAACATCTCTTGCAACTTCTCCCACAACTCCTTGGCGGTTTTCATCTCCAAGACTTCTGTCAGTACATCATCTGGTAAACACATCTGTGTCGTCGTGAGAGCCTTATCATCCAATTCTTCCCACTGTGCCTCTATCATGTTATCCAGTTTCTTCTCTTTTTCATTCAGTGCTTTCTTCAAGCCATTCTGGGTCAGGAGTCCTTTAACACGGATTTGCCACAAACTGAAGCTTCCTTGACCTCCGAACTTCTCTACCTCATATTTGATTGCTGACGTCATTGTACCAACTCGAACAACGAGGGCTCTCACACCAATTTGTGCGGAAAAGTGGAAATCCCAAGTGCTGAATTCAAATCAAATACTACGTCAATCAAGAAGTAAAATAGACTAAAGAGAATCAAACACAAGAACACAATAATTTATGTGGAAACCCCTCTATAATCAAGAGGGGAGAAAAACCACAGGAGAATATTGGAGCTTTTATTATTGAATCAAAAAAGAAGAATTACAATCACTCATTTACTCTCTCTCTCTCTCTCTTTTATTTGGTGCGGCGGTGCAAGGAAAAATCTCTCAAAAGAAATTGGATACTTTTTGACGTAACCCTACGTCTCTATTTATACCTATGTGAAAACACGGCTTCCGATCGATCGGGGTCGCCATCAATCGGTAGTTCACCAATCGATCGGTGAGCTCTCTGCAGGCGGGATCGATTTACGTTAACAATCTCAATCGATCGGGCTCTTCTGCCGATCGATCGGCGGACTCTTGGCTTGCCTCCACTTAGAATTTAGGAATTTGAGGCATAAATCTAACAATCTCATTTATTCTTCAAACACATTTATGAAACAGGGGTAAGAAATTACCCTCCTTTACTCGGACCCCACTTTACTCCTCTCTACCCATTATCAAACAGGGGGCTAAGGGATTAAACAGTGACACCGTGATATCCACAACGATGAAATTAGGAACATATTTTATGTTTATCAATTAGAAATTAGAAAACGTTGAATTATTTTGTTTAAATATCTAATTTTTATATTTGGGGTTAATGATTATATTCTTCCGATTAGAAAAATTTAACATTACAAAATTTTGAGTATGGTTTTGATATGAACACTCCCGTTCCTAACCCGAGACCCGACTTCGAGGGGCCATGACAGGTCATTAGTTGAGGTGTCTTGCTAGTTTGGGCCTCATCTTTGTGTCATAGTAATTAGGGGTAGTGGGCCTCTTTAATTGGGCCTTAGTATATAAATAATTTTAGAGGAGAGATTAGGGTAGAGTGTTATGTGAGGTCTCCTTTTTCTCCCTTCAGCTTTGGCTGTTCACCCCCTTCTCCCCCTTCATATTTGCTTCTTTTACTTGTAAATATTACTTATACCCAATATAATACTATACAAACTTAGGGCCATTGAAGCCCCGTAGCTACAATTTGGAGTGTGGTTCTTCTTGCTTGTGTTTCAATTGTTCGAATTTGAGTTGCTCGGTATCAATTGGTATCAGAGCAGGTCCATCCTTGGCTGATTTTTTTTCCTTTCTGAGCTCGAGATGAAGCTAATGAGAGGAGGTTCATCTCGTTAGAGCATTCCATTCACGACCTACGAGTGGTGGTTGACGCGCTATCTGTTCAGCTGGGAGGACTGGCACATCTCTTCAATGAGCGAGCTCCACCAGCCATGCCGACACCTCCACCAGCCGCGACTCCTCCAACGGATACAGACGACCTGCGATAGCCAGCATTAAGGGGTAATTATCGACCACCTACTCGCTTAGCTAAAATTGATTTTCCCAAATTTAGTGGGGGTAAAGGGGTGAGTGCTTGGATTAATCGTTGTGAACGCTATTTTCATATCGATGGTACCCCGGAGGACATGAAAGTAATGTATGCTAGCGTAGCTCTTGAGGGCGATGCCGAGGACTGGCATGACTCCTTTGAGGAGACTTGGCCGGCCAATAGACCCATACCATGGGGCATCTACGCCCTGCAGATTAGGGCTCGATTTGAGGAAAATGGGGAAAACCCCCTAACCGCCCTTATGAGACTGCGTCAAACAGGAACTGTGGATGAATTTTTGCACCAATTTGAGGCTTTGACCAATCGTTGTGGGTTGTCGGAGGAGCAAAAAATTAATGCTCTATTAGGTGGGTTACGTGATGAGATTTCGGAGCACGTTAAAATGTTCCATCCCCGTACTTTACATGATACTGTGATATTAGCTAGACAACAGGAAAGCAACTGTGATTTTATCGAGAACATAACGGGAAAAGGGCCTTCAAGGTCGGCACCTCTATTACCCACTCCAACCCCCATCCGGTCGATCCCAACTCCGGGACCACCCCGACCACTGTAGCGGCTATTACCCAGCCCTCCCACCCAGCCACAGGTAGCCCCTCGTGGTTCGGTAAGCCTCTCACCGGCTGAGATTGACGACCTTCGTGCTCGCAATCTTTGTTTTTACTGTCGTGACCGTTTTACCCCCGGCCCTCAGTGCGCTATGCGCAACTGTGCCTGTGTATTCTGGCTTGAGGTAGATGACCCTGAACCTGAGGACCCCATAGGTCCCCCACGGTTTGATCCTGACCCGGAGAGCCTAAGCCCGAGACTGAGCCTAACACTTAGATTTCGATTCATGCACTAGAGGGTTTCTCTCAGTGTCAAACTATGCGTATCGAGGGCCACTGTGATCGTCGCCTTGTCAGTATCTTGATAGACAGTGGGAGTACCCACAACTCTGTGGACACTTCCCTTATTACTCGATTGGGGTATGCTGTTGACCCCACTTTTCGTTCCACCGTGACTGTGGCCGATGGGCAATCAGTGGCTTGTGCCGGATATGTCGAAACTTTCATTGGACTCTTCAGGGAGCCCCTTTCACCTTCGATATGTTGCTCATTCCGCTATCCGGTTGTGATATTGTGCTTGGGATTCAGTGGCTTCGTACATTGGGTAAAGTTACTTAGGATTTTTCAGCTTTACTCATGGAATTTATAGTGGGAAATCAACATTTCGCACTACATGGTATATGCACCTCAGGGCTTCGCCAGGTCACTGACAGTGCTCTATCATCCATACAGATCGATCACACTTCGTTTTACTCGGTTTCGGTCTCGGTTACACCTCTACAGCCCGAGCTGTTCTCAGTTACTGCAGAACCGCAACCACCAGACCCCCCAGCAGAATGGCCTGTTGACCGATTTTAATGATGTATTTCAGCAGCCACAGGGTCTCCCGCCCTTCCGTCCTAGTTTTGATCATCGTATCCCTCTCAAGGACGGTAACAATCCCGTCAACTTGAGACCTCATCGTTACCCGGTTTTTCAAAAGGATATTATCGATTCCTTGATTAAAGAAATGAAAGAAGCTGGGATTATTCATAATAGCACCTCACCATTCGCGTCACCAGTTGTCCTTGTCAAGAAAAAAGATGGGACATCGCGTTTATGTGTTGACTACCGTGCCCTCAACCGCATGACGGT
The DNA here is from genome assembly GCA_018398585.1 of Simmondsia chinensis. Taxonomy (NCBI): domain Eukaryota; kingdom Viridiplantae; phylum Streptophyta; class Magnoliopsida; order Caryophyllales; family Simmondsiaceae; genus Simmondsia; species Simmondsia chinensis. The sequence goes on along the minus strand of JAGTTD010000023.1, from coordinate 8,247,786 downwards.
TAAAGACAAGTTTCCAATTCCAATTATCGAAGAACTTTTAGATGAGCTGGGTGGTGCTTTTTATTTTTCGAAATTGGATCTCAAATCGGCTTATTGGAAAATTCGAATGGCATCCGAGGATATACATAAGACCGCTTTTAAGACGCATTCCGGGCACTATGAGTTTGTTGTTATGCCGTTGGGATTGTCAAACGCACCATCGACATTTTAGAGCCTATGAATGATATCTTCATGCCTTATTTACGTCATTTTGTTCTGGTTTTTTTCGACGATATTCTGGTATATAGTCCGACTTGGACCGATCACTTGACTCATCTATGTTGTGTTTTAGCTGTCCTTCGTTCACATCAGCTCACAGCTAACTGAACCAAGTGTACGTTTGGCACTCGTCGCATTGAGTATTTGGGTCATTTCGTATCCGGTGCTGGTGTCGAGGTTGACCCTCGCAAAGTCCAAACCATTGCTCAATGGCCTCACCCCACATCTATACGCCAGCTCCGTGGGTTTTTGGGCCTTGCGGGCTATTATCGTCGTTTCATCGCTCATTATGGGTCGATCGCCCATCCCCTCACTGATCTCCTACTCAAGGATGCTTTTTTGTGGACAGATACAGCTACTAAGACCTTTGAGCACTTAAAGGCCGCTCTCACTTCAGCTCCGGTTCTTGCTCTCCCCAATTTTACCAAAACATTTATTGTGGAGACAGATGCTTCAGGGATCGGTATAGGCGTTGTGCTCATGCAGGAGGGCCAACCCATTGCTTTCATTAGCCAGACCCTCGCCCCCCGTCATCAAGGCTTATCGGTCTACGAGAGAGAGCTCTTAGCGGTAGTATTTGCCATAGAGAAGTGGGAACAGTATTTGAAGGGTCGGCACTTTATTATTCGCACCGATCAACAGAGCCTCAAGTTTTTGCTTGAGCAACGACTCTCTACTTCTCTTCAGCACTTGTGGCTAGCACGTCTGTTGGGCTTTGATTATGACATTGTGTACAAGCGGGGTAGTGAGAATAGGGCCGCTGATGCTCTATCTCGCCATTCAGGTACAGAGGTTTTATGCATGGCTTTATCTTCTATTTCTTCCGACTTCATGGCACGATTACGCCAATCTTGGCATAACGATCCCATTCTGGCTGAGATTATCTGAGACAAATCCACCGATGCCTTGTCGCACCTGCGCTATTCATGGCACGCAGATCTCCTTCGTTACCGTGGTTGATTGGTTGTGGGTCGGGACCCCGATCTTCGCCACTCGATTTTTCAGTGGATGCATGATTCCCCTCAAGGGGAACACTCCGGTATAGACGCCACCTTCCGCTGCATTCATTCCCTTTTTCATTGGGCCGGGCTATGCCACAACATCTACACTTATATTCGTCATTGTTCCGTTTGTCAACAGCAGAAGAATGACACCTCAGCTCCCGCGGGCCATTTACGGCTGCTACATGTTCCGACCACAATTTGAAGCAGTGTTTCGATGGATTTTATTAAGGGCCTTCCCCTCTCTTCTGGCCACTCGGTTATTCTGGTAGTTGTCGACCGATTGACCAAGTACGCTCATTTCATTTCTCTTGCTCATCCATACACAGCGGCTTCCGTAGCCCAACTTTTTCTGGATCAGATCTATCGCCTCCACGGCCTCCCGAATACTATTATCAGCGACCGTGACCCCGTGTTTACCAGTACCTTCTGGCGCGAGTTATTATCGCAATTGGGCACTCCGCTCAACTTCTCCTCATCTTATCACCCGCAATCAGATGGTCAGACCGAGGTCCTTAACCATTGCCTGGAGACTTACCTTCGTTGCATGATCGGTGAGCACCCCCATTAGTGGCTCAGCTGGCTCCCGCTGGCTGAGTGTGGTACAACTCCACTTTCCAGTCAGTCGCCCAGGCGACACCCTTTGAGCTCCTCTATGGGTATCCTGCTCCGATCCACCTTCCATACTTACCGGGCTAGTCCACTGTTGAATCTGTTGACCGTACACTGACTAACAGAGAGGCTACTATCCAGTGTCTGCGTCATCACCTGTTTCGGGCACAGAACCGCATGAAGCAGTTAGCCGACCGTCACCGCGTAGATCGCGTCTTTCAGGTTGGCGACTTCGTTTGGTTGAAGCTCCAACCATATCGTCAGACTTCCGTTGCTTCTCGCTGGTCTGCCAAGCTCTCCCCTCGATACTTTGGTCCTTACCGCATACTTGATCGTGTGGGTCCTGTCGCTTACCATCTGGATCTTCCACCCCATGCTTCCATTCATCATACTGTTCACGTTTCACTCTTGAAACGTTGCCTTACAGTCCCAGCCACGAGCACACCCCTTCCCGCCATTTGGCCTCCAGTGGCCGCCCCGCCGCAACCCTTGGCTATCCTTGACCACCGAGTCGTTAAGCGCAGTCGCATTGCTTCCACCCAGGTCCTTGTTCAGTGGTCGGGTTGCCCTGCCGAAGATGCTACTTGGGAGTTTTTACACGACTTCCAGCTCCGATTTTCGTCCTTCGACCCTCGAGGACAAGGGTCGACTCCTTGGGGGGGGTGTTGATACGAACACTCCCGTTCCTAACCCGAGACCCGACTCCGAGGGGCCGTGACAGGTCATTAGTTGAGGTGTCTTGCCAGTTTGGGCCTCATCTTTGGGGCATAGTAATTAGGGATAGCGGGCTTCTTTAATTGGGCCTTAGTATATAAATAATTTTAGAGGAGAGATTAGGGTAGAGTGTTATGTGAGGTCTCCTTTTTCTCCCTCCAGCTTCGGCTGTTCACCCCCTTCTCCCCCTTCATATTTGCTTCTTTTACTTGCAAATATTACTTATACCCAATATAATACTATACAAACTTGGGGCCATTGAAGCCCCGTAGCTACAATTTGGAGTGTGGTTCCTCTTGCTTGTGTTTCAATTGTTCGAATTTGAGTTGCCGGGTATCAGGTTTTCAATTTTGGGTCACTCAGATTAGGTTTTACTGAGTTGTGTCACATCATTTTTAGTTTTAATCATTTTTATGTTTTTAGATCAATTAAGTTGGACTATCTCGATTTTTGGATAAACTTCATTGGGTCTCATTCATGTCAACCGAGTTCGACAGGCTCATTTAGTTTGAGTCATCTCGACTTTTGGGTTTATTGGTTTGATTCTTTCCAAATTTTAGTTAGACTTAATTAAGTTCATTGGGTATAGATCGAATATGATCATCGACCGTGCATCACATAGGGAATCAATAATTTAAATAAATTTAAAAAGATAAAGGAGTAACAATGTAAAAGCAACATTCCCAGTGTCTTAAGGGCTCCCGCCTAAGTAGGGTCTGGAGGGTGGATATGCGTAGCCTTTCTCCTTTAGGTGCTATCCTGAATAGAGGCTGTTTCCGAGTACCCAAACCCGAGGAGTGCAACACAAGGACTTCTTAAGAGGTCACCCATCTTGATACTACTCTCGCCCAAACTTGTTTAATTTTGAAGTTTTAATAAAATTTAATGCTTGCGTGTTGGTATCCTCTTAGGTATAAAGGAGTAACAACGTGAATACCCCATTTTTAATATAAACTTCAATATTTTCCCTCTCTCTCCCCTTTTTTGGCCTTTACAAAATCATTTTCCTTTTTCTAAACCTCCAAATTTTAGTAACTTGCTAGGGAAGAGAGCGGGAAAGGGTAGAAAGTGGGGAAAGAGAGAGATGAACAGAGCAGGGGTGCGGAAGAAGCCGAAGACGGAGCCGACGGAATGGGTAGAAGAGGAGAGACCGACACCAATGTCCGCGGCGGAGACCGGTGACATCCACGGCGGCAGCAGCGGCGGCGGAATCTCCGACGAGGAGGAGGCTCTCGTCATCCTCATCGAGCACCGCACTAGAGAAGTTGAGCATCTCCGTAACCGCCTCTCCTATTACCACTCTCAGGTCTTTTCCTTTTACCTTCTCTTCAAGTTTAACCATTTATGAGTATTGTGAGTTTAAACTTTTGAAATAATTGGTTATTGATATGGCCTCCAAATTAGATATATGGGTCTAAAGTGATATGATAGTCCAATAAAAGGTAGAGTGGCCCAGCCCAGGTTGGGGGCAATTTCTATATATAGAAGTAGAGGGTTGTATTACAAATTATGTAAATGAATGTCATTTTTAGGGCCCGCTCTACCTTTTATTGGATTATTGTATCACTTTAGGCTCATATATCTAGTTTGTACACGTATCAATTTCTTGACACCATGGCCTCTTAGTTGGTTACTGTCGGTTCCTTGACTGGTAAAAGAGCTTTGTGGGCTAAGATGTCACATATTTGAATCTCGATAGCATCCACTTTTAATAAATATGATTTAAACACAAGGTATAGGGTGAGCTTGTGCAATATCCATCAAAATCAATGGGTATCCTTGTGGAAAGGCATGTTAGAGTATAAAGTCATTCTTGGGCCTTCCTCCGTTTGCTTAAACTTTTGAAAAAGTTGGTATCTTTACATGATATCAGAACATGTTGATTGAGAAGTCATGACTTTGAATCTCAATAGGCTCTACTTTCAATATTGACATAATTTTAGCATAAGGTATGAAGTGGGTTTGTGCAATATTTATGTTTCAAGCCTAATGGGCATTCATGTGAAAGGCATGTTAAAGTATAAAACATTTCCAAACCTTAAGGTTTTGGGAAAGTTTGTTTCTTTACATGTTATTAGAGCATGCGGATTGAGAGGTCACACATTTGAATCTCAATAGCCCCCACTTTCAACATTAACATAGTCTAAGCACAAGGTACGTTGTGGGCTAGTGCAAAATCCATGTTTCAAGCCTAATGAGTATTTGCATGAGAGGCATGTTAGAGTATATAACCATTTCTAGTCCTTCTCCATCAGTTTAAGCTTTTGAAAAATTTAGTTTCTTTTGACCGCGAGGTCACGTCTTTGAATCTTAATAGTATTCACTTTCAATATTAACAAAATTTAAGCACAATATATGAGGTGTACTTGTACAATGTCCATGTTTCAAGCCCAATGGGTATTCACTTAAGGGGCATGTTAAAGTATAAACCATTCCCAAGCCTTCCCCCATCAGCTTAGATTTTGGGACAATTAGTTACTGACACCATGCATGGCCTCTCGTTTCATGCTTTGCTTGTAGTTCACCTTGATTAAGAATTGAAGAGAAAGCATTCATGGTATCAGTTTCATTTTCACTTGTATGTGTCAAGTATGGAGTGATTGTCTTCCGGTTACCGCCATATTCATGACTGGATTTATTGAGCCTTGTGTTAATTGATGACTCTTGGGCTTCCCGTGGTTATGTTTGTTAGAGGCTTATTTATGGGGTACTCTTGTGTTGGTGTAAAGTGAAAAAACAAATTGTAATTCTTGTTTTAAATAGTGTATAGCTTCAGTTGAATCACGTTAGTTCTGGTGTCTAAATTATTCTCAAATCCCCTTTAAATTGTGTTTGCTATTTCGATTTGTGATTTGGTATTTCATGGGTGTTCCACCAACTGTTTGTTCTTCTTCAGTTGTGGCTTTACTCGTATAATTTGTGAATGTTTCGTGTTGAGTTTTTGATTCAGCTTCTACTTATCCTTCTGTGTTTGAGACCAATGTCTTTGTTGGATTAGTTATGTTTTGAATTAGGCATGGATTTACTGGGATACCTAGTTATTTGAACTGTTAAGGAACCAATATTTGAAAAACTTAAGTTGATGGATGAAGGCCCATTTGTGATTTTGTATTCTTAACATGCCTCCTCACGTGAATGCCTATTGGGATTAAAGCATGGATAATGCTCAAGCCACCATATCTTTTGCTTTTTAATTATATTGATGTTCAAAGTATACGTTGTTGGGATTCCAACTCATTAGCTTTTGGTCAACAGGACTCTAATACTATTAAGGAGCCAACTATTCCAACTACATAATCTGATAGGTGAGGCTCTAGTAATTTTTTACTCCAACATCAACCTTAAGGGGATTGCTTATGGTGCTTGATTTTGTGGATTCTAGTGGTCCTGAGTCCTTCATTTACTGGCAATTCATAGTATATGAATTGTAAAAATTGTGCGACCTGCGATCTATGTGGATCAATTTTTTTTTTGATTAGTTTTTTTGTTGGAGGATCCAGTTCCTGATATTTCTTTTAGGACAATATCAAGTTTAATAGAGGAAAAGTGCTTTTTACGTCCAGCATCTGCTCTCTTTGGTTGTCTTAATCACAGATAATCAGGGTAGCATAGTATTGACAGGATGATACACTTGACATGTTTAAAACGAAGACTAAAAAATTTTGAACGAGTTGTCTTTATTATAACTATAACTCTCTTTAGCCTTTCCCTTTTAACCAATTGTCAAACAAGAATAATCCTTGTAACTCTTTTTATCCTTTTCCTTCTTTATTAAACATACCCAAGTAAAGGTAGGATAACTTTTTTACCCTCCCCCTCTTTACCCTGTTCTCCCAACATGTGTTGTTTTTCCAAGCATACTTTGTAAAAACAGTGTTTAAAACAAAGATTATCATCTTGTAAGTAATTTTACTTCTTTTGCTTTATCTTCATTTACCTTTTCTTATAGCAAATCCTCAGCTAATGGTTCCAGGAACCTTGCAGCTTGAACAAGCAGAGAAAAGGCTACATGATTCACAATCTAAACTCGCTTCTATTCAACAAAGGAAGACTGACAGGTGTGCAAGCGTTCCTATAGGCAGTGCTACAAAGGAGGTAAAAGAAGAGCGTAGATTAACAAGCCCAGTTCATAGCATGGAAGACTCCTCTCCATGGAAACCTCGATCAAAACCAGTACTTTTGATACCTAACATGAATCCTATAGCCACCCAAGCTCTAAAATTGTCAGAGAAAGACACAAAAGCTTCTGTTAGTCACTCTGACGATGTTGTAAGGTCCAAACGTGACGAATCTCATAGATCTTCTCCTGGATTAGAAGATACTAAATCGCGAGGAACAAGATCAATGGCTAAAGCTGGTAAGACCACCGATTGGTGGACTATTATTGTCCAATTTCCATTGTTCTTATCCGTGGAAGTTATTTAAAACTGCATTTTGAATTGGTCCTAAAAATTTCTACCAATAAGCAATTATGTTTTTCTATATTTCCCCTCGAATATTTCAGAACAAGTCGATTTGTCACCACTGGTATGTAGCCGCTCTTCACCCTGCATGATTCAGTGTAGTTCAAGCTCTCACATCTCCAGCCGGCACAACAGAAAGTTGAGAAGTCTGATTTTATGTCCTCATGATGATAAGCTCTTTGTTACCAGGTAGTTTGATGTTGATTTCTTCTCAGAGATATCTTGTGGAAAGAACGTTGTTGGAGTCATAACTTACCATGAACATGGAAGTTTAACTTGCCCAACGGACATGAGATGGTTCACATTTAGTATCGTTCAACTGTCACATGACATGGCTCAATTGCTTGGCATCATTTTTAAGGACATGGGATGTGTTTAACTTACGCTTTCCTTAAAGTGTGACGTGGTAATGCTAACAGCCCAATTTTTATGGGTGGAACCGTAGGCGGAGGCTTAAGTGATAGAGTGCCAATAGTGGTTAGCTAAGATGAACCATTTGGGAAGTTAATTTCAATATGGAGAAGTTTTCATTCTTTCCAATGATTTTTGGTTTTTTTTTTTTTTTTTTTTTTTGTGGGTGGGGGGGGGGGGGGGGGGGGGGGTTGCGTTTGGTTTTCCTTTGGAAATAACATCTCTATAAAGGTAGCACCTTGTAGGGGTAAGTTTGCAGTACATCTTATCTTCCTAGATCCTGCCTTGGCAGGAGCCTCTTTGTGGCATTTGGTGGTGGTTATTTTTTTTTTTGGGGGGGGGGGTTGAATTTTTCAATACTTATTCACAGTGTTATCCTGTCGTAACTGATAACTTACATTACAAAAATAATCTGCTCACAGCCGGAAGTATGTTTATGTATGGCGAGGCTTCATGTAAATTTCCATTGCTTTTTCTTTAAATATAACATATAGAGAATGAATTTAATGTGTTTTTATCAAATTCTAACAATGGTTACTGTATTGTCTTGTGTTCTAGTGCTTTGGATGGAGTAGTCAAATTGTGGCAACTACAATCCAAAGGGTAATCTCTGGTTCCTCTCTTTATCGTTTTGAAATTTTTATGTACTTCGTCTTTTGAACTGGTTTTAGCAACTGACAATATTACAGAATAGAGTGTTGATAGCTTGATACTGTCTAGCGAAGGAGTGAAAAATGTTTATCATATAAATCTAGACAAGTTCTTGATGCTTCAGTAATTATGATCATGTCACTTGTAATATGCTGTGTGTATCAGGAAAGTTTCTGGGAGCATCTGGCTGACATCACTTCTTTTGTTAGAAAAACAAAATAAAAGAACAACAAAATTCAATGAATAAAAAAAAAAAAGGACAGACGATTTATGTGGTTTGGTCTATTGTGCCTACGGCCACGGACTTGTAGAGATCTTTTAAACTATCGTTAGGGAAGAGTAAAAGAGAATTCTTCTCTCACGTAACACTTTGCGGACCCCTAGTTAGGAGTACATATAGCCACCAAAAACTCTTTTGCGCCCAATGCTCCACTCCATAGACATATGATCCATTGCAAAATAAAATCAGGCTTCGCACAAGAAGCCTAACATTCTCCCTTGAAATGATTTGTAGAGAACTCTGGTAGTATGATACGACTCTAGTGCTATAGCACAAAGGAAGACCTAATAATTTCCAATTTCAATAGAAACTTTTGCTTTTGATTTCATTCAAAGATATTTCCATAAGGTACATAGGTTCCTATTTATAGAGCAGTACCCTGAATCTGAAAAGATAAAGAAACTTAAATTTAATTCAGCTCGTAATAAAGATAGCCATAAACTTAAAAAGTATAAGGATAATCCTAAAAAATTGTAATCTAATCTAAATTAAATAACTCCTAGAAGATACACTTTTTTTTGGTAAGTTCCTAGAAGATAAACTACTATTTAAAGAATTTAAAAGTTACAAATATACTTGAACTCCTTCTCCAAATATCCTAGTAAATTTCATATTTTACATTATCCTTGTGCTGCATCATCTTGTCTTTTACCTTAGTAGAAAGTCAAAAACTATGCTTTCTTTTCTTCACTTTGCTTTGCTTGGTTTGGATTGATTCCTTTGTGCATTCATCCGCTATTTTGTAATTTAGATCAGGTGCAAATCTTTTGAGCAATACGGATTGTATGTCCCCAAAGCTGAGGAGATGGCCAGAAGATATAGCTTGGCATCCAAGAAGGAGTAGCCTACTTGCTGCATATAGTGCTGATGATGGTGACAATCAGATTTCAGTGCTTGATCTTAGTAAAGGACTGGGGGTGAGTAACGGGAACCTGTCAGTAAAAAAACGTGTATAATACGCTTATTGGATATACTTCTGTATTTTCCAGGTGTTTTCATATAATTTAAAATAATATGGTAAAATACTCGTTTTTTCAATGATATTTGTATAATAAATGTATCATAGCACGTACCTATAATTTCCCCATTTAAAAAATAAATGATGACTAAAAATTAATAACTATATCTAAATTAAATATCTATGTTCTATATTTTGCTGAATTAGACAATTTAGCTCTCAAATTATTGATTGTATGTATTTGCTATGTTTTATGCTTCTGCTACCGCCACTGGGGCTAGCAAAATCTTTTATTTTTATAAGTCAATGAAATTTTGATTGAACTTTTTATGTATAAAGCTGAATAATACACATATATTACATCCTATTTAATTCTCATACCGTATTTTACTAATCGAGATGGCAATATTATTTTTTTTTACATCAAAATATGGTTTTCCATGCATCATGAATCGAGGCAAGTTTAGTTGCAAATCTACTGTACTCGTGATATTAAAGGAAGCTGTTTGGAATTTCCATGTGTGGGACAAAGAATTCGAAAATTCTTTTGAACCGAGGAAGATAATGTGCTTATTAAGACGTTAAAGCAACCATTCTTAGTAAAATAGCCGTATAATCAACCTATTAAACATGTATTAGTATTTTACGTTTGAAAAAGGTTTCTTATGTATCATTGTTAATAATACAGTAAAACACAAATTTTTGATGTTAGACATATAATACATATTTTATAACACCGGTATTCTTCCCGAATAAAAAAAAAATGATCAGTTGAAATAAGTTATACTTATACCTAAATCAAATATCTATAGTTTATATTTTGCTAAAATTTTCACTTTTAACTCTCAAACTATTGACTTGTGCCTTGATTTTTACTATGTGTTATGCTTTCTTACTATTGCTACTATGGTTAACACCGTCAAACAAAAATCAAATTGACAGAATTATATTACTCTCCACTCTGTTAGTATTTTTATAGTTATTATAGACATGAATGTAATCATATATTATTTTTTATAAGACAATGAACTTTTGACCGAATTTTATGTATAGATGCGAATAATACACAGACACATTAAATTCCATTTAATTCCTGTGCTGTTGAACTTAATAATGTGATGGTCTATACAATGTATATACTTGATGACACATTCACATAAAATTGATGATACATTCACATTGTTGTGAGTGTCACATGGTTTCTTTCACTGTGTTCAGTGGGTGATACGTTCACAATAAATTGATTATACATTCACATTGTTGTGACCAGATATGGCTTCCACTCTTTCTTCTTCTTTTGTTATTTATAGATCATTCAAGTAAATATTTCTTTCCTCGCATTTTTTAGATGTAAATGACATTACAATTACAAATAATTCTTCTTTTGTATGTATGCATGTACAGAGAGCTCATGTGACGTTCCTGGAAGAGAAGCCTCACGTCAAGGGCGTTGTCAACAGCGTAACATTCATGCCATGGGATGAAGTGTGTTTTGCCACTGGTGGCAATGATCATGCTGTCGTCTTATGGAGTGAAAAAGATAAACAGGATGCTTGGAAGCCGAGACTACTACACAAGACTTCACATACTTCTGCGGTCATGGGAGTTGCTGGAATGCGACACAAGCAGATGGTAATGTCCGCTGGTGCTGACAAGAGACTAATTGGTTTCGATTTGGTTGCTGGAGTAGCAGATTACAAACTTCAAATTGAAAGCAAGTGCATGAGTGTTCTTCCTAACCCATGTGACTTCCATCTTCTTATGGTTCAAGCCGGGTAAGTGACAGTCCTATCCTTTTATTATGGACACGTTTGTTATGTTGGAAGTAGAAATTCATAGGAGATACGGATTTTGACTCTTGTTTGGTTGACAGGAAGTAGGCAGAATGTACGAAATGAAATTTGCTAAGCAATTTCCAATTTCTTCAAAACACAGGAAGTAACTTACCTAACCCCCTCAAATAAGTTCTAATTCCTTTGTTTATAATTAGCCTCCCGAAGAAGTTCTATTTTCCATCCCGACAACCAAACATATTTTACCTACTTCCTGGAAGTTGACACAAGACTTGAATTCCCATAAAAAATACAACTTCCTGCAAGAATTTAATTCATGTGGCAACCAAACGAGGCCTATATACTCTTCATGTCCTTCAGTGAACTTTTTTAAACTATATTTCATCATGATACTTGGACTTTTTGTTACTGCAAGTCTTTTTGCATCATTGGTATTGTTCATGAGCCACCATTTTTCGTTGTCCAGTCTTCATATGTTGCCATCTTTGCATGAAGCGTGGATGGAGTTCAGAGCAGTCATAGAAGTTTCTAGGGCATGGAAGGAACATATATATTAATTATGTTCTATATAGAAAGAGAATTTTTGAAAATTTTATTCAGTGAAGCATTGAAGCATAACATTAGCAAACAAAGTGAATAATAAACATTATCCCAGAAATTGAGTTTACTTCTGCTTTCTAGTGACTTAGTATATAGGTGAAAGATTGAGTCGAGCATATAAAAGTCTATTCCTTTTTAAAAAAAAAAAAAAAAAGGTCTATTCTTTATGTGAAACAATTAGCCAACAAAACATTAAATGAGGCCATTAAAATGAATCAACCAATAAAAGATGTTCTTTATATATCCAAACAATTCAATCATTTGTTGAATAGCGTTTACGAGCATGATAAGTTAGCATTGTACGCATTGACTACAACTATGCGCATAACCTTACATAAAGTTCTTTGTTTTTCTTTCTGGGCCTATTTGGCCAAGATGTGTAAAAACTACTTTTTCAAGAGGTACTTTTTGTAGAAACACTTTTGTTTAAAGTGCTGTTAATATAGGTGTATTTGTTTGAAAATTTTTTAATTTTTGCTGCTTTTATTTCTACTCTAAATAAAAGTAGAAAAACAACATATGCTTTTGTTTGAAAGAGTTCTCACTTCAGGTTAAATACTCTTGGAATCTGAAAAATCACTTTTTCCAGGAAAAATCGCCTTTTCTTAGAAAAATGCTTTGCCGAAACGCTCTTATTCTTGGTGTGAAATGTCTATTTTCTTATCATTTTGATTGTTTTTGTCAGTAGAATACCCAAGTTGAATGAAATATTTTGTGTTATAAATATCTTGTATATAATTGCTAGAATTGATTCTTTAATTGGAGTAAAGATTTTTAAGATAAGTTTGAAGTACTGTGTTTGAACATTTGCAATTAAGATATAGGTGTCACTGAGGTCTTACTTGGAAACAGACTCCCTTTAGGGTAGGACTTCGTGGAGGTAAGGTTGCATACATTTCAACCCCTAAGACCTTGCCTTGGCGGGAGCTTTTTAGGCGCTGGGGTGGTTGTTGTGTCATTGAGGCCTTACTCTAATGGCAAACTGTTACCGCAATTGAGGCACCAGGATACTGGGTCAAAGGTTCAACTCCTCATTTCGACTAACCTACTAAAAAGGTGGCAAGATTTTGACTTCTTGGTTGAACATGATGAGTGCTCGTACTAACGTTTTCAGGACACCGGGAAGGCAGCTTCGTCTGTATGATATTCGGGTGCCAGAAACAGAAATCAATGCATTCGGATGGAAACAAGAAAGCAGCAAGTCGCAATCGGCATTGATTAATCAGGCGTGGTCTCCAGAAGGTCTCTACATTTCATCAGGTTCAGCAGACCCCATGATACACATCTTTGACATCCGATACAATGCCCAAAAACCTTGTCAATCTATTCAAGCGCATCAGAAACGAGTTTTCAAAGCCGAGTGGCAATGTTCTCTCTCACTTCTCATTTCTATATCCTCCGATCTTAACATTGGTCTCCATAAAATCTCGTGACGCTATAGTCGGAGGGGGTGCTTTAGAGTTGGGCCACTCAATTTTGTATTCAGTTAGGATTATTCCTCATCCTTGGTTTCAGTGGAGCTACTCAAAAAGGTACGTTTTTGGATACATCTTACAGTAGGTATACCATTTTTTTGTTTGTATGTTTAAACCGAGTCAATTGCATGCTAGTACATATATAAAGTAGGGGTATAAATGAAATGAGTTCAGCCTAGGGTCTCTAGTTGGAGCTTGAGCTCGATAAGTTTTAACAAGTTGGAGTCGAGTCTTAAATGATTTTTCCTAATCTCTGTTTGAACCTAGTTTAATTACATATATTGTAATGTTTGATACTTTTCTTTATTTGGCTTGTTTGTGTAATTGTGATAAGTTGATCTCTTAATGGGCTAGGGCTTGCTTAGCTGCTTGATTGTGACTATAAAAAAAAAATTAAAAAAAAAAATCAAACATGAACATTATAAGAGGGTGAAACTCGGGAAAGCAATTAATTTCATTCCCTATTCAAGGTTCATTTCAATGCTTTTACATAAAATAAAAAAATAAATTAAGCCACACCATAACTCTGCCTTAACATTCAATACATATGATAGCTTGGTGAATTTTTGGTGTAAAATGCTCACTTAGAACATGTTTCCGATAACATATAGTTGCACCTTACACAATTTGGTGAATTTAGGTTGAAAATGCTAACATGACAATTTTGGTAATATATAAGTATTATACAAAAATCTGATGAACTTTGGTTTCTGTAAATTTTTGCAAAAAACAAAGGTCATGTATTGTAGAAATTATGTGGCATGTCAATAATTTCAGGAAAATTTGTCAAATTCTGATGAGAGAACATTGGATTTTATTGGAGGGTATTGAAGTTATAGAATTTATAAATCTTAAATTACCTTATTGTATATATTAAGACTACATGTCATTCCAAAAGAAAATATTAGAACTGAGGTTGCCTATAGTATTACTTACAACTTGTGAAAACCAATTCTAAAAGAACAATTTAAAATAATAATAATAATAATAATAATAATAATAATAATAATAATAATAATAATAATAATAATAATAATAATTTTATAATACGGCTAAAATGACTTTTTTTTTTTTTGAAAGTCACATTTAAAAGTTATTATTTTTAACTTAATTACCATAACTTCCCCCCCCCTAAAAATTACATTTAAAAGTTTAAATTTTTATTTTTAATAGAAAATTACCTCCAAAAGTGTTTACTTTTCAGCAAACAGTTCAACTTTTCAAAAAACCAATTTCAAATATTCAATTTTTTAATTTTTATGGCTTACAAACGTCCTTTTTAATTTTAAATAAGCATGATTTTAAAATTATATATATTTCAAGTGCCTATATTTCAAAATTTCTTTTACACCTTTTACCAAAGTCAATAGCTTAAATTTCTTTGATATAAATATAATGGTCACTTCTGTTCAAAAAAAAAAATAATGGTCACTATCTTCTCCTTTCATCTCTTACCCTTTTATATGATTCATATTAGAAAAATAGAGGATAAGTAATTACAGCTTATTTGAAAAGATAAATATTATTGTGTCGTGAAGTTCATCTTGTCCTAAAAGTGTTTATGCCCTGCACCAGTACAATGGGACCAAATGGCACTTTAGAGTAGTGGACTCAAAAATGATGACCGAGGGAAAGAGCGAGGTGGAAAAATTACATTGACATCTTGAAGCAGCTCATTGTGTCAGGTATCAATGAGTGAAAATGACCTTACATATAATGAAGCATATAGATGTAACCGTGGCATATTAAGGACCCAATTCAATGGGAGAGATCAATAGGACCTTATTCAATGTTAGAAGGGTCTAAGGGCTCCCGCATAAGTAAGGTCTAGGTGTTTCATGTTGAATATTTCAGGGATATCGTTAGTTTTTAACCCAATTTTTTTTTTTTTTTTTTTTTTTTTTTGGGCTGAGGAGGAACTCGTTGACCTGGAAAACCCTGACCCATGTGGTTACCCACACACCATACAAGCCAGTTAAGTCAAAGATTTCTCAGAGAGAGGTTCAGGGGGGAATCGAACTATAACCTTTTGGCCTAAAGTAACACTCCATCCCCTCACTTGCCTCTTACCATCGAGATAAGGTCCTAAATATGAGGCTAGTCAATACTTACAAAATTTTCATGCTTTGATTCTTAACGCAATTTCAAACTTCAATTAAAGTAATTTGCTTTAATACCATGTTAACGTTTTTGACTGAACAGAGGAAAGAAGATGAAGATTGTTCAAGAAGGAACAATGCGAAGCAAAAGAAGTTTTCTCATTGAATGAATGCTCTAAAGAAAAAATACAAAATATTTACAAGGAATAGAATAAAATGAAATAAATATATACAATATCTAATATCTATTTTTTTTTTTTTTTGGGACGAAAATATCTAATATGTAAGTGCTAATCTATATGGAGTATGTTTTCAGCATTATTAATTCTTACCGTGTAACTTAATTTTACGTTTGATAATCTTTTAAGCTAATATATACTCTTAAATGGTCTATATGTGCAAGTTCGAATCTCAATACATACATGGTGGTGTGTGTAGAGATTTGAACATGCGCATAGAACTACCTTAATAGTATAATGCTTTACCAATTGAGTCTATGGTGGATGTAGGATTTATATTTAGTGTGGGCTTAATTACAAGATGCATTCACTACAAAGTAGATAATCAATATATATAAATTGAATGTATTTAATTTCTATCAGGTTTGTTGAAATTTGTTAAGAGTAAAATTTTTATATAATGGGTAGGTTTAAGAAATAAGAAATATCAACTCAAAAAATTTTAGGAATTCATCGATTAGGTATTTGAGCTTTGACTTTTTATTAAATAGATAATTTGGCATTTTGATATGTACAATCACTTAATTTAAAGTTTAAAAGTACTATTATTAAGGCGGCAATATTGAAATTTGGATGAATTTTTGTTAGAAAGTGTTGGCATATGGCATGGGATCTCGGAAATATGTAGGAACTTTCTAGCAAAATATATGAATTTTTGAAAAAAAATGTTGGCATGATATTGTGGCAATATGTAAGTACCTTTCACTGAAATCCTATGAATTTTTATCAAAAATAGGATGACTTTTCGTCAAAGATGTGGATACGACGTATATGTATTTTAGGAATCGTTTATCATATCAACATAATTTTGCTAAAATGTCACAACATTTCAGCAAAAATTCAATAGATTTCGACAAAAAGTTAGGTTGCATCAAGCCATTTAAGGTTGAGTCATTCAAGTTAGGTCATTTCGAGTTTTTAATTAAGTTGGGTCATCTTGAGTCTGAGTTAATAGAGTTAATAAGAAAATGTATAATTTTTAAGTAAAACTCATTTTGATGGAATTGTAATTGCATTGTCAAGATGTGAACTAAATAATAAAATTAGAATTCTGGACCCAAATTAAAGTTTTAACCTTAATATTTAGTACAAGTCACACAATTGTTTAGATAGTAACACTTATGTATATAATAATACCATCACTGCCCTGTGCAATGCATGAAAGGTGTTTAAACATTATGAAAATATATTGTATTGTAGAACTTGGTGTGTGTGTAAAATATATATATATATATATATATATATATATATATATATATATATATATATATAGGCGTTCTTATGAGATGGTGAGAGCGTGAGAGGGGCGAATCATGGCCCTCCATTGTTATGGACGGCAAAGATTTGTTGAACATTAAAAAAAAATTAACAATTTACAGTTCATACCCCTTCATGGGGTAGAAAGAAAGAAGGGGTAAGGGAGAAAAATTATTATTATTATTATTTTTTTTAATACTCAACAAATCTTGACCGTAAATTGTTATCTTTTTATATAAGGGCGAAGTAATGGCATTGATGTGCCTTATATTTACATATTTTATTCTTCATTCCTGTGACATATTTGGCTTTTACATGTGTGTTTTGTTATAATCTAGGTACATTTAGGCTTAGAGTACAACGGAGCAAACAAAGGTTGAAAAGTGAACGAATCAAGCGTAATCGAAGCATAATTGAAGACTGCTTTGAGAAACTGACCATGTGTGGGAAAGAAGGACCAATCGGGTTGTAATTCGGTGACGCAAATAGGTCTCGTAGAGTTTCAGGTACTAAACGATTAATTTGGCACGAAGTACGGATTGGTCAGTGACCCGCATATGGGGTTTGCAGTGGGGCTGTCGATCGATCGATCTGCCCGAAATAGAAGCCTAGCCGATCGATCGGCCTAGTTTTATACCCGCAGTGTAATATGTAGCGGGTATAAATAGAGAGGAGGAAACCTAATTTAGATATGTTTTTCCATGCCTCCTCTCCTCCTCTCCTTTCTGAAGCCGCTACGAGATCCAAGGGGTTCTTAAACGTCGAAACATAGGTGGTCAGAGTGTTGGGGGTATCAAAACAAGGATCAACATTAACGTCAATGGAGGGAGTCTTCACTTCTAGTTTTTATTCAATATTTCTTTCTCTTTTTAGATTTGAATGATGTATAAAACTTCCATGGAAGAGTAGACCCATTTAGTTTATGGATGAAGGACGGATAGCCATCCGTATCTCAGATTTATATTATGCTTTTGACAATGATTTTCTCATATTATTTACGCACCCCTGTGGGGAATTTATAATTGTTGTTTGATTCTCTTTATGTGTGCTTATAGCCATGTTTAGATCTCCAAATTGTTAGCATTTGTCTATGAGCTTGTAGCCTAGATCATAACGTAACTGGTTTTCACGCGTGGTTAGGATTGAGGTTGTACCCAACCTTGAACACAATATTTTATACAAATTAATACTTAATTAGGAGTGACAAAGGAATTAGTTAGTTTTATTGAGATAATCCGTGCTACATCTCGGGTGATAAGATGGGTTATGCCTTTAGACTAGTTCATTACCCTAAGCCCTAACTTAAGTATTAACTCAGGTTTAATATTGAATTAGGAGCAAGAAAGGATTTAAGTCGTACTAATGAGATAACCTGGGATAAGATATGTTATGCCTTTAGACTAGTTCATTACCCTAAGCCCTGGTTTAAACATCAACCTGGGCTTAGTGCGTGTAGCCTAAGCCTCTTAAATTGTTGTCATAGTATAATATAATGACTTGATACAATTAAAGCTACCCTGAATTCATTCTTTGAACTAACCTCCATTAAATTGACACCTTTAGTGTATTTAATTAATTATCCAAATAATCAACAAAAACCCAAAAATCCAACCACTCGTTAATAACGAAATCCGACTTAACTCTGATTCCCTGTGGATATGACCTGTATACCTGATTTAGCTATGACGATCTTATACGCTTGCGAGTACATGGTTTTAAAACATCTTTAAAACTACATCATGTTTTTGGCGCTGTTATCGAGGAGTTGGTAGGCTAAGTTAGATTTAGAAATTAACGAGTTCTTTTTATTTTCCTTTTTGTTTATTTCTTTTTGTGTTTATTTTTGTGTTTAATTTTAGGGTTGTAGTCAAAGTGAATTCCACTCGATTTCTGTATTGTATGCATGGTAGAAGCTCGCTCACCTCAAAATTGTTACCTTATGTTCCAGAAATTGAGTTAGCTCTATCTACCTTGAGGCGATACGAATCAAGTGTGAATGCACCTCACACCATGACCGACTTCACACCACATACGATTGGGACCACTTTGTCCCCCTAAATGTACGTCAATCCCGCCAGAGTTGGATTACTCCCGTGGGTAACACAAATTTCGAAATCAAGCTGGAGACCATCAACATGCTTTCCACTTTCTATGGGAAGCCGATAGCGAGTCCATACGAGCACCTTGATGCGTTTATTGAAATTTGTGAAACTTGTCACTATCAAGGTGTTTTGATTGATGCTGTTAGACTACGCCTTTTTCTATTTTTGTTAAAAGACGTAGCTAAAAGGTGATTTCAGTCCCTTTCAAGGGGTGAAATCATGACGTAGAAGAAACTCCAACAAAGATTATTGGTCAAATTTTATCCTAAGGTCAGAACTATGGCTGTTAGGCGTGCTATCCATAGCTCTGAGCAAAAAGACCAAGAGCAATTTCACGAGAGTTAGGATAGGTTCAAGGAGCTTTTGAGAAGCTGTTCCCACCAAGGCTCTCCCTAGTGGGCTCTAGTGAAACACTTTTATGATGGTCTCATTGCGTCGAACACGCAAACGGTGAATGCTTCATACAGGGGAGCATTCAACCAACAGGATGAGAATGAAGCGTGGACCCTTTTCAATCGTCTTAGTGAGCATTCCCTTGACCAGGTCTCCTTTGTTAGGGTGGTTAGGGTAGGTATACGTGGTGTATATGAGGTGGCACCAAATGATGACATTGTATTTAAGTTAGAAGCGCTTAGTAGGAAAGTTGATTAGATCATGGCATCTTAGGCGAATCCTACTAACGTGCATGCAATTAACGCTACTGAGTCATCACATGGTGCTAACTCCTATGGAATTTGTTCTAGCATTGACCGATCTGTATTTGGTAGCCTTTATGCCTCACAATTTTTCGAATTTGTGCAGGAACAGGTTTTTGTGGCCCAGGGCTTTTCGAAGAGCGGTGATTTGTTCTCAAACAACTACAATCCCGGATGGCGCAACCACCCAAACTTCCTGTGGAGACAGAACGACCATCAGAATCCACCCACGAGACAACAAAATCCTGGTTTTGTAGGTAACGCATCCTCCCGTCTTTTCGGGAGGGCAGAGGTATAATTCTCAGCCTAATCACCCTGTTTTGCATGATAACCCCCTCCCCCACCTTCGGGATATTCTTCTAGTTTGAGGAGCGTATGCTCCGATTCATGGAAGACACTACCCAATTGGTCTGGTTCCATTCCCAATCTATTGCTAAGTTAAAGGGCTAGATAGGGCAATTGACCCAAGCACTTCATAGGCGAGAGGAAGGAAGGTTATCTGTCAAGGTTGACAAGTTTGTGTTCCCTGTTGATTTTATTGTTTTAGATATGGACTCTATTCCTAGGCAGAAGAACAAAAATTCTATTATTCTAAGACGACTGTTCCTAGCAATGGCCGATGATGTGATTCATTGCAGGGCGGGAGCAATGGAGGTCTCTTTTGGAAACCTCAAGGGAAAATTGAAAGTCTCGAATATTGTTCGACACCTTGTGATAGAGGATAAGCTAGAGTGCTACAAGGTTGATGGTACTGACCCTTTGGTAGAATTAGGTTCGCCCAATTCTATTAAAAATGCTGATATGAGTAATGTCCCTATTTGTGTCGATAATTGTGTGTCATCACCTAAACTTGATAGGATAGAGATTTGAGACCCTGATGTTGACCATGTTCTTCTCCTTGATTGTCACAGGTCTAGAAACGCTGTTGGGTTTGAGGATCGTCTCTACAAGGTCAACCAGATTTCGATGGCATACACTGCCTCAGCTTTTGGTTGACATTGCACTTTACATTGCGTCCGGCTGAAGACATTATTCTTAGGGCTCTTGGGAGGCAACCCAACCTAATTTTATGTGTGTTAATTTGTTTTTCAGATAGAACGCTCTTTCTTTCACAGATCCCGTTGTTATCCCTTTCATGCTTACTTTGTTTCTCTTTTACTAAACACTTGTATGATCCACATTTCTAACACTACTAGCAAGTTTGTTTGGTATTCTGTCTTCTATGTCTTCTTTTGTAGCTTGCTATTTCTGCCTTCCCTTCTTGGATTTGCTTTGCACGCATGGCTGAATATGCCATACCTCAGGTCGTCTCTTTCCTTTCCTTGCTTGTTTTTCCTTTCATTGTTTTGCATTGAAGACAATGCAAGGGTTGAGTTTGGGGATGGCATGTACGGCTTAAATTTCTGATTGTCCTTTTAGCATCTTTTTGCTCAAATTAGCTGAGTTTTTGCAAAGATTAGTATAGAATTATGGTGATTTATATTAAAGTTCAAATTTGAGATGTGTTATGATATTAGAATATTTACATAATGAGATTATTCATGGATCTGACTGTTGGAATTTGTATTTTTCTTTTAACTAGTAAAGAGATTATTACTTTTCATGCTTAGTCATGTGACTTACCCTACGTTTTAGGTCATGATAGTGGAAATAATTTTAGGAATCTGAATCTACTATTTTACTCCTAACAATGTTGAAATCAATTATGATCTCTTTATCTTGAGTGAATCTCAGAAAAAAAGAAAAAAAAAGAGGTATCAATGCCTGTGAATTAGGTAGTACCTGTGACGTGTTGGTTCTTGTTGCCTCTGTGTTTCGAGCAAATGAGCCTGTAGGGGTGTTTTAACACCTGGTACCTTGAGCCAACTGGGTTGAGAACCGCTAGTCTAAAGCTCGTTACATGGGCCATAGGGAAAGCTTAAGAAGAATCAATTACTTTAAGTCACTTTAAAAAGCACCAATGCCTAATTTGAATGAAATTTCTATAAGATATGTGCTAGTAATGGCTTAGGTTGTGAATTCTTTTGACTCGAGCCATTAGGTCCGAGGAGTGCTCTTCACTTGGTGCCATGAGCCAATTGGGTCGGGAGTCACCGACTGAAAACTTGCTACATGGGTCCTTGGGAGACACGCCTGACCACAATTACTTTAAAAAAAGAAAAGAAAAGAAAAGAAAACAAGAAAAAAAGAGAAGCCTTTTGATTTCTTTATTGATTAGAAGTGAATTGTTAGAATAACTGATTCTTTAAATTATCTTTCTATTCATCCTGAATTTGGAGGGTTTGAAATAAGAAAAAAGGGAGAGAAGTTATAAGCTCACTTTTTAGTAAAAAAGATTTGAATCGCGAGAATTCGAGTTGGAACCAATGTAATAGTACAACAACAACAACAACAATAACAATCTCAGTGCCTCAAAGGGCTCCCGCGTAAGCCGGGTCGGGGGGGGTAGATGTACGCAGCCTTCCCTTCCGGGAGCTACCCGAAAGGGAGGCTGTTTCCGAGGACTACCAACCTGAGACGCTTGTCAGTAGCAGGAACCAATGTAATAGTAACATTACATAAATATTCTCTACTCTCAAGTACACCTTCAAATATGTTTGAAAATATTTTTCACAATTAATTCTTGCCAGTACATGCTTGATCAAAATTTTCCATCGTTAGCTAGTTTGAGCTGAATCTTACTTTAGGACAAGCAAGGAGTGGGTCTTGGGATGTTGATGTACCTTATATTTACATATTTTATTTTCTTCATTCCTGCGACATGTTTGGCTTTTATATGTGTGTTTTATTGTAATCTAGTTACATTTAGGCTTAGAGTGCAATGGAGTAAAAAAGGTTGAAAAGTGGACGAATCAAGCGTAATCGAGGCATAATTGAAGACTACTATGAGAAACTTGACCACGTGTAGAAAAGGACCAATCGGGTTGTAATTCAATGACGCAAATAGGTCTCGTAGAATTTTGGGTACTAAATGATTAATTGGTATGAAGTACCGATCGATCAGTGGCCCGCATAAGGGGTTTACAGTGGGGCTGCCAATCGATCAGGAAACCGGGCTAATCAATTGGTTCAAAACAGAAGCCAAGCTGATCGATCGGCCCGAAACAGAAGCCAAGCCAATCTGTTGATCGATCGTCCCCATTGGTATAATTAAAGAGGGCAAACATAATTTAGATATCTTTTGCCATGCGTCCTTTCCTCCTCTCCTTTCCGAAGCAGCTACGAGATCCAAGGGGTTCTCAAACGCCAAAGCGCAGGTGGTCGAAGTGCTGGGGAAATCAAAGCAGGGATCAACGTCAATGTCAATTGAGGGAGTCTTCACTTCTAGTTTTTATTCAATATTTCTTTCTCGTTTTACATTTGAAGACGTATAAAACTCCCATGGTGGAGTAGACCCTTTTAGTTTAGGGAAGAAGGACAGATAGCCGTCCGTATCCCAGATTTATATCATGCATTTGATAATGGTTTTATTATGTTATTTACACACCCCTGTGGGGAATTTATGATTGTTGTTTGGTTTTCTTTGTGTGTGCTTGTTGCCATGTTTAGATCTCCAAATTATTAGCGTTTGTCTACGAGCTTGTAGCCTAGACCTTAACATAACTAATTTTCATGCGTGGTCGGAGTTGAGATTATACCCAACCTTGAACACAAGCTTTTATACAAATTAGTACTTAATTAGGAGTGGCAAAGGTATTTGTTAGTGATATTAAGATAATCCATGTTACACCTAGGGTAATAAGATAGGTTATGCATTTAGATTAGTTCTTCACCCTAAGCTCTAACTTAAGTATTAACTCAGGTTTAATATTGAATTAGGAGCAAGAAAGGAATTAAGTAGTGCTAAAGAGATAACTTGTGCTACACACAGGATGGTATGATAGGTTATGTCTTTAGACTAGTTCATTACCTTAAGCCCCATTTTAAATATTAACATAGGCTTAGTGCTTGTAGCCTAAGCCTCCTAAATCATTGTTATAGTATAACATAGTGGTTGGATAAGAGTAAAGCTACCTTGAATTCATTCCCTAAATTAACTTCAATGAATTGACACCTTTAGTGTAGATTTTATTACTTTCTTTAGTTAATTATCCAAATAATCAACAAAAACCTAAAAATCCAATCACTCGTTAATAATGAAATCCGACTTAACTTTGATTCCCTGTGGATACGACCTGTATACCTTATTTAGCTACGACGATCTTGTACGCTTGTAAGTACATGGTTTTAAAACATCTTTAAAACTACATCAGGCGTCATCACTAACATTAGGAATTCTGAAGGTAGAGCAAACCTCCATGAAACTTTCAAATGTGTGTATGGGTTTGATTGCCTAAGCCTTGGAATAAAGGAAGCATTTGTGTGGTGTGTTGCTTAAGCTCAAACTGTTGGGCTATAGGTGACAACCTAATGCACGAAGGTCAGGTGGTGGGACTAAAATACTCCATAAGTGCACGTGGTTGTTGTTTATCAGCCATTGTAGTTTGTGCTCGATTTTGGGCTCTAAAGTCTTATAAGGTCCTGATAATTTTAGGGTTGAGGATGGTAAGGTCAAACGATATAGAGCGACGGCTATGCATAAACAAAAACCATAACTAGAAGCAAGTAACTAAGCAACCAAAAACTAGACCATGAAATCAAAACCAATACTAAAATTCCTAAGTCCTACCCCAGCACAAAACCAGGACAAGTAACATGCAAAATTCTAAAAATCCTACAATAACTAAAAATCAACACTAAAAAAAAAAAAAAAAAAAAAAAAAAAAAACCTCTTTAAGTCAATCGTTAACATACTAAAACTAAAAACCTACACCTAAGAGACCACGAAATAAACTCAATGAAAACTTCTAAAAATTTTCTATTTTGTTTTTTTTAAGAAAAGGGACAAATGACACTTAAAAACTAAAAATCCAAAGTTAAGAATCAAAGAAAATCACAAAATAAACCACCATGTTGCCTTATCCCCGGAAACAGTGCCAAAATCTGGATGTATTTTTCTACATCAATCAAAATTTAATATATAACCCTATCTACTAAACACATCTAAATTGAAGTATAGGGCGAGAGGGTGTTGAACCATAGAGACTACGAGTACATGAATCTATTCTATGACTTAAATTGATTCGAGGAATATTAAGGGAATTTGTGTTAATTAATCAAGGGAACTACAATTAAACTAAGGTACTCTGCTTCTAAATGAGTATGGGATTGGAACCTAGGGTTTTGAATCTATGATTAGCCAATTATTCTTGCATTAACTCTTAAATTGAAATTATTGATAAAGGGTGAGTTTATCTACATAATACAAATATATATGGCTCACGTGTCATAAAATAATATTATTAAAAAATTGTACATTTTCTCTTTGAACTAGTAGGTAATTTCAAGCTTAATTTAAACGGAGCCAAAACCTATTCAATTCTAGATGTGATCATGGGGAAATCATATGGAACAGACCCCCCTCCCCAAGTTTAATCTTTTTCCAACTCCCATCTCCCTAAACCAACCCAATTGGACAAATTTGCCCCTGCCATTATTTCCCTCCCGTTTTCACTCTCGCTCACCTCTGCAACATATCTCTCTCTCCTCTGCAACACCTCTATCTCTCTTCTTACACCCATTTCCCATACAGTCTCTCTCCTTTCCACCCTTTGTGACCTTCAAGTTTCCAAGCCGTTGTGACCTTCGAGTTCCCATGTCTTCCATTAGACCTTCTCTTCGCTTACTTCATCCTTGCTCTCGTTGTCACGTCCCTCGCCATCTGTTGCTTTTCGTCGCTGCACCTTGTTTATCTAGGGTTTAATCACCATTTCCAAAAAGGTAACACCAATTTCGTTAGTGCGTGTTTGTTTTCTTTTGGTTGTTTGAGGAAAATGTATATGCGATTATTTCGTATGTTGCACTGGCCTAGTATTGGTTAGGGGTTTTTTTTGGGGTTTAGGGTTATTTTTGTGGTTTAGGGTTATTTTTGTGGTTGAGGGTTTTGCTGTTATTAGTGTTGTGAGTAAGGGTTGGTGTATTCTGAGTAAGGTTTCCATACTGGCTTGGTTATTTGATTCCGTGGCTGATTTACTTTATTGTTATTCATTGTACTTGCGTTTTATGTATTTTATTTGTGTGGTGGTTGAATCGATTTTTATTGATATTTGCCTATACGTTGTGTGGATTTTGGGGGTGGAAAGCAGAAGTTGATGGTAAAGCATAAATGGTGTATGATAGTTGATACACGGCGTGTGAGTGTTGAAAGGATCACTATCATATGGTGTTGGTGTATTAATAGTCATTAATGGTGTATGATTAATCATACACCATTTATGATTGGTTTCAATGGTGTAATATCATTTTTTGTTGCTTGTTTCAAGTCATTAATTGTCTTAAACCAATCATACACCGTGTATGATTGGTCTAAATGGTGTGAAATCAACTTGTTTTAGTGTGTTTTAAGTAAATTGTGGTTTATGATCTATCATACACCGTGTATGATAGGTTTTAAGGGTGTAAAATCAACTTCTTTTAATGTATTTTAAGTAAATAGTGGTGTATGATCAATCATACACTGTGTATGATAGGTTTTAAAGGTGTAAAATCAACTTGTTTGAGTGTCTTTCAAGTAACTAGAGGTGTATGATCAATCATACACCATGTATGATAGGTCTAAATGGTGTGAAATCAAGTTATTTTAGTGTGTTTTAAGTAATTAGTGGTGTTTGGTTAATCATACACCGTGTATGATGGGTTTAAAGGGTGTAAAATCAACTTGTTTTAACGTGTTTTAAGTAATTAGTGGTGTATAATCAATCATACACCGTATATGATTGGTTTAAATGGTGTGAAATCAACTTGTTTTAGTGTGTTTTAAGTTATTAGTGGGGTTTGGTTAATCATACAACGTGTATGATGGGTTTAAAAGGTGTAAAATCAACTTGTTTTAATGTGTTTTAAGTAAATACTGGTGTATGATAGGTTTTAAGGGTGTAAAATCAACTTGTTTTAATGTGTTTTAAGTAAATAGTGGTGTATGATCAATCATACACCGTGTATGATTGGTTGATATGGTGTTTTATCATTTTCTCTTGGTGTGTTTGAAGTCATTAGTGGTTTATGATCAATCATACACCATGTATGAAAGGTTTTTATGGTGTGAAATAATTTTCTTTTGCTATGTTGCACGTCATTAGTAGTGTATGATCAATTATACACTGTGAATGATTGGTTTAAATGGTGTGAAATCATTTTCTCTTGGTGTGTTTGAAGTCATTAGTGCTTTATGATCAATCATACACCGTGTGTGATCAATCATACACTGTGTATGATTAGTTTAAATAGTATGAAATTATTTTCTCTTGGTGTGTTTTAAGTCACTATTGGTGTATGATGAATCATACACTGTGTATGATTGGTTTAAATAGTGTGAAATAATTTCATCTTTGTGTGTTTCAAGTAACTAGAGGTGTATGATTAATTATACACCGTGTATGATAGGTTTAAATGGGGTGAAATCATGTTCTCTTGGTGTGTTTTAATTCAGTATTGGTGTATGATCAATCATACACTGTGTATAACTGGTTTAAATGGTGTGAAATCATTTTGTGTTGGTGTGTTTAAAGTAATTAGTGGTGTATGATTCATCATACACCATGTATGATTGTTTTAAATGGTGTAGTATCAATTTTGTGTTAGTGTATTTTACGTAATTAGTGGTGTATGATTGGTTTAAACGTTGTTAATTAATTTTATGTTATATCAAACTTTAATAATGGGTTTTGTGATTGTTGTTTTTCGTTTATTTTAGATGGCATCAGAGACATGTTAGAGGAGCCGGGAAGATGCAGAAGTTGATTATATCATCCCCAGGAGTTACTGGAGATTCCTCCAGGTCAACCATATGGGTATATCAGCCAAAGCCATAACGGAAATTAGAGAAATCTTAAAGGACGACGAAGCAAAGGATTGACACAGTATCCCTATAAATTATGTTGACTTTGTAGTACTATATTTATGGTCCCTTATTAACTAAAAGTGTTGTGCATTACAGCTTGCCCTATTTTCAAAATACAATGTTGGACATCTGCTTGAGCTGCGTGAGTGTAATGTCAGCTTCTTGCATAGTATGATTCAGGCCGTCCTTCTCCACCAGGTGGACAACCCGATCCCCGAAGAGTTATCATTTTTGTTTGGTGGGAAGGTGGTGAGATTTAGGGTGCGGGAATTTTGTATTATAACGGGATTAAAATATTCCGGCCTGCACAACGTTACCGGTGGTTCCAATAGGCTGATTGCCAAGTACGGCATGAAGGGGCGGATGAGTAGGCAGCAGGTGCTGGACGCATGTAGTATTTGTCCCATTATGGAGGAATAGGTTAAGCTTGCTGTGGCCTACTTGGTTGAGGGCCTACTGTTCGCCAAGCACAAAAGAATAGTCGTTGACACCAATACCCTGGCCATAGTGGACGACGTGGATGCATTCAATAGAGTTTCTTGGGGATCCTTGAGCTGGAAATTCTTGGTGCGGAAGCTCAAGGATTTCATAGCAAAAAAACAACATGCATTGAAGAAGACCTACTGCATCCATGAGTTCTACGATGTGGTTTCCATGCATGCCATGGAAACCATTCTAGAACTGGCTAGGATTGGGGTGGCGAGGACAGGCAATTGGCCGTTGGAACAGATCCTTAATTGGAAAATGGGTAAAAAGGTTTCGTACACCGCTTTGTTTTCAACGGTATTTGATTAGGTAATAATACTTTATTTTTTTACTATTTTACTATTACTCATTTGAAATTAGCTGCATTAGAATCATTATTTGTAGCTTTACTAATGTTCATATGATGTATCTTCCTTTGATCAGCAACTGAATATTGAACCAATTAGGTTGACGATTGTGGAAGCTAGTCAGCCTAATTTACAAGGCATTCTTGATGATGATGATGGTGAAGTGGGAGATAAAACACATGATGTGGCAATGCCGGCAAATCCTCACTCGGAACCAGAATCGCTGGCAATAGAACAACCTGCATTGCACACATCCCACGATGGACCATCAACTAGGACGTCAAATTTGACGTCTCAATCGGTATTCACAATTCGTTTTGTGTTTAGACAATTGCAATTGTTATTGTAAGCACCATATTAGTTAAATTCAGGTTTATGACGATTTGAAGGACATACTGTAGGTTATTGAGAGACTTGAAGCGATGGAGAAAGAAATGGAAGCCATGCGGCAAATAAATATGCACTTTGAAAGTAGACTAGAAGCACAACAGCTTCAGTTGCAAACATATGAAAAAAGGTTTGGAGCTCAGGAGGCAAAGATTAAGGAGCTTTCAGACATATTGCCACATGCCATAACTCCACATCATGATCCATCGCCCTGTTGAGACTTCACAACAAGCAATTATTATTGCTACTCCACATACTGGGTAAGTCACTACGGATCCTTGTTATTGTCCTAATTTAGTCTGTTTTTATGCATGTTGAAGTTCATTCGCTTTGATATTAGCTCTACCGACCCAGGGACAAGGAAAATGTCATCAAGCAACCATTGTAAACACATACGGAAGACGATGAAAACTTGATGACATTGTCCGAGATAATTTTGGAATTGGGACAAGAGGGGAGGGACCCCAAGCCAAATCCTAAGTACAAAGGTGAAGAATGGACTGCGGAGGGTAAGAGCAAACGGTCAAGAAAGACGCCTTCTATACTAGAACCGATTCTACCCTTTGATCCATTCCAACCTCCCTCAAAGGAATAAAAAAAGGAGTACCTAGAACTTTACAAAAGTTTACACCCAGGGGTTCAGAAGTGAGTGTGTAATACCACTATAATTTTTGATAATTAGCAGGGAACTGTTTTCATATTTAAATTTTCATATGGGATGCCTATATATCATGCTTCTTATTGTATGTTATAGAAATGTGAAGACTCCTATGTTGTTACTTGCTGATAAACGGATGGATTTCGGTGTACTGACTGCGAGTACGGGTCAATTTTGGTATCAGTTGAAAAACAATGACATCTGGCTAACTGATAAGGTAATCTTCATACACAACTTTTTGGTGTGTGCTTGCTGCAAATGGATCCCCATTACTTTTTCTGGTGCGTTTGATTTCATTAATGCTATATGATTAATCATACAGCATATATGATTAGTTTAATGTTGTTAAATCAACTTATGTTGGTGTGTTTCAAGTAATTAGTGGTGTATGTTTAAGAAATACACTGTGTATGGTAGGTTTTAATAGTGTAAAATCAACTTGTTTTAGTGTGTACCAAGTGATTAGTGGTGTATGTTTAACCATACACCTTGTATGATAGGTTTTAATGGTGTAAAATCAAATCATTTGGGTGTGTTTCAAGTGATTAGTGGTATATGTTTAACCATACACCATATATGATAGGTTTAAACGGTGTAAAATCAACTTGTTTAGGGGGGTTTCAAGTGATTAGTGGAGTATGTTTAACCATACACCATGTATAATAGGTTTTAATGGTGTAAAATCAACTTGTTTATGTATGTTTCAAGTGATTAGTGGTGTATGTTTGACCATAAACCGTGTATGATAGGTTGTAACAGTGTAAAATCAACTCGTTTAGTGTGTATCAAGTGATTAGTCGTGTATGTTTAACCATACACCATGTATAATAGGTTTTAACGGTGTAAAATCAACTTGTTTTAGTGTGTATCAAGTGATTAGTGATGCGTGTTTAACCATACACCGTGTGTGATAGGTTTAAACGGTGTAAAATCAACTTGTTTTAGTGTGTAACAAGTGATTAGTGGTGTATGTTTAACCATACACCATGTATGATAGGTTTTAACGATGTAAAATCAACTTGTTTTAGTGTGTATCAAGTGATTAGTTGTGTACGTTTAACCATACACCATGTATGATAGGTTTTAATGGTGTAAAATCAACTTGTTTTTAGTGTGTATCAAGTGATTAGTAGTGTATGTTTTACCGTACACCGTGTATGATAAGTTTTAACGTTGTAGAATCAACACGTTTAGGTGTGTTTCAAGTGATTAGTGGTGTATGTTTAACCATACACCATGTATGATAGGTTTTAATGGTGTAAAGTCAACTTGTTTAGGTGTGTTTCAAGTGATTAGTGGTGTATGTTTAAGCATACACCATGTATGATAGGTTTTAACGGTGTAAAATCAACTTGTTTTCGGGTGTATCAAGGGATTAGTGGTGTATGTTTAACTATACACCATGTATGATAGGTTTTAACGGTGTAAAATCAACTTGTTTTAGTGTGTATCAAGTGATTAGTGGTTTATGTTTAACCATACACCGTATTTGATAGGTTTTAAAGTTGTAAAGTCAACTCATTTTGGTGTGTTTCAAGTGATTAGTGGTGTATGTTTAACCATACACCATGTATGATAGGTTTTAGTGGTGTAAAGTCAACTTGTTTAGGTGTGTTTCAACTGATTAGTGGTGTATGTTTAAGCATATACCATGTATGATAGGTTTTAACAGTGTAAAATCAACTTGTTTTAGTGTGTATCAAGTGATTAGTGGTGTATGTTTAACCATACACCATGTATGAAATGTTTTAATAGTGTAAAATCAATTTGTTTTAGTGTGTATCAAATGATTAGTGGTGTATGTTTAACCATACACCGTGTACGATAGGTTTTAATGGTGTAAAGTCAACTTGTTTAGGTGAGTTTCAAGTGATTAGTGGTGTATGTTTAACCATATACCGTGTATGATAGGTTTTAATGGTGTAAAATCAACTCGTTTTAGTGTGTATCAAATGACCAGTGGTGTATGTTTAACCGTACACCGTGTATGATAGGTTTTAACGGTGTAAAATCAACTCGTTTCGGTGTGTTTCAAGTGATTAGTAATATATGTTTAACCATACACCATGTATGATAGGTTTTAATGGTGTAAAGTCAACTTGTTTTGGTGTGTTTCAAGTTATTAGTAGTGTATGTTTAGGCATACACCATGTATGATAAGTTTTAAATGTGTGAAATCATGTTATCTTGGTGTGTTTAAAGTGATTAATTGTGAATGGTTAATCATACACAGTGTATGATAGGTTTTTAATTGTTTAAAATCAACATGAGTTGGTGTGTTTCGTCTAATTAGTGGTGTATGGTGAATCATACACCGTGTATGATAGGTTTTAATTGTCTAAAATCAACACTTCTTGGTGTGTTTCAAGTGACTAGTGGTGTATGGTTAATCATACCCCGTGTTTGATACGTTTTACCTGCCTAAAAACAACTTGTGTTGGAGTGTTTCAACTAATTAGTGGTGTATGGTTAACCATACACAGTGTATGATAGGTTTTAAACGTGCGAAAACATGTCATTTTAGTGTATTTCAAGTGATTAGTGGTGTATGGTTAATCATACATCGTGTATGATAGGTTTTAAATGTCTAAAATCATCTTGCGTTGGTATGTTTCAAGTGATTAGTGGTGTATGTTGTGTGTCAAGTAATTTGTCTCATATTGTAGGAAATGGGGTCATTCTGTATTACATTATGCAAAAGAAACACAAGTGGCCATAATATTTTGACCCGAGGGCAACATGTGGATCACAGTGGTTGCTTCTCTATTTGGTCCATTCACTCGTGTTCGGAACCAAGAAATCTCAATCGAATCAGTTTTTAATTGGGATTCATTGATTATCAAGTTTCTTGTAGGGAATGTCAAATATGGGATCCGATACCACGACGTGGATCAGATATATATGCCCATCAATCATCCTAATCAACATTGGTTTCCTTGTTGCCATCCATTTCAAAGATTGGCGGATAGAGGTAATTGATTTTTTGTACTCCGCCGCAGCCAAGAAATCAAGATTAGAACAAGTGGAGCCAATTGCAAAATTGCTTCCATATGCTCTGGAGATGGTTGATTTTTGGGACATCCGAAAGGACGTCATTAAATTTAGAGGCAAACCCTTCACTTTCACTTACCACCCGGATTTATGCCCACAACAGATGGGATATGAAATCTACTTCCCTTGCATTTTTTTTTTGTTATTCAGTGAAAAAAAATAGTAATTACTTACAATGATGCCCAATTTCTTATTGTGTCATATGTATTTTATTTAACTGCAGGTCTGATTGTGGCATGTTCATTGTAAAGTTAATTGATTTTTTGCTTACGAATAGCCTCAGCATCTCCCAATGCACGCAAGGGTAGATGGAGATATTACGGATCAATACCTGTATATACTTGTACAGTCATGGTAGAAAGAAACTCATGAAAATGTATACAAGTGAATAGAAGTATGTGATGTGTACATGTTCTTGTGTATTTTCATATGATTTACATTGTATTCATTGTACTCTGGGAAATAATCATTTTTGTTTGATAGGTTAACGAATTGGTTAAGGTTATTATGAGTTTGTACTAAGTGTATGATTAATTGAGAAGTAAACTCCAATTTCTCTTACATCTCACATATGTCTCCCTTTACATACTCTCTTCCTCATATTTGGTTCGTTTGTTGTTATGACATCCTGTGGCTTGAATGGAAAAATACACTTATTCACATATTTCTAATGCCGGTTCCAAGCCAACCAACATACCATTATGCTACACCATGTAAAGCAATCATACACGGAGTATTATTGATCAAACACAACTAGTGACATGAAGCACCCAAACATACCATGATAATACACCACTTAAAGCAATCATGCACCTCATACCAATAATCATACATCACTAATTACTTAAAACACAATAAAACAAGTTGATAATACACCCTTAAAGCAATTATATACGGTGTATGATTAATCATACATCACTAATGACTTAAAACCCACTAGCACAAGTTGATTTTACACCATATAGACCAATCATACAAGCAGGTGTGCATTAACATAAAACTTTGTGTCTTCATTCTGTTTGGGGGGTTGCTGTGCCACCGTAAATGGAGGAGATGGTCATGAAGCCAAGCATCCACTTCTCGGTCTAAACGTTGTGTTTTCTGTGCCGCGTGGGTGGGTTCCTCAGTTTTGTACTACATCTCAGCCGTTGATTGTGGGTCATAAACCAATGGCGAAGATTGATGGGTTGGATGAGAAGAGATTCGATGTTGTAACAAGGGTTGTTGTGCCACAGTAAAGCCAGACTATCGGGGTCAATGTGATCTCGAGTTCAACCCCAGTTGGATTTCTGAGAAGGTACTGAGTGGAGACACACTAATTACCTATGCTCAGCTTCACTGACTGATGATAATTTATCAAGTGTTTTGCTTGATCGTGTTTTAAAGGAAGTAGGTGTTTAAAATGTTCTTCACATTATCTAAAGCAAAACCCTTAATGAATCATCATCAGTCAGTGAAGCTTATCGTAGGTAATTAGTTGTTTCTCTACTTAGTACCTTGTCAGAGTTTTTCTCTGGCCGTTTCTCAGAATTCCCACCGGGGTTGAACTCGAGATCACGTTGACCCTGGGAGTTTGGCTTTACGGCGGCACAGCAACCCTTGTTACAACACCGAATCTCTTCTCATCCAACCCATCATTCTTCACCATTGGTTTGTGACCCACAATTAACGGCTGAGATATAGTACAGAACCGAGGAACCCACCTGCGCGTCACAGACAACACAACGTTGAGACCGAGAAGTGGATGCTTGGCTTCATGGCCAACTCCTCCATTTATAGGCAAAAGCATACAAGGTGCAAATACACGGGGATAACCGTGGGGGAGGGGTAGGATAAAGTAGGTGGTAGTTGAGGTTATTAAATGTCTTGCTTGGGTGCCAATTATGACTCTTGAACTTTCAGTGCTCAACCCCCAACTACCCCAACCGGTTCTCCTCCATTTAAAGCAGTCATACATTGTGTATGATAGATCATACACCATTAGATACTTAAAACACTCAGATAGAAGTTGACATTACTCCATTTAAACCAACCTTATAAATGTCAATGTGTTATGGATAATATACAACTGTCACTAATGATGCACGTCTATTAATAGTACAAAATTTCGTCGATATTAATAGCAATTATATTATAAAAAAAAGAACAACGTAAGTTAATTCGGAGGAGGAACATGATAAGAATGACCATTGGGGTTTGTAGATGTGCCTTTATGACTTGAGTGCAGAGCAATTGGATTTTTATACGTTGATCTATTGTGCCCGTGTTCCTTGCATCGATTGCACCTTTGCGGTACACGATCCTCACCGACTGAAGGAATCCTCCTCTTCCTCCTCCTCCCGGAAGAGGTTCGAACATCGGGTGGAAGAAGATTCATTTCTGATGTATGATGCGGGATAGACCAATAACTTATGTGTGGCATCGGGTACACGACGCCTCTGTACGACTCGTACCAATAATCTCTGGAATAATATGTTGAGCATAAATCGTACAGACCATAAGGACCGTGTCTTACAATTGCCAACGCATGCTCACATGAAAGCTGCTCCATCTGAAACTTGCGACAGGTACATGTCCAAAGTGACATATCAACACAAAAATTCTTATCTCTATCAATGACATCTAAGTTATACTCATCTGCTCGCAAAATCTGCATTGCAAAAAAGATAGACACACACAATTAATAATGGTAATGCAAAAAAAGGAACAAAACCCGTAATTATCATGTCTAAAACTGCAGGGATTATTAATGATTAATCATACATCACAATGTACTTGAAACATAGTACACCAAGTTGATTTTAAACCATTAAAACCTATCAAACACGGTGTTTGATTGACCATACACAACTAATTGCTTAAAACAAACAAAAACGAGTTGATTTTACACCCTTAAGACTTATCATACACGGTGTGAGGTTAACTATACACCATTAATTAGTTGTAACACACTAAAACAAGTTGATTTTTCACCATTAGGATCAATTATACACAGTGTCTACTTGATCATACACCACCAATGACTTAAATACCATTAAAACCTATCAAACATGGTGTACGGTTAAACATACACCACTAATCACTTGAAACCCACCTAAACAAGTTCATTTTACACCGTTAAAACCTATCATACATGGTGTATGGTTAAATATACACAACTAATCACTTGATACACACTAAAAGAAGTTGATTTTACACCGTTAATTACTTGAAACACACCATACACCACTAATCATTTGAAACACACCTAAACAAGTTCATTTTACACCATTAAAACCTATCATACATGGTGTATGGTTAAGCATACACTACTAATCACTTGATACACACTAAAAGAAGTTGATTTTACACCGTTAATTACTTAAAACACACCACACCCCACTAATCACTCGAAACACACCAAAACAAGTACATTTTACACCATTAAAACCCATCATACATGGTGTATGGTTAAACATACACCACTAATCACTTGAAACCCACCTAAACAAGTTGATTTTATACCATTAAAACCTATCATACATAGTGTATGGTTAACCACACACTACTATTCACTTAAAACACACCTCAATAAGTTGATTGTACACCGCTAAAGCCTATCATACATGGTGTATGGTTAAACATACACCACTAATCACTTGAAACCCACCTAAGCAAGTTGATTTTACACCATTAAAACCTGTCAGACATGGTGTATGGTTAACCATACACCACTAATCACTTGAAACCCACCCAAACAAGTTGATTTTACACCATCAAAACCTATCATACATGGTGTATGGTTAACCATACACCACTAATCACTTGAAACACACCTAAACAAGTTGATTTTACACCGCTAAAACCTATCATACATGGTGTATGGTTAAACATACACCACTAATCACTTGAAACCCACCTAAGCAAGTTGATTTTACACCATTAAAACCTATCATACATGGTGTATGGTTAACCATACACCACTAATCACTTGAAACACACCTAAACAAGTTGATTTTACACCCTAAAACCTATCATACATGGTGTATGGTTAAACATACACCACTAATCATTTGAAACCCACCTAAACAAGTTGATTTTACACCATTAAAACCCATCATACATGGTGTATGGTTAACCATACACTACTAATTAGTTGTAACACACTGAAACAAGTTGATTTCACATCATTTAGACTAATCATATACGGTGTATGATTGATCATACACCACTAATGGCTTAAAAAACAATAAAACAAGTTGATTTGACACCATTAAAACCAATTATACACGGTGTATGATTGATCATACACCACTATTTACTTAAAACACATTAAAACAAGTTGATTTTACACCCTTAAAACCTATCATACATGGTGCATGATTGATTATACACCACTAATGACTTAAAAGACACTAAAGCAAGTTGATTTTACACCTTAAAACCTATCACACATGGTGTATGATTTATCATGCACCACTATTTACTTAAAACACACTAAAACAAGTTGATTTTACACCCTTTAAACCCATCATACACGGTGTATGATTAACCAAACACTTCTAATTACTTAAAACACACTCAAACAAGTTGATTTCACACTATTTAGACCAATCATACATGGTATATGATTGATCATATATCACTAATGACTTAAAAGACACTAAAGCAAGTTGATTTTACATCCTTGAAACCTATCACTCATGGTGTATGATTGATTATACACCACTGTTTACTTAAAACACACTAAAACGAGTTGATTTTACACCTTTTAAACCTATCATACACGATGTATGATTAACCAAACACTATTAATTACTTAAAACACACTCAAACAAGTTGATTTCACACCATTTAGACCAATCATACATGGTGTATGATTGATCATACACCACTATTTACTTAAAACACACTAAGTGAAGTTGATTTCACACCCTTTTAACCCATCATACACAGTGTATGATTGACCAAACACCACTAATTACTTAAAACTTACTAAAACAACTTGATTTTACACCCTTAAAACCTGTCACAGACGGTGTATGATTGATCATACACCACTATTTATTTAAAACACACTAAAAAAAAGTTGATTTTACACCCTTTAAACCCATCATACACAGTATATGATTAACCAAACACCACTAATTACTTAAAATACACTAAAGCAAGTTGATTTGACACCATTAAGACCAATCATACATGGTGTATGATTGATCATACACCACTAATTACTTGAAACACATTAAAACAAGTTGATTTTACACCCTTAAAACTTATCATACACGGTGTATGATTAACCATACACCACTACTTAGTTGTAACACACTAAAACAAGTTGAATTTACACCCTTCACACACATCATACATGGTATATGATTGACCATACACCACTAATGACTTAAAACACACTAAAACAAGTTGATTTCACACGCCAACACAATATGATATTACACCATTTAAACCCATCATACACGGTATATGGTTAATCATACACCACTAATTACATAAAACGCACCAAGAGATAATGATTTTACACCATCATGATCAGTCATAAATGGTGTATGATTAAACATACACCACCGGTTACTTCAAGCAATCATACACAATTTGATTTCACACAATCAAAAACAATCATACATGGTGTATGATTAATCATACAACATTATCCTTAATATTGCACCATGTACATTTAATAACACACGGACATAATAACCCTATAAACATGCGTTGCAGTCGGGATTGAACATGATGAATAGAACAAAACTTACTATCATCATTTGTGAGAGTTTCAATATGTCTTGTAATTTTTTATCGATGTTGGGGGACATTGTACTGGTGCAAGCTTCAGATTTGGTTCTTCTATCATGAAACCACTTCTGCAACAGTAGCCGAATTTCGTTAATGAAGACAGTAATGGGATAGTCATGCACCTTAACCAAAATAGCATTCATCGATTCCGATATGTTTGTTGTCATTATGTTGTACCGACGACAAGGGGTGTGGGAACGAGTCCACTTTTCCAATCCCACGGTCTCCAAGTACTCTCTAGCTCCGGGTACGGCACAACATAAACTAAAGAACAAAGTATGGAACTCTTGAAGGTTGTGTGCTTTAGCTGTTTGGTAGTAGTGCTGATCCAACTGCTTTGTTTTACTTTTGAATTTGGACTTCATGTTGTTCAGCAAGTGGTACATGTACAAACCATGGAATGCATTGGGGAAAACTTCTTCCACCGCTCTTTCGATGCTTCGATGTCGATCAGATACAATAACATGGCCGGTAGGCTCCCCAATAACTTCCTTCAACCTGCTGAGTAACCAATGCCACGACGCATCATTCTCTGAATCACCAATGCTGAAAGTAATCTGAAAAATTTGTTGATTGGCATCATGACAAACGGCCATGAACAGAACACCCCAATATTTTCCCTTTAGATGAGTTGCATGAATGCTCACAACAAGACGACAAAACCGGATCCTTTAAGTGAAGCATCAAACGCAATGAAAAGGTACTGAAATCTGCTTCCATCATCTGTCTGTAAATAAAACACGGTACTGGGGTTGGTCTGTTGGAGAACATTCAAATATGCAAGTAGGTTTGCATATGACTGTTTGGTGGAACCCAATCTGACATTGTCACATGCAAACTCTCTACCCCTCTAAGCAACACTGTAGCTGATCTCAACACTGTAGCGACTACGAATGTCATCTATGACATCCGTGGCTTGAATAAGTTTCTTACTGCCACATTCCCCGATGACCCAGCTGGTTGCTTGCCTATGTCTAACAGTGGTGAGATCGGTAGGGTGGGTATGATTATTTTCAACTTTTGTAACCATCCAATACCCACCATCTGCTAGACACATAGCTCGAACCCTCCATGTGCAACCCTCTTGCACGCAACGAACAACCGTTAAGGATTTGTTAGACTTGAAGCTCCTGAATTCAAATTTTTTCCTCAGTGCAACTACTGCCAAGTTAGTTAACAAATCCTCCTTCGACTAAAATATTTGATTCACCTCAATTACATCAACCATCCTACCCTTCCCATATACCCCGTCAATTCGGCTTCTCTCATCAC
Organism: Simmondsia chinensis; assembly: GCA_018398585.1. Classification (NCBI taxonomy): domain Eukaryota; kingdom Viridiplantae; phylum Streptophyta; class Magnoliopsida; order Caryophyllales; family Simmondsiaceae; genus Simmondsia; species Simmondsia chinensis. The sequence goes on along the minus strand of JAGTTD010000023.1, from coordinate 8,208,248 downwards.
TAGAACAAACGTCATCATCATAATGAGGATCAACAGTAGCTTGGACGTCGGGTTGGACATTCGGTTGAACGCTGGGTTCCGCATTCGGTTCCACTGCGGGTTCGACAATATGAGGGTCTTCAGGGAAAATATTTTGTTGGTCAGAAATGTGCCCATGTGAAGGTGATGGGTTGGTTGTAGTCGGTTGCACCTGGGAGAAATTGATATTATCCAAATTGTCCCATGGACTTTGATTGGAATTTTCTCAATCTGCACTTGTCGCTGACACTGTCACCATAGGTATGTCAAAATCCATTTCAGATGTATCTCCACGGGCCGCTTCTTCCATCCCCGCGTTCATACATCCACCAAAAGGATCAGGCACAACAGGGTCCAAACCATCACTGTTCTCGTCACCATTTGGTAGTGTTTGAATAGGACTCCGTTGCTCACCAATGTAAGGATTCCTATCAATTGTGGACTCAACAATAACGAACAAGGTATGCTTCGCCCTATCTTCTTTTGCCAGTGCCTTCCAAATCATAACTGACCTGTCATTATTGACATCATACAAGGGCATGTCCCGAACGCGGGTAAGAAATTGAAATTGCATCTTCGAACCTGCATCCACCTCAACACCCATTAACTCCACCACAATCCTTTGCAAACCAGCAAAGTCAGTCTTCTCATCCAGTAAAACGAAATCTAATTTTCCACCAACATACTCTGCCCTCTCGTTAAAGTGACCAATGTACCGAATGCATGCAATAGCAACATCACCCATTACTGTGAACACGAAAAAAACGTGATATTATACCACTAATTACATAAAACACACCAAGATAAAATGGAAGAACAACATTTAAACCAATCATACATGATGTATGATTAATCATACACCACTAATGACTTGAAACACACCAAGACAAATTGATATTACACCATTCCCATCAATCATACACGGTGTATGATTAGTCATACACCCTTAATGGCTTGAAACAACAAACAAAAAATGATATTATACAATTTAAACCAATCATACACGGTGTATGATTAGTCATACACCATTAATGACTTGAATCAACTAACAAAAATATGATATTACACCATTTACATCAATCATACATGGTGTGTGATAAATCATACAACATTAGTGACTTGAAACAACAGCAAAAATATGATATTACATAATTTAGACCATTCATACACGGTGTATGATTAATCATGCACCCTTAATGATGTAACACACACCAACGTACCATGATAATACACCATTTAAACCAATAGTACACGGTGTATGATTGATATTACATAATTTAAACCAATCGTACACGGTGTATGATTAATCATACACCAATAATGAATTGAAAAAACCAACAAAAATATGATATTACACCATTTAAACCAATTAGTAACTTAAAACACCCCAACACAACATGATATTACACCATATAAACCAATCATACGTTGTGTATGATTGATCGTACACCATTAGTGAGTTAAAACGCACCAATACAAAAAGATTTCACACCATTTAAACCCATCATACACGGTATATGATTAATCATACACTACTAATAACTTAAAACAAGCCAACACAACGTGATATTATACCATTTAAACCAATCATACATGGTGTATGATTTGGGTTAAGACCATTAATGACTTCAAACAACCAACAAGATATGATATTACACCATTTTAACATATCATATACAGTGTATGGTTAATCACACACCATTAATTACTCGAAACACACCAACACAAAATGATTTCACACTATTTAAACCCATCTTATATGGTGTATGATTAATCATACACCACTAACTACATGAAACACACCAAGAGAAAATGATTTCACACCATTTAAACCCATCATATAGGGAGTATGATTAATCATACACCATTAATGACTTAACACACACCAACACAACATGATATTACACCATTTAAACCAATCATACGTAGTGTATGATTGACAATACACCACTAATTACTAGAAACAAACCAATACAAAATAATTTCACACAATTTAATGCCATCGTACACGGTGTATGATTAATCATACACCACAAACTACATGAAACACACCAAGAGAAAAAGATTTCACACCATTTAAACCCATCATACACGGCATATGATTGATCATACACCATTAATGACTTAACACACACCAACAAAACATGGTATTACCCATTTAAACTAATCATACACAGTGTATGATTTGGGTTAAAACCATTAGTGACTTCAAACAACCAACAAGATATGATATTACACCATTTAAATCAATCATACATGGTTTATGATTGATCATATACTATTAATGACTTCAAACCACAAACAAAGAATGATATTACACCAATTATTCACGGTGTATGATTGATCATACACCACTAATTATTTGAAATACACCAAGAAAAAATGATTGCACACCCTTTAAACCCATCATACACGGCGTATGATTAATCATACACCAATGACTTAAAACACACCAGCACAACTTGATATTACACCATTTAAACCAATCATACACCGTGTATGATTGATCATACTTCATTAATGAATTGAAACAACCAACAAAAATATGATATTATACCATTTAAACCAATTAGTGACTTAAAACACACAACCACAACATGATATTACACCACATAAACCAATCATACGCGGTGTATGATTGATTGTATACCATTAGTGATTTAAAACACACAAACAAAAATATTTCACACCATTTAAACCCATCATACACGCCGTCACCGGATCCCATTAGAACTCCGAAGTTAAGCGTGCTTGGGCGAGAGTAGTACCAGGATGGGTGACCTCCTGGGAAGTCCTCACCCTCAGGTTGGGGGCACTGGGAAACAGCCTCTCTTTAGGTTAACACCCTGAAGGGGGAAGGCTGTGTACATCCGCCCCCCCAGACCCTGCGTAGACGGGAGCCCTTGAGGCACTGGGTATGTTCCTTTTTTTTTTATACCCGGTGTATGATTGATCATGCACTATTAATGACTTAACACACACCAACACAACATGGTATTACACCATTTAAACCAACCATACATAGTGAAAGATTTGGGTTATAACCATTAACGACTTCAAACAACAAACAAGATACGATATTACACCATTTAAACCAATCATACACAGTTTATGGTTGATCGTACACGATTAATGACTTCAAACAACCAACAAAAAATGATATTACACCATTTACACCAATAATACACAGTGTATGATTGATCATACACCACTAATTACTTGAAATACACTAAGGAAAAATGATTGCACACCATTTAAACCCATCATAAACGGTGTATGATCAATTATACACGGTGTATGATTAATCATACACCACTAATGACTTAAAGCACACCAACACAACTTGATATTACACCATTTAAACCAATCATACGCCGTGTATGACTGATCATATGCCATTAATGACTTGAAACAACCAACAAAAAATGATATTACATCATTTAAACCAATCATACACGGTGTATGATTAATCATACACCATTAATGAATTGAAACAACCAATAAAAATAAGATGTTACACCATTTAAACCAATTGGTGACTTAAAACACACCAACACAATATGATATTACACCACATAAACCAATCATACATGGTGTATGATTGATGGCACACCAATAGTTAATTAAAACACAGGAACACAAAAAGATTTCACACCATTTAAACCCATCATACACGGTGTATGATTGATCATACACCACTAACGACTTCAAACAACCAACAAGATATGATATTACACCATTTAAATCAATCATACGCCGTTTATGATTGATCATACATCACTAATGACTTCAAACAACCAACGAAAAATGATATTAAACCATTTATACCAATCATACACGGTGTATGATTGATCATACACCACTAATTACTTGAAATACACCAAAGAAAAATGATTGCACACCATTTAAACCCATCATACACAGTGTATGATTAATCATACACCACTAATGACTTAAAGCACACCAACACAACTTGATATTACACCATTTAAACTAATCATACACCATGTATGACTGATCATATGCCATTAATGACTTGAAACAACCAACAAAAAATGATATTGCACCATTTAAACCAATCATACACGGTGTATGATTAATCATACGCCATTAATGAATTGAAACAACCAACAAAAATATAATATTACACCATTTAAACCAATTAGTGACTTAAAACACACCAACACAACATGATATTACACCTCATAAACCAATCATACACGGTGAATAGTTGATCGTACACCATTAGTGAGTTAAAACACACCAACACAAAAAGATTTCACACAATTTAAACCTATCATACATGGTGTATGATTGATCATACACCATTAATGATTTAACACACACAAACTCAATATAGTATTGCACCAGTTAAACCAATCATACACGGTGTATGATTTGGGTTAAAACCATTAATGACTTCAAACAACCAACAAGATATGATATTACACCATTTAAACTAGTCATACATGGTTTATGATTGATCATACACCATTAATGACTCCAAACATCCTACAAAAAATGATATTACACCATCTACACCAATCATAAACCGTGTATGATTGATCATACACCACTAATTACTTGAAATACACCAAGGAAAAATGATTGCACACCGTTTAAACCCGTCATACACGGTGTACGATCAATCATACACCACTAATGACTTAAAACACACCAACACAACTTGATATTACACCATTTAAACCAATCATACACCGTGTATGATTGATCATACGTCATTAATGACTTGAAACAACTAACAAAAAATGATATTACACCATTTAAACCAATCATACACCATTAATGAATTGAAACAACCAAAAAAAATATGATATTACAGCATTTAAACCAATTAGTAACTTAAAACACACCAACACAACATGATATTACATCATATAAACCAATCACACATGGTGTATGATTGATCGTACACCATTAGTGAGTTAAAACACACCAACATGAAAAGATTTCACACCATTTAAACCCATCTTACACGGTGTATGATTGATCATACACCATTAATGACTTAACACGCACCAACACAACATGGTATTACACCATTTAAACCAATCATACACGGTGTATGATTTGGGTTAAAACCATTAATGACTTCAAACAACCAACAAGATATGATATTACACCATTTAAACCAATCGTACACAATTTATGATTGATCATACAACACTAATGACTTCAAACGACCAATAAAAAATAATATTACACCATTTACACCAATCATACATGGTGTATGATTGATCATACACCACTAATTACTTGAAATACACCAAGAAAAAATGATTGCACACCATTTAAACCCACCATACATGGCGTATGATCAATTACACCACTAATGACTTAAAACACACCAACACAAATTGATATTACACCATTAAACCAATCATACACCGTGTATGATTGATCATATGTCATTAATGACTTGAAACAACCAACAAAAAATGATATTACATCATTTAAACCAATCATACACGGTGTATGATTAATCATACACCATTAATGACTTAACATACACCAATATACCGTGATAATAGACTGTTTAAACCCATCATACACGGTGTATAATTGATCATGCACCACTAATTACTTGAAAAACACCAAGAGAAAATGATTTCACACCATTTAAACCAATCACACACGGGGTATAATTAATCATACACCACTAATGACTTAAAACACACCAGTACAAAATGTAATACACCCTTTACACCAATCATACACGGTGTATAATTGATCATACACTTGTAACACACTAACACTATATGACAAAGATCCATTAACGACCAATGCATGAAATGATAATTTTACCTTCAATGTCTGATCCGACAACCGTGAAATGTGTAATGACTCAACCTTAGAACTACCGCAGTGCCACAATGCTTCAAACCCGTTCTTACAAGGCCTTCTTCTTCTTCTTCTTCTTCTGAGGGCCCAAGTAGGACAAGGAAACACGCAGGACGTTGAGAATGGAGCTCGGGGATTCCAAAATGAGTGAAGAAGAACAAAGAAGAGAGAATGAGAGATGAGAGACGAGAGAAGTACGACAAACGGGCAGGAAGAGAAGGGAGAGAATGGTTGGTTTAGGGAGAGAGGGGTTGGAAAAAGATTAAACTTGGGGAGGGGGTCTAGTCTGTATGATTTCCCTGTGATCATGTGTTTAAAAACAGGCCAAGTTGAGTCGAGCATCCCCTTGTTCGGACTCGAGCTTGAAAAGTCTTATTGATCTCTAATTCGACCCAAGCTCTTATTGAGCTTTTGAATTGGGTTGGTTATTGAACCGATTGAGCTCATAACGGTGTCGAACTTGCTATGGAGTCGAGCTCGTCACCAAGTAGAGCTATTCAAGTTATTACTAAGCCATTATTGAACTGTTTTTGAGTTAATGCATACGTTTAATGAGCGCTTATCAAGCTTTTAATAAGCTCATATTGAATGTTTAATAATCCAATTTCAGTTCCATGTGCCAAACATAGCCTAAGTGATCTTGGTGCATATTGTCATGGTCTTGGAGTCTATAAACCATGCGCCAAGTGCTTCCCGCTTGGGCAATAGGTTAGCTTAAACTGTAAATCCTACATAATATAGTGGATTTTCTGACCCAAATTTTATATAATAGTTTATCCTGGGTTTAATGATTACTCTGTATGCCACATGTCGAAGATCACCGTTAAGGAATTTATCAAAACAAAAATCATGTTCTACTCTCAGAACTTTGAGTCCTTTTAACTATTAAATGCCCATTGGAATAACGTATAAGGTGAGTACAAATTTCCAGGAATGGTGAGGAGATTTTTTTCAATTTGGTAAGCGCTATGAGCTTGTTTTTTTAGGATTGTACAGAATGTTGAATTTATATTTCTTAATGTCATTAAAATTCATAAATTACCTTTAGCCTTTATAAAATATAATCTTACATGCGTTATAAATTCCAGTTAAAATTGTTCCAATATCTTTACACGGGGATATTCATAAATTCAGAACATGTAGTATTCCCAATAAGGGCGATCTCCCTTCTAGTTCATATTCTATTAAGTGGCTTTACTACCTCAACTACATTGACCTAAGCAGGACTAGGGAAGGGGTTGTTATCCACGCCCATTTGTCCTTCTCTCAGGAAGATCAATTCCCTTACTTCTACGGCATCCTGAACCCACATTTCTAAAGATCATGCAGTTCTTCGTTGAATGGGTCAAAAAACTGTGCCACTTACTATACACCTTTCCCTTGATGGAATTGGGATTAGGTTTTCTATGTTTACGCCTAATCTTGAATTTGTTGTTTGCCTCCAGCCAATCAAATATGACATCAGCTTTAGAGAGGTCAAACAAATATTTTTTCAAGTTTGGGGACTGATAAGACTTCCTGGCTTTAATATCCTTTTTGATCAAAAGATTACAAATCATAGTTGTTTCTTTGATGTATTTAGCAACGTTAATCTCATATAAAGGATTCATTTACCAAGAACTGAAGTTAGGAATCATGTTCATTTTCTTGAGACGTTTAATTGACTCAACCCTTAGGTATCCTAGAGCATGCCACAAATCAAGAGACTCAACAAAATAAGCAGAATAGGTACCAACATTATTATTCATGCAAACAACGTTAAGAACAAATAAACCATCATTACAAAATTCTTTGCCGACAAATTCCCCATTTCTAGTAAGGACTAGTTTGTTTGAGTCAAAGGATAATTTCAAACCAGCTTTAATTAACAGACCACCAAAATCAGATTCCTACACATTTCAGACACATGCAGCACATTTGTCAAAGTAAGAAATTTCTCAGAAGTGAGTTTTAAAAAAAACTTCCCTTTTTCGAGGATAGGTGCTGCTGCAGAATTAACCATGTAAACTACCTCTCCATTGGCATTTTCTGGTATTCCTAGAACATGTTTCGCTTTGTGCAGATGTGCCTGGTAGCCCCGGTTTCCATGATCGGCTCAATCATATTGTTCACCATGTTCACCTCTTAAACAACCGCAACAATGTTTTCCCTCTCTACAAGTTGAGCCTTGTGCTTTGGATCCCTAATCTGGTTCCTTTAGCTTTTGCAATATTTGGCCATATGTCCATGCTTTCCGCAGTGATAGCAATCTTTGGGAAATTTGTCGTTTGACTTTTGAATCTTTCCACCAGATTTGAAGTTTGAATGATATTTCTTTTTCTTGTTCTTAAACCTGTCATATGCATTAGGCCTTGCCTCTAAAATATTAGCTTTAGAAAAGTCTGTATATGAGTGCTCCCCGGTCCTCAAGTCTATTTTCTTTTTCGATTTTAAGTGGTTCACTAACTCCTCTAATGTCTAGTTCTTCTTTTTATGCATAAGCAAATTTCTACAGTCCTTCCAAGAAGGTGGAAGTTTTTCAATAAAAACATAGCCTTGAGTAATGCCGCAAATTTTAAGGCCTTCTGACAGAAAAGTAATTACTATGTTTTCATATTCATGGATTTGATCAATTATCAGTTTATGGACCACGAATTTGAAATCTAGCCACTTACTAATCGCATATTTTCAAGCCCATGCATCGTCACCTCCATATTTTTTCTATAGGAAATCCTAAATTTCCTTTGATGAGTCTATTTTTACATATATATCAAAAAGACCATCACTCATGTGATGCAGCAAATTGTCCCTACAGGTTCGATTATCGGCGGTGAATTTTTCTTCATAATTCTTTTTCTCATTTTCACCCTCAGGTTCCTTTTTCTCATAGAGTATGTAGTCGATATTGACTTGCTCTAGGTAAAACAAATTTTTTGATACCACCTCCTATAATTCTTCTCGTCAAAAGGTTCAACCTTAGACATGTTGGGAAGAGGTAATTTGGTTGCCATGCTTAAGTATAACTATGTAAAATCAAATTGCTTTATATGGGGTGTGTAAAATCAAATCGTCTTTTAGATTGTTGTAAATAAACAGTAAAAACAGCAGCACATTTACAATGAGACTGTTAAGATTTCGAAGATTGCTCTTGAACCTCAACCTTGGTTGGGATAGAGAGAGTATGAGATGAGAAGAAAATATAGAGTTTAGATGAGATAGAAGGGAAAGGAGATGAGAAGTAGAGAGAGATATCAAAAGATATCAAATTCATTCATCAAAGTTGTTTTCGAATACAAGCTAGAGCCATATATTTATACTACTTCCTCCTAGGATGGCTTAGACTAAAAATATCTAGAGATACATTGCATTTGGACCAATGAGCTAACTGACTTAACCACCAACTAGCTAATTAGCCGCCAACCTTGACCGGACATTGACCTCCTAAACAAGACCACACTAAAGCTCACTTATTACATGACTTAACAAGAGACTTATACAACTACTTACATCAAGACTCAATTTAGATACAATATCAACAAACTAATACATCTTTCCTACACCAAATGATCGTCATATGGCTGCAAGACAGCCACAAATGCAGGACACACATGCTAACAGCAGCAGGACAGCATCACAGCCACCGCGAGTTCATACCTCGGATTCTCGGATCATAACATTCCCTTTCCCTTGAAAACATTCTTGTCCTCAAGAATAGAAGAGAGTTGTAATAATGAAGAACACTTATTACATATGAAAAGATAGCTGAATTGATGAATTCTTGCTGAAATTCTACAGCTGGAGACATCTAAAACAACTTACTTCTGAAATGCAACAGAACTCCTTAGGGTGATGCTTGTTCTGCACAAGGACCTCGTATGGATGTGTTGTATCTTCTGGTGGTCTACACTGATCAAACCAAGCATCCACGACACACCCACAACACCTCATGATGCACTTAACACAGCTCAAAAGTCTATCTTGCTGCTGAGAATCACAAAATGCTTCAGTACTTTTGAATTTCTGCTTGCAAAGTGCGGCATAACAGATGTTGTATGACGTTAACCCCATAAATCTGCATATAAAGTCCTTCAACATATCTGGAGGCCTTCCCAACTCAAACCAAGAGAACCAAACATCAAATTCTGGTTGTAGGCATTCCCAAACGCAGCTCAAATAGCCCCATTTCTTGATCTTGGTAGCAAAACACATTGAAATCCGATAAGATTGCCACTGCCATTCTTTCATCTTGGGTCTTATCCAAAATTCGTATTGCTTACACATGCACATACTAAACCAACTCATACCATACTCAACAAACTCTTGATTGCTTTCCAAATCCTCATGTTGTGCTACAGATCTCAGAAATTCAGCACTGTATAAACCAAACAACCCATAACTGCAATTATGACCAATTCCAGATCGATTCTTGTTCGAATGGAGGCTCATTGATGTGAACAAGTTATTACACCTTCCAAAAGCCATAATAGCACCAACCAAACTCAATCTGAACAGCTCATTCACTACTGACAGCGAAGAAATTCTCCAAGAGTGTTCTGCATCCTCCACAACTTCCTTTGATGGAATCTTGAGAGTAAACTTGTAAGGTCAGAAATTCTCTGCCATTTCCTCCCAAACTCTTGCATAAACCACACAATTTAGGAGTTAATAAATCATTGTTGAATGGCAATTGCACAATGTCATAACTTGAACACCTAAAACATTCCAATCGACACTGTCAATGCTGCAGCACACCCTTTGCAATCTGTACAGCAGATTTCTTGGAACCCAAAGCTTTACCAACCACCAATCTTGCCTCAAATGATCAAGCTTTGTTTTCTTGTCAACCATCTCAAGCATGAGTAGCAAATTTAACCAATGGAGACACCAACAAAACTCTAGAACAGCTGTTAACTTTAACAAATTTAGAGCTGATCTGACCCAAACTACCCTGCTAATTTTTACTCTGATTTTAGCTGGAGTTTTCCTCAACCTTGCATTGATATTTTCCATCCAAACATTAAGGAAATATTGAAGCTTATGCATATGATTTTTCCATTCAGAACCACCACTGCAGATCACCCCAAACACATTCATGTTCTGCTTCTGACCAGGGAGCTTCAGTTGCTGTTGGTTCTCATTTTCCAATGCTATCAACTTGGTCTTTACTTGGCTTTGCACACCAGCTGTGAGGGCATACCCGAAGCCAGACACCTCCTCAAACCATCCACAATTCTTCAAACAACTAGCAACAATTACCATCCTTTCAAGTAAACTCTTTTGTATGAACCGAAGCAACACCAATTCCGAAACAATGGAAACTTCATTGTCACAAGTATTGTGCAGCTTGCAACATATGTAATTCCTGTCTTCACAACTTGCCTTAATGTTAACTTCGTAATGGCCCACAGCCACTACCATTTTTCCACCAATGCTTGTACTGACATCGCATTCTTCAACATCAAACAGCAGCATCGAATGCCTAGCTTCTCCAAACACTTGTAATTCATTCTTTCCCGGATCAAAGGGACTTCCAACTTCAAACATATCAGTTAAAGCACCAGTTGTACTGATTTTAGGCTGCACAGAAATCTGTTTCAGCATATTACTGCAATTATACACATCCAACAGCCCAATTGCTTGTGTAGACACAAGTCTTCTCCTTTGTTGGACCTTGAAACGCACTCTCGCGGCTTGATTAATTCTTTTCAGTAGAGAATCACATCATTTCCGCTTCACATAGCCTTGAGTATCTTCTCCCGGATCAGGAGGTAACTCGTCATATGAATGTGTATTTGAACATACCATTTCTCCCCTCAAAAGCACACCTTGTTCGGCATCCGATGGTACCACAGCAGTAATAGCTGGTTTTCCAACAGAATGTAATCGTTCAGCAGTGAAGATGCTATAATTCTGATCCAAAATTGACTCGTCAGCAGGCCTCAAGTTCTGATTCTGCATACCCACTTGCCATGGAGTAACACTTAACTGATTTGACGATGTATCCAGTGGAATAACAGCAGTAGCATCAAGTTTTTAAGCAGAATACTTCGGTTCTGCATAGCTCTCTGCTTGATTGCTTACAAGGACTTCATAGTGACCCACTTGTTGCATCGAATCATCCTTAGGAGACCATGACTCAATCCATGACTTGTCATGCTTCAATTTCTGCTTAGTAAACTTCTTTTTGCCTAAAATATCTTTCAATACGTCGTTAAGATGATTCCTCTTCACTTTACTCTTTGCATTGTTCATCATTGCCATGACATGAAAATCGGATTTCCATTCCAGATGTATGTCATACTGTGCCCCAACATCATCAAGGTACTTTAACTCTAGCAAAGAGTCTTCATAAAGATCATCTTGTTCAAACTCAAGTTCTTCTAGCTTGTGTTCATCAACTTCGGCATTGTAGTGGTTGAATTCATCTTCAACAACAACCGATTCTACTCCAACTTCCTCTTTTTGCTCAACATTGAGCTCTTGTTGTATAACGCTATCCATTAGCTTAGGGAACTCATTTGCGTCAAGAACACCAGCACCACCTCGATTGTTGTTTGCAAACTGATGAGTTGAACATTGCTGATCCACAATTTGCTGATGCGCTTGGTCCATCGCCAGCTTAACTTCCAGCAAAAACCTCTCGCGTTCTTGTCTGAGTATTTGCTTTATTTTCTCCCAATAATCACTTATCAGTGATTGACAAGAGCCATCATCATACCAGCCATATTTGCAATGAACAACAATGCTTCGATCTGGAACAGCTCAGTTCGCAGCGATAAGATCCAGCTCAGTTCGCAGGGGAACCAAATTCGACTCAAATCACTTCAACCAATGATTGCTTAAAGAAATTATACTCCTACGTTCGCACAACACCATCACTTACTAACGGTTCGACAATCGTCACTAATTATAAACCATAACTTGTAGAATTCACGAACGAACCCTAACTTCGAACAAACCCTAACAGAGATGTTTTCTTGAGTAATTCAGACTAAGAATCTGAATTAGGTTCAATTTTTTGTCTGCAATGATGATTTAAAAACACGATTCACCACAATCCTCAAGGATGAAATCGGATTTCAACACTTTCGGTGATTAGTTCATCGTCAGATTTTTGCCTCAGCAAATCTCGACTCAATAACATAAAATTCTTAAGAATTCAACGCAGATTCTGATAATTCTCACCACTTCTATGCTTATCAACACAATTTCATCACAATCCAGCCACAAAAGCAGATTTGGATCGAATGTGAACTTGTAGTTCAGAAAGCAGTTACCTCAATCTTCAATTTCTGAATTGTAGAATATGAATAAACCTCAAATCAGCTTGTTCCTGATCTTTTGATGATGATCAAGTGTAATGTGGATCAAATAGCATCACTTAAACTTCTTCTGAATAGATCAAATGATTATTTGTTCAAGATCAATTATGCTCAGCACATACTTCAGCAACTGATACCTTGCTTCAGCCTCAAATTAAGCAGCAAATGCTTAATCAATGCAACTGAATTCAATTTGAATCAGCTTTAATGTTGAATGTAGTCAACAAATATTGATCAATTGAACTTTCTTCAATATAATTCGATCAATTCATCCCAATCGAAAGCAATTCCCAGGCCTTGCAATTCACAAATGCAGTAACCGCCAAAATTCAATTCAAAATGCAGAATTAAATTCCTCAATGAAAAAACTGAACTAAATCAGTACCACAACTATTTTTATTGATTAATTGCAATACAATTAATCAGATTTTGTATTTTTTTGGATATGAGCTTGATTCGGAAGCCAAATCAAGGCTCTGATACCAATTGTTAACATTTCGAAGATTGCTCTTAAACCTCAACCTCGGTTGGGATAGAGAGAGTATGAGATGAGAAGAGAATATAGAGTTTAGATGAAATAGAAGGGAAAAGAGATGAGAAGTAGAGAGAGATATCAAAAGATATCAAATTCATTTATCAAAGTTGTTGTCGAATACAAGCTAGAGCCATCTATTTATACTACTTCCTCCTAGGATGGCTTAGACTAAAAATATCTAGAGATACATTGCATTTGGACCAAGGAGCTAACCGACTTAACCACCAACTAGCTAATTAGCCGCCAACCTTGACCGGACATTGACCTCCTAAACAAGATCACACTAAAGCTCACTTATTACATGACTTAACAAGAGACTTATGCAACTACTTATATCAAGACTCAATCTAGATACAATATCAACAAACGAATACATCTTTCCTACACCAAATGATCGTCATATGGCTGCAAGACAGCCACAAATGCAGGACACACATGCTAACAGTAGCAGCATAGCAGCAGGACAGCATCACAGCCACCACGAGTTCATACCTCGGATTCTCGGATCATAACAGAGACATGCAACAAGAGTTGGTGGAAATTCAATAAACAAAATTATGTAAAATACTGCAGAATTTTAGTAAAATACAACTGTAAAAATTACAGTTACAAATACAGTAAAATTATTGGTAATTTTAGCCAAAAAAGGAAGCAGATAAACCTGTAAATTACTGATATATATATATATATATAGAAATTCTAAAAATATTTGAGAAAATTATAGTGGGAAAACAAATAGAGATGCAGCAGCGAAATTCAGCAAGTATACTTAAACATAGTAATCGAATAATACGGAAAAGTGGGGAGATTGGTTATAATACCGAAGATACCGTGCCGTGGGAAATACCATTGTACTAAAAGACGATTTCGCCACTGCTTTGGTGCAAACAGTAGTATCGATGGCCGTCCGCCAGGATTTACATGGTCCGACTGTTAACGTTCACTCGTTAATTGCCAGGTAGGAGAGCCGAAGAAGTTTTCCCAAGTATTTTTAAGAGAGAGAGAAACAAAGAAGGAGAAGAGGTAGTATAAAATTGATGGTGATCTTGTATGGTGTGATGGTTCCTATTTATACTAAAAATAATCTGCAGGAAGCTGAGGAGAGGCTTGCAGCAATGTTCATATAATTAATTAGCCATGATTTTGTAATTGCTACATTTAATTGATACTCAACATTCAGAACCAGCTTGCAGCAATGAAGATTGTTAATGCAGCAACGGTAGCAGGTACGAAGATTTTTTCCGTAAAATAAATGGACCCGTTAAGAAAAAGATCACTCACTCTCACGCCTGAGCATGACACGGCGAGCAGGCGGCGCGCGCACGTGTAGTTCCCACCATTCTCTCACCCATGACTTAATTTAAGTTAGGGGCTTACATATATATATATATATATATATATATATATATATATAACCTCTATAAAACCCCTTTCTTTTTCCTATATGAGATGGCATTCTATCATTTTTCCAATGTAATTTTTTATAATACTTAAGTTGAGCTTGTATTATTTTTTCAACAATCCCCCACAAAGCATAAAAGAGGAAGAAAGATAAATTGGGCAAAGGGAGTTCATCTTTTCAGTGCCAATATCTTACGACTTGAATCGTCACCTAGTGTAACCCAAGTTTAGGACCAACATCTTGCAAGGTGACTTTTGTCTTGAACCTCACAAGGGGTTGTATAGTCTTCAACTTAGACACATACCAAACTCCAGATTTCGGCAGCTCCTACGATTTGGCCCGTTTTATCGGCAATGCACTCGTCTTGGATATTCATAGGTGCTCTAGAAGGCAAATCTTAAACCTTCATAGGGAGCGGCCACACTCCCACACCTATATAGATGGATCCCATCAAGTGTGTATTACCGCACACTACTAAACATATGGATATGGGTCCATTAAAAGCTCAAGCTCAACCTTACCCTTTGGTAACATACAGACAGTGTCTATCAAGTGCAAGCCTTACTTATACCACCAAACATATGACTATAGACCCGTCTCCACATTGTCTCACCATAGGGAGGGACATCATAAAACACAGTGCATTCCTTTAGTGAAACGATGACTTTTCACATTGAACCTATTAAGACCAGGTTGGATACATCACAAATTATTCATGTATAGACTCTAAACCCATCCCTCTTGATGTTTCTATAATTATTTACGACAAAGGCCTTTTGTCAACAGATCCGCAAGATTCCTTTCAGACTTTACATAGTCTAGTGATATTACTCTACTTTCTAGGAGATCCTTCATGATCCTATGCTTGAGATGAATATATCTCCTCTTGCCATTATAAACCTTGTTCTTAGCCATGGCAATTGCAGCTTGACTGTCACAGTGAAGTAATACTGATGGAGCTGGAACCCCCCACAATGGCACGTCTTCTATTAAACTTCTGAGCCACTCGGCTTCATGACCTGCCAACTCAAGATTAATGGACTCAGATTCCATAGTAGATGTAGCAGTACAAGATTGCTTAGATGATTTCCAGGATATAGCACCTCCAGCTAGTGTGAATACATATCCATTAGTGGAATTAATTTCATCATTATCAGACA
The DNA here is from genome assembly GCA_018398585.1 of Simmondsia chinensis. Taxonomy (NCBI): domain Eukaryota; kingdom Viridiplantae; phylum Streptophyta; class Magnoliopsida; order Caryophyllales; family Simmondsiaceae; genus Simmondsia; species Simmondsia chinensis. The sequence continues at coordinate 8,191,970 of JAGTTD010000023.1, read as the reverse complement.
CCCAATTGGCGTCACAATATCCTTCTAAAACAGTGGAAACTTGCCGAAGTGAAGTACCCAATCCTTAGTTTTTTTCAAATATTTAAGCAATCTTTTTAATGCATTCCAATGCTCTTGATTAGGATTATGTGTGCATATACTGGGTCTACTTACATCATACGCTATGTCAGGTCTAGTATAGTTCATCAGAAACATAATACTACCAATTTTTTTGGCATACTCAGATTGGCACATAGCAACACCTTTATGCTTAGTTAAATGTACACTGGGATTATAAGGTGTTCTTACAGGATCAGTATCAAACATGTCAAACTTCCTAAGTATCTTCTTAACATAGTGATACTGGTTTAGGCTTATGCCTTCGAGAGTTCTCACAATTTTGACTCCAAAAATCACTGCCTCATCTATATTTTTCATATCAAATTTAGAGCATATAAAGTTTTTGGTTTCAGTGACAACATTTAAGTTCGTGCCAAATATCAGCATATCATCAACATATAGACAAACTATTACACATCCATTTGAATAAGACTTAGAATACACATAAGAATCATCATTGTTTACAAGGAAATTATTAGCTACTAGCGTGCTATTAAATTTCTCATACAACTGTTTAGGTACCTGTTTGAGACAATATAGAGATTTTACAAGTTTGCATACTTTATTCTCATTACCAGGGACAACAAAACTCTCAAGTTGTTCCATGTAAATCTCTTCGTTTAGGTCACTTTTAAGAAATGCAATTTTGACATCCATTTGATGCACTACTAAACCATGAATAGATACAAGGGCAATCAAGGTTCTAATAGTAGCTATTTTAGCGACTGGCGAATAGGCATCAAAATAGTCAACTCCCTTTTTCTGGGTGTAATTGTTAGCTACTAATCTTATCTTAAACTTATCTATTGTCCCATTAGCCTTCATTTGTCTTCTAAAGACCTACTTGCAACCTATTGGTTTACATCTTCTAGGAAGGTCTACCAGTTCCCATGTGTGATTGTTAATAATTGATTCTAGTTCGCTATTAATAGCCTCTTTCCAAAAAGTCGAATCAACTGATATCATAGCCTCATCATAGGTTTTGGGGTCTTCCTCTAACATATAGACACTCATTATTTCTTCTTTTATGGAGTCATCTTCTATTATGAAAGTAGTAACAAAATTAGGTCGAAAGTTGGTTTCTTTCCTAGCTCTTTTACTCCTTCGGATTTCCAGAGTGTCTATATCGTTAGTATGATCATGGTTAACAATTATAGTATGAGAAGGCAAACTATTAGGTTGTGCATCATTAGATTTCAAGAAAAATATATGTTCAAAGAATTCAGCATCTTTATATTCAATGATATATATGAATTATTCGAACCCTTGATTAAAAATTGATAAGCAGCACTGTGACATGCATACCCGATAAATATAGAATCAATAGTCTTAAGTCCAATTTTACTTTGTTTAGAGTCAAGTAATCCAACCTTGGCTAGACACCCCCACAATTTCAAGTATTTTAGATTATGCGCATAACCTTTCCACGTTTCGTATGGGTTTTTATCTAGTTTTTTATGAGGGACTCTAGTTAGCACATGACAAGCAAATAATATCGCCATCCCCCTCATGTTATTAGGTAGTCCAGAACTAATAAGCATAGCATTCATCATGCTCTTTAAAGTTCTATTTTTCCTTTCAGCAATACCATTAGATTGTGGGTAGTAAGGAGGGCTTCGCTCATGTATTATTTCATTTTCCTCGCAAAATTTTTTCTAGTGATGTTGGGTCATATTCTCCTTTTCTATCGGACCTAACTCTTTTTATTTTCTTGCATAGTTGATTTTTTACTTCAGCTTTGTATTTTAAAAATATTTCTTCTGCTTCATCTTTAGTACTTAGGAGATATATAATTGAATATTTAGAGTAATCATCTATAAAGGTCATGTAGTATCTTTTTTCTTCTCTACTCATTTGGCTTTTAAAGTCTCCTAAGTCACTGTGAACTTATTCAAGAAGATCTGATTGTCTCTCAATGGACTTAAAGGACTTTTTAGCATATTTAGCATCTGCACATACTTCATATTTACTAAAGTTGGTATCACTGAAGCCATGAATCATGTTCATTTTCTTAAGATGTTTAATTGACTCAACACTTATGTGTCCTAAGCGAGCATGCCACAATTCAAGAGACTCAATAAGATAAGCAGAAGAGGTACCAACATTATTATTCATGCAAACAGCGTCAAGAACAAATAGACCATCACTACAAAATCCCTTGCCCACAAATTCCCCATTTCTAGTTAGGACTAGTTTGTTTGAGTCAAAGGATAATTTAAAATCAACTTTAATCAATAGACTACCTAAAATCATATTCCTACACATTTCAGACAAATGCAGCACATTTGTCAAAGTAAGAAAATTTTCAGAAGTGTGTTTTAAAGAAATCTTCCCTTTTTTGAGGATATGTGCTGTTGCAGAATTGCCCATATAAACTACCTCTCCATCGGCCATTTTCTAGTATTCCTGGGATATGTTTCAGTTTGTCCCAATGTGCCTGGTAGCCCCGGTGTTCACGATCCACTCAGTCATATTGTTCACCAGGTTCATCTCTGAAATAACCGGTACAATGTTTTCCCTCTCTACAAGGTTTGTGCTTTGGGTCCTTAATCTGGTTCCTTTTGCTTCTGCAATCTTTGGTCATATGTCCATGCTTTCCGCATTGATAGCAATCTCCGTGAAGGTTGCTGTTTGGCTTTTGAATCTTTCCACCAGGTTTAAAGTTTGGATGATGGTTCTTTCCCTTGTTTTTAAACATGTCATATGCACTAGGCCTTGTCTCTACAATATTAGCTTTAGAAAAGTCTGTATATGAGTGGCCCCCTGTCCTTAAGCCTATTTTCTTCGATTTTCAAGTGGTTTACTAACTCCTCTAATGTCTGATCCTTGTTTTTATGCATAAGCAAATTTCTATAATCCTTCCAAGAAGGTGGAATTTTTTCAATTGAAACATAGCCTTGAGTAATGTCGCAAAGTTTAATGCCTTTTGACAGAAGAGTAGTTATTATGTTTTCATATTCATGGATTTGATCAGTTATCGGTTTATTGTCAAAGAATTTGAAATCTAGCCACTTACTAACTGCATAGTTTCTTGTCTCTGCATCGTCACCTCCATATTTTTTCTGTAGGGAATCCAAATTTCTTTTGATGAGTCTAATTTCATATATATATATATATATATATATATATCAAAAAGACCATTACTCAAGTAATGCCGCAAATTGCCCCTACAGGTTCGGTTATCAGCGGTGAATTTTTCTTCATAAGCCTTTTTCTCATTTTCACCCTCAGTTTCCTTTTTCTCATAGAGTACGCAGTCGATATTGTCTTGCTCTAGGTAAAACAAAATCTTTTGAGACCACCTCCTATAATTCTTCTCGTCAAGGGGTTCAACCTCAAACATGTCAGGAAGAGGTAATATGGTTGCCATGTTTAAATATAGCTATGTAAAATCAAATTGCTTTATGTGGAGTGTGTAAAATTAAATTGTCTTTTAGATTGTTGTAAATGAACAGTAAAAATAGCAGCACATTTACAGTGAGACTTGCAACAAGAGTTAGTGGAAATCCAGTAAACAAATTTATGTAATCAAAATTCAATAAAATACTGCAGAATTTTAGTAAAATACAACTGTAAAATTTGCAATAACAAATACAAAAAACTGACAGCTAAATGCAATAAAATTATCGGTAAATTCAGTGAAAAACAGAAGCGGATAAACCTGTAAATTACAGAAATATATATATGCGAAATTCCAGAAATATTTGAGAGAATTACGGTGGGAAAACCTGTGGAGATGCAGCAGCAAAATTCAGCAAGTATACTTAAACATAGCAATCGAATAATCCCGAAAAGTGGGGAGATTGATTATAATACTAAAGATACCATGCTGTGGGAAATACCAATATCCTGAAAGCCAATTTCGCCACTAATCTGTTGCAAATAGTAGTACCAGCGGCCGTCCTGCAGGATTTATACAGTCTGACTGTTAACGTGCACTCGTTAATTGTAGGGTAGGAGAGTTGAATGTAGGAGGGCCAAAGAACTTTACCCAAGTATTTTTAATAGAGGGAGAGAAACAAAGAAGGAGAAGAGGTAGTATAAAATTGATGGTGATCTTTTATGGTGTAATGGCTCCTATTTATACTAAAAATAATCTGCATGAAGCTGAGGAGAGGCTTGTAGCAATGTTCATATAGTTAATTAGCCATGATTTTGTAACTGCTATATTTAATTGAAACTCAATAGTTAAAACCAGCTTGCAGCAATGAAGATTGTGACGTTAATGCAGCACAGGCAGCAGGTATGAAGATTTTTTCTGTAAAATAAATGGATATGTTAAGAAAAAGATCACCCACTCCCACGCCCAAGCATGACATGGTGGGCGGGCGGTGGGCGCGCTCGTGTGGTTCCCACCACACACACACAGATATATATATATATATATATATATATATATATATATATATATATATATGATTTTTTGTATTTTACCACCTAGGTTTTATGCCATCTAGTTTTTAATCACCTAATTTTCTTTTTTTAACTTTAAACCACCTAAAAAATTTTTTTTGTTGCAAATGACCACCATATGGAATATTTCGTTAGAAAAATAGAATATTCCATCCAATTTTAATATATTCCATGTTTATTATCAATTTTAGTGATCAAAAGCTATATATTATAAATATAGATGATTAAAAGTTATAAATCATAAAATATACGTGGTTATTTGCAAACAATACTAAAATTTGAGGAACACTTAGTGTACTCTTTTACATATTAACTCTTCAATATCACTTAAAATTAGTGAGTTAAAAGCTAATATCATACAATATATAAAATTGTATGGAAAGTTATATTTTTTCTAACGGAATATTCCATCCGTTGGTCATTTGCAACCAAGAAAATTTTTCAGGTGGTTAAAAAAAAAAAAAAAAAAAAAAAAAAAGATGGTTAAAAGCTAGATGACATAAAACCTAGGCGTTAAAATGCAAAAAACCATATATATATATATATATGTAAACTCTACAAAACGCCCTTCTTTTTATTATGTGGGATAGCATTCTACCATTTTTTCCAATGTAATTTTCTCATAATTCTTAAGTTTAGCTTGTATTATTTTTTCAACATATTTATATGTCCCAGACTTGTTATTTTAATACATAACAAATGATATATGTTTATGTATTTTATAAGCAAAAAGAAGTTAGGGAAAATCGGTTTATAACTCTATCCTTAAAGAAGCCAAATTAGACTTAAACGAATTGTACATTGCATATTTGGCTCCATTGTATAATTGGGCAAGTTGCAATTCCGAAAATTAGAAAAGTCACCATTACTTCGGTTGTTTGATATTACTTTTCCTATAATTAAGTCCAATTGGAGAACGCGAGCAATTTTAATGTAAAGATCGACATGGGCTTATTCATCTCCTCCTTCATTGGTTCATCCTTGATGGAGAGCTAACTTGCTCACTAGGGTTACATGATGTCCTAATCTTTTTATTCATGTAATTCTTAATTTTGGGATTATTTGATTGTTTACATGAATTACTTGATTGTGAGAAATATTTAAAGTATTATGATTTAATTGATTATTCAATTAAGATGACTATTGAGTTTGTAACCTTCAATTATTGATGTTGTTAGGATATGTCTCAAATTCCTTGGATTTATGGAGAGGGTCATGAGTAAGTCGATCGATCGGGAGGTACGCAAAAGCGCGACGCGTCCAGAAAGGGCCCCGATCGATCAAGACTCCAAAAATGGAAACCTAATTCGCAGTATAAATATGACGTGAGGGTTTCAGTTTTAGGTATCAAATCCAATCAAGAGAGAGAGGAAGTGATTATGTAATTCTTCCATAGATCTTGTTCAGAGGAAGTATCTTTGTAATTCTTCAATTATTTGTGATCAATAAAGAATCTCCATCTCCGCCCGTGGTTTTTTCCCTTTTCAATTGAAGATGTGAATTAATTCTTTGTTCTTGTAGCGTTAGGATTAATTGATCAAGTAATAGTTTTCATCGAATTGTTAATTAGAGCCTATTTTTCTATGTTTTAGTTAGATAGGGTCAATACTTGATAATTAACAATATGTCTTGCAGAGCCTATTTTCCTAGTGTCTTAGTTAGATAGCGTCAATACCTGAAACTAATGACGTCACTTTAGTAGGTTGAAGCTTGTAGCCTAAACCACTACCTGTGTAACAATTAATAATCCCAATTTAAGAGTTAACGGAAGAATAATTGGTTAATTACAGATTCGAAACCTTAGGTTCCAATCTCATATTCCTTTGACCTTTAGAAGTAGAATTCCTTAGTTTAATTGTTGTTTCCTCTGATTAATTAACATGCAATTTCTTAATTGTTCTTTAGTCGATTTAGGTCATAAAATAAAATCACTTATTCTTAGTCCCTATTGTTCGACACTTTCTTGCCCTGAACTTCAATTAAGATTCGTTTAGTGGATAGGGTTTTATATTAAATTTTGATTGACGTAGGAAAACACATCATGCACCTCTAGCATTGGGCGTCCACCAATCCATGCAAATAACTTGGAAATCAAACCAACCATAATACAGATAGTTCAACAAACGGTTCAATTTGATGGGTTACCTAGTGAGGATCCGGACCTGTATATCTCTAACATTTTAGAGATATGTGATACCTTTAAGCATAATGATGTCAGTGATGATGCCATTCGTTTTATATTGTTCCCATTCTCGCTAAGGGATGAAGCCAAAGGGTAGTTAATGTCATTACCTCCTGGTATTATTACCACATGGGACGATTGGCCCAAAAATTTCTTACTAAATGTTTTCCGCCTGCAAATTTGCTAAAATGAGGAATGACATTACCTCCGTTATGCAAAATGATAAGGAATCACTATATGAAGCATGAGAGTGATTTAAGCAGTTGTTGAGAAGGTGCTCACACCTTTGTTTACAAGTTTGGATTCAAGTCCAAACCTGTTACAATGGTTTGGCATCTAACCCCCAGACTATGATGGATGCAGTTGCTGGAGGATCTAGAATTTTGGTGGCTGCTAGACCATGGTAAGATGATTTATATTATATTAATTTGATTACAACTCCAAATATCAGTAGTGGGGAGATTCTGAATGAATAGGGACTGGGCATTTATGAATATCCTTATGGTTAGGGGAGAATTTTACTAAATTTGCTCAAGCAGGGGGCAAGAAGAGGATTATACATTTTATGTACAAAACCCAAAAACATGCAGGGCAATAAAAATCGGTAGGTTTTTAACAATTTTCATTACTGTTGAGAAAAATCAAAAGGAAGCTTCACTAATCAACTTAAGCTCTTGGGAAGGGATGGTTTATTAACACCAACACGCAAGTGTGAGGTGCAAAAGAACAACAAAAATGCAATGAGCTAAAAATCTACAAAACCGAAATTCAAATCTAGCCGAGGTAAACAACCCACCTACTAAGACCCTCGGCCAAGTCCAGATCTAGCTTTTGATGCACTCGACGTGAACTTCACCAAGCCAGTCAGGTTGGTTCATTTCGGAGCAATAACCCAATGCTCCCCATCCACTTTAATATCGAACCCATGAACTTGAGCAAACAAATGGACCGCCCTTCTAACCCCATAATGATCATTAAGCATGAAATAATCATGCCCAAACATGGTCCCACCCGGTCTAAGCAGCTTATAAGCCCGGTTTATGTCAGACCAAGCCGAGTGAAAATCATGACCTGCATCCACTTCTATAAGATCCGCGAACACCCCCCACTCACAGAGCGTATCCAGGCTCACCGATGATGAGAATGGTACGGGTAGGATTGACCTTGTTAAGTTCAAGTACTTATCATTTTGTAGGAAATGGAAAAGTATCAAACCCTCGCCATGCAGGTTTGCGATGTCCTTGAATCTATCTATTCGGAATTCGGGCCAAGCCCGGAAATCGTCCACACAAACAATCTGGGTTTCAAGCTTGAGTTGATTTTCGGGCCATATGGGTTGCAGATGCGCCCACAAATGAACCCACTTCGATAATGGTCTTGGGTCGGACTCGTTTAATGAGGTTTTCAAAAACGGCCCCAGTTGAGCCCCAGCCAATGATGCTGCTAGGCTTGATATATTTAGTAGAAAAGGCCGGGGGAAAATTGTCATACGGTGAGGACCCGTTATAGACATCGTTCAAGATGACCTGCCGGATTTGATCAGGCCTGACAGGGTCACCGCATTTGTATGTGAACAAATAAAAGTCGCGGTCCCAGACGCTGGAAAGCGATACTGCGGCCGTGGTGGTGGCAGCAGTGATGGGGTGGTAAGCAATGGTGGTGGGACCACTGGAGTTGAAATACGAGGCCATGAAGTAGCCGAAGGCAATGGCTAAGACGAGGAGGCTGAAATAGATGGTGGGCTTGGTGGGGGGTAATTTTCCGGCAAGAATCGCCGCATTGCGTTGGTGGTCGGGTCTCATTGTGGGGTGAGTTAGCAAAGTGTTTGGAGCAAGAAATTTAGTGATGAGGGAAATTTAAAGGGGAAGAAATGATGCAATAGGTTATATTATATAGATATTATTATTCGATACGTTAAAATTTATTGTAAGTAAACATATATTTACTTTTATTATTGTTGTCATATATCTAAATTTGTATGTTATACAAAAAATTTAGACAACATTAAATTTTTTGTAACATTTTTGTGAAATATTATTCCAACTGTAAAATTAAGGGAAAAAAAAACTTTTCTTTTCTTAAATTTTAAAAAAGTAAAATGACCAAAATGTCCTTACCTAGGTGGTAAGGACATGCTAACTGGGCGTGTTATTTTGGTAATTTTTAATTTTCACATACTATTTTAATAATTTTAAATTTTTGTGTGTTATTTTAAAAATAAAAATATTAAAATATGCTATTTTATAAAATTAGCCGACAAAGTCACCCTAAGAGAACAAGCGGTTGTAACTAAAAAATTACTGTTGGCATGATGATATTTTTTTTTTTTTTTTTTTTTTTTAATGTTGGCATGATGATAACGTAAATACAATGGGTTGTTGGATGTTAGTCTGATTTGTTATGTATTTTAATACCCAGTCACAATATACTGTAATAATTAAAATATTAAAAAAGTGATATGTGTCAATTTAGTACTTAAAACACTCTTATTAAATTTATCACTTTAACATTTAAATTATTAATTGGATCCTACAATTTACTATGTGTTATATTTTTGTTGACGCTATTATGACTAACATTATTTTTTCTTTTATAAGTCCATAAAATTTTAACTAACATTTTTATATTTATAGCCAATTAGTGTACGTATATATTAAATTTTATTTAATTTTTGTATTGTATTTTGCTAACTGATGTCAGTAGTGGAGGTTGAGCTTTTGAGTTCTAGCTAGAGGTGGCCAATGGGCCGGGCCTAAGCCCGGGCCCGGGATTGGGAGAGCCATTGTCCAGAGCGGCTCTAAGAGCCGTTGGGAGCAACGGCTCTTTGGAGGGGGGAGAGCTGTTGCTCCCCGTCCTCCTAATTAAAAAAAAAATTCATATTTTTTTTCTATAAATTCCTAATCCTCCCCAACCAATTTTCTCACAAAATCTTCAATCCTCTCTTTTCTCTCTATACATTCATCATCTTCATCATCTCTATCTTTTTCAACTTTGCTAATTGTAACATTGTGCTCTAAAGTTCGAAGTTCATAAAGTGTTTGCTTGAAGTTCGAATTTCATTATTCTGTCGTTTGGATAATTTTAATATCGCAATTTTATTTGGTTCGCATTTTTAGCTATTTAATTTGCATTACTACTTGTATTTTATAAATACTAATCACTTATACGACTATGACACACAACTCTTCATCATCCTCTGGAGCCGGTCGTGTTAGTTCTAACTCTTCT
>JAGTTD010000023.1:4799254-5181948 GCA_018398585.1 Simmondsia chinensis | reverse complement strand
ATCTAATATTTTATGTAACATATATTTAGTTATATGTGTGAATTATTTTTGCTATGCATTATTACTAAGGATGGACAAATTTAAACCATTATAAAAGTGTATAGTTATTTTATCTATTCAACATTATAAAATGGCAACGGGCCAATTTAATATGAGATCTTATTTACTAAGGATGGAGATAAACTTTAGTTTTTTGTATTTTCTAATTTGCATTTTCATGACTGGTTAAACAGCCTACTTTTATTACTTGTTATTTATATGGTCGGCTATGCCGCCTACTTATTATTAATTATTCATATGGCTATATTTATTAGCCAATCTATTTGATAATTAATTAATAAGATCTCTATGAATTATGGGATATAATGGAACCGAAATAAAAATTGATAAGATGTTTGTATTTACAGTAGCTACTCTCTGATCAAACAAATTAAAATCTTGAATAAGTGTTTGTTCAAGAATGCTTACAAAGAAATGATTGGCTAAAATAGAAAGACGCAATTCAGGCTAGACTAGCCATGTGTAATTTTTGGACCTGAAGTCCAAATGCCTAAAGAGTAAAACCTATATGCCACATGTGAATGTTGGTGCAAAGTTGCTCTCTCTCTCTCTCTCTAGCTAATGTTCTCAAGTCACATCTCTTGTCACCCCCCACCTAACGCCACCGTCGCCGTGGTCGGTGCACCATCGTCGGCGACGCAACGACAACGGCCCCACCTTTGCGCTGGAGCAGCGACGCCTGTGCCCTGACCCGACCCGACCCACCACCACTGTATCCCCCCCCCCCCCCCCCCCCCCCATCGAAACCCAGCACTATATCCCCCCCTTTCGAAACCCAATACCCCCACCAGCACCACCACCGGTGCCCCGCCTACCCCCACCCGACGACCCCATCAACCACTCAAACCCCCCCAAGCCACCAACGAACACCCTGACCCCCCTGACACCCTGACCTACCACCACACGTCCCCCCAGACCCGCCACCACTGGAATCCCGCCCGACCAGACCCAAGCCTCACCAACCCCTGCCACCTGGACCTCCCCCCCCCCCCCCCCCCCCCCCTCTCTCCCCTCCATCTCTCACCCACCCAACCCCCCACTCCCTCCGCCTTCCCTGACCCACCACCACCGTTGCCCCTGCCTGACCCACCACCACCACTGCCTCACCACCCAGACCCACCACCACCGTAGCCTGCGCCTGACCCACCAGCACCACCGACCTCATACCCCTGACCCACCAACACCAAGCCCAAGCCCTCCCACTATCCTCACCAACCCGCCACCCCACGACCACCAACCAGGAGCAGCCGCCAGCCATCGCCTCACGACAACCTCGCAGCCGACCGACCCCGGTAAGCAAAATCGGTCGGCCCCAGGTACGTATTAGTCAGGTTAGAGTCTCTACTGTGCACCAGCCCCAGGTTTGATCTTTCCTTAATCATAGTAGGGTAGTGTTTTAATTTACCATTGTTGGGTACTTTTCATTGGGTTCTTTCTCCTTTCGTTATTGTGATCACTGTGATCTTTGGCTGTGGTGGTATTTTTGTGCGTGTATGTTTTAATAAGCTTCTGGTCGATGTTGATCACTTACCCGCGATAGTTACAGCTAGTGGATGAATGTTACCAGTGATGGAACTTAGAGATTGAGGCCATCTCCAAGGAGGCAGGAGGGGGGGGGGGGGGGGCGAGACAGAAGGGGATAGGGGACTTGAGACTAGGGACACTAAATGTCAGGACACTAATGAAAAAGAATTTTGAGGTGGCCCAAATGATGATGAAGCGAAAAATCAGCATCCTTTGCTTGCAAGAGATCAAATGGGTTGGCGCGAAAGCCAGGAATGTGCTGGGGTACAAGCTCTGGTATGCGGGCATGGTCAGAGGTAGGAATGGAGTTGGTATCATTGTGGATAGCAGCCTCAAGGATAAAGTAGTTGGAGTATCAAAGGCTGGTGATAGGATCATAAGTATCAAGTTGGTTCTTGATGGAGAAGTATTGAACGTGATCAGTGCCTATGCACCTCAAACTGGACTAATAGAGCAAGAGAAGGCAGCATTCCGGGAGGACTTAGACACAATGATGCAAAGCATTCCCCAAGCCGAACAAGTGATGATTGGCGGGGATTTTAACGGGCATGTCGGTGAGACAGAGGATGGTTATACTTCTTACCACGGAGGATTCGTTCTTGGAACCAGGAGTGCAGAGGGGAAAGCCCTACTGGACTTTGCGGTCACATACGACCTAACGGTGGCCAACATCTTCTTCAAAAAGCGTGAGCAACACATCATCACATACCAAAGCGGTAGGACAAGAACATAGATTGACTACATACTATTAAGGAGAAGGGCGCAAAGAGACTGCAGGGATTGCAGGGCTACCCCAGGAGAAGACCTGTCTACACAACATAGGGTCCTGTGGGCGGATATAAAGGCCAAGAAGAGGGCCAAAAAAATCAACAAACCCGCGCAGACACATACCCGTTGGAGGGATTTGTAGGGGTAAAAGTGTAAGGTATACAAGGAAAGAGTGGAGGCCGAGATCGGAAGGGACTTCGAGGGAGATACAAATGAGATGTGGAACCAACTGACCCAAAAGGTTAGAGGACTAGCATGGGAAGTTCTCGACACGTCAAAGGGCAAAGAACCAAGCAACAGAGAGTCATGATGGTGGTGCGAGGAGGTCCAAGTGAAGATTAAGGCGAAACGAGTTTGTTTCAAAGAATGGGATCATAGCAGAGATGAGGATACGCGACATCGGTATCTGCAAGCCAGGAGAGAAGCTAAGAGAGCAGTTAGAGAAGCACAATCAAGAGCTTATGAGGATTTCTACAAAAGGCTGGAGACCAAGAAAGGTGAGAGGAACTTATATAGAATCGCCAAAGCTAGAGAAAGAAATACTAGGGACTTGGACAGAGTACAATGCATAAGAGGGAAGGATGGACAGGTACTTGTGGACAGGCAACTGATTAAGGCTAGGTGAAAAACGTACTTCCACGAGCTCTTCAACGAACAGGGAGGGACAGAGATATACTTAGGTGATCTTCAAACATCAGAGGAGCATCAGAACCACTGTTATTGTAGGCAAATTAGCCCCGAAGAAGTCAAGGAAGCCCTAAAATTCATGGGAAGGAGTAAAGCAGTTGGCCCAGATGACATACCTATAGAAGTATGGAAGTGCATTGGACAGAAAGGCGTCAGTTGGCTGACTAAACTATTCAACAAAATCCTCTAGGGGGAGAAGATGCCTGAGGAATGGAGGAAGAGCACAGTGATCCCGATATATAAAAACAAAGGCGACATTCAGAGTTGCGCCAACTATCGAGGCATCAAACTAATGTGCCACACTCTGAAGTTGTGGGAAAGGGTCATAGAGAAGAGGCTAAGGCAAGAGACAGAGGTGTCCTAGAACCAATTTGGATTTACGCCCGGGAGATCAACCGTAGAAGCCATCCATATCCTAAGGCGAACGATAGAGCAATACAGGGAGAGACAAAAGGACCTTCACATGGTTTTTATTGATTTAGAGAAGGCATATGATAGGGTGCCAAGGGAGGTCCTTTGGAGAGTTTTAGACAGGAAAGGCATCCCCATGCCATACATCCGAGCCATTAGAGACATGTATAAAGAGGCACAGACTATGGTGCGTACAGAGGATGCGGAGACAGACGCTTTCCCTATAATAGTAGAGGTACACCAGGGGTCGGCTTTGAGCCCCTACTTGTTCATTCTGGTTATGGACGAGCTCACTAGGCACATCCAAGGATGTGTACCTTGGTGCATGCTTTTTACAGATGACATAGTTTGGTGGAGGAGTCGCGGGAAGAGGTAAATGAGAAGCTGGAGCGGTGGAGAGGGGCCCTAGAGTCGAAGGGTTTACGACTAAGCAGAGCCAAGACCGAGTACATGGAACTCAAATTCGATCCCTCCACCACGCCTAGCCAGGAAGACGTTAGGATTGGATATGACGCCATAGCGAAGAAGGAGAGCTTCAGGTACTTGGGGTCCATGGTACAGAACAACGGCGAAGTTGACAAGGATGTCAACAACTGGATTAAAGCGGGATGGCATAAGTGGACGTTGGCCTCCGCGGTACTTTGTGATAGAAGGTTTCCCTTGAAGCTAAAGGGAAGATACTATAAGACGGTTGTGAGGCCAGCCATGACGTATAGGGCGGAGTGCAGGGCGACGATGCAACAGCATACACAGAAGATGAAGGTGGTGGAAATGCGAATGCTGAGGTTGATGTGCGGACACACAAGGAAGAATAGGATCAGAAACGACGTCATAAGAGGCAAATTGGGCGTAGCCCCCATTGAAGATAAATTGAGAGAGCAACGTTTGAGGTGATTCGGACATGTTAGAAGGAGACCGGACAATGCTCCAGTAAGGAGGTGCGAACAACCCCTTACTACACTAGGCAGGAGAGGAAGAGGCAAGCCAAAGAAGAGATGGATGGAGACGATCCGACAAGACCTCACCCACCTAAACCTTAGGGAGGAGATGGCCTTAGATAGGGCCCAATGGAGGGCTAGTATAGGGGTTATAGATGCTCTAGTTGGAGTAGGGTAGTCTTGCTTAGTAGTTCTAGGCCGTGTTATCCTTCTGGCGCACTTAAGTTGGGTACTCACTCCCATGAGCTACTACCCGCATGCTTACCTGCCTACCTACCTAGCCTATCCTTTGATTTCCTTTGATTTCTACCTGATTTTTGCGTGATGTGGCTTGCTTTGTGTCTTGTGTTTTGTGTGCTTTGTGTCTGTTGTCTTGATTGCTTTGCGCTCTTTTGTTGCCAGGTTTCTTGCTCTCTGCGGCGGCCATTCTCTCAGGCTTGGGGTCCTCGAAAACAGCCTCTCTTCAGGGTAGCCCCCTGAAGGGGGAAGGCTGCGTACTTCTACCCCTCCCAGACCCTGCTTTTGCGGGAGCCCTTGCAGGCATTGGGTTTATTGTTGTTGTTTTTATTGTTGTTGTTGTTGTTGTTTTGAATGTTGGTGCAGAAAAATAATGAGGCGGTGAAAAGCACAATTTTTTGCCCAAGGTTTATTATAGAGACTAGAAATTGATGGGATATACATATGAAAAATGGATGCAATTAGTCTGGTGATCTCTGTATGCATCTTATGGATGTAATTACAACTTGTTTGTAGTTATTACTTATGATGATATTTATATGAAAGTCCCTGAAGGACCAAACATGCCAGAAGCATGTAGTTCAAAACCGCGGTACATATCTACTGAAGGAGAGATATGTTAATATCATCATAACTCCTGAAGAGCTTAAAAAGGCTGTTACGCACAAAACTGAGAACTCGAGATTGAGGATCTCGGAAAAGGAAAGATTTTGTCTCGACCTGTAGATCGAGCACTAATATGATAGAGTATTACTCTATTGATCAATTTATATGTGTACAATACTTAAATGTTTTAAATATATTGTTTGTTTAATTCCTTGATAAAGGTAAAGACGTCTTTTGGTCCTCAATGAGGCAACGAGTAAATTCTTGATCCCACCATTTCTTAGTATAAGTGACGCATTGATACAGCTATCACACAACCAGGTATGGCCTATTTGGTCAACTTGTCACTAGTATGTGATATGTGTTAAATGTTTATCTTGATGGATTAACCAGTATACATTATTATATTATGTCAAACTTGCAATTAATATGTATGCAAGTATTGATCGGCATCCGGTAAGTGACAAGAATGCTATTTTGTTATACAATTGTATTACTATGTTTTGGCAATCTACTAACAGTTGTGGTTACTACTGAAACACTTGTACTTTATGAGCAAGTAGAGAATTGGTAACATCAAAGCCCTTGATCCAAAGATAAGGGGGAGTGCAACAATAAAGATAAGTATGCATTGTTCAAGCGAAAGAGAGTTCATAAAACCAGTGCACTTCAAAGAAGTTCTTACTCTCAAGTTTCTTGAAAAAAGATGAAGTACATGTTCGCTCAAGAACCTGGAAGAGTTATTTAAGAAAGAATCTACTACAAACTTTCAAGAAATTAGCATAAGATTGGCATTTGCCAACTCCGGGACATCCTTGATTAATGTGTGCTCCTGAAGAAGAGTTAACTATGCACTGTACTCTTTTTCCTTAGCTATAGTTTTTCTCACTGGGTTTTTTTTCCTAGCAAAAGGTTTTTTAACGAGGCAGTTCAAGAAGCGTATATAACTCGGACAATATACACTTTCAAGAGTGTAATGTCCCGCACATATTTTAAAAAAGGCGACGGAACTTAATATATCTCACCAAAGTTCTTCTTTACACATGAGCTTCAGGAGATGGGTGAAAAGATGTTCAACAAGTTCGCTCAAGTGAGAACCTGGAAAATTTGTTCACAAAGCATTACCAACGACGATCTTTGAGAAATTAGTTCATAAGGTTGGTATACGTCGACTCAGAAACGCCCCTTACTAATATGTTCACATGAGGGGGAGTTAAATATGAGCTGTACTCTTTTTCCCTTAGCTATAGTTTTTTTTTCACTAGGTTTTCCTGGCAAGGTTTTAACGAGGCAGGCATATTTAGCATGGACACTATGTCCCGTTATAACGGAAAATATCCAAAGGGGGAGTATTGTAAATATTGGATATTTTTCGAGTATAAATTTTAGAGTCGAGTTTGAATATTGCCAAATATCATAGAAAATTAAAAATTATATAAAATACCTATTTATGTATATATACATATACATATATATAAATGGGTATTTAATTAAGTATCAACTAAATTGTGACACTCGTCCAAATGTTATCACCCATGAGGGTGACTCATCACTGACACCCTCCCCCTATAAATACATGTATGCACGTACAACAACAACATATAACAAGGAAAAAAAGAAAAAAAACAAGGAAAAAAGAAAAGAAAAAAGGAAGAAAAGAAAAAAGAAACGAGAGAAATTTTTTTTAATAAAATAATCTCGTTTTGATGTAAAATACTTGCTATTTTTCTTTGAGTATATTTGTGTTTGTCTTTTTATTATCATTCTATAGAGTATAATATCTCCATAATTTTATAACATCAGTGATATTATTATTTATTGAAGAGTTTTCCTATGACATTTTAATTGTTTTCCTAATTTTCGACCATAAAATATCAGCTTAATATCTATATTATACTCAAATGAGCATGACCCGAGTGAACATTAATAATAATTTAAAATGATATTTAAATTTTCACACAACAGTTTAATCTTTTGAGATAATCATGTTTATAACTCTGACATACTATGTTTTGTATAATCCTTACAGAAAACAGTAATAAAAAGAGTTTGACCAGTTCCAGAGGAGGCCTTAATAGAGCTCACAGCCACCATGTCTCCGGAATGTCTAATGGTGGCCGACTTGGGTTGTTCATCAGGGCCAAACGTGCTCGAAACAATATCAATGATAATTGATATAATGAGCGCAAAACGACATCATACAAAGGACGCCTATGAGCAGGAAGTCAAGGTGTTCTTGAATGACCTGTTCGGGAATGATTTTAATAGCTTGTTCAAGATAATAGCACCAAATTTACAAAGTATCAACATAAGGGAGAAATATTATGCTATGCTTCCGAGACACCAGGCTCGTTTTATGGGAGGCTAATTTCGAAGAATTTTCTCCACTTTGTTCATGCTTCCTCTAGTGTCCATTACCTCTCCCAGGTTTCTTCTTCTCTCTTCCTTTTTTTTTTTCTTTATTGAACTGTTAAAAATTTTAGGTTATTTATGTCAAATATTCTTTTATTTCATAGATTGTGTAAAATTAATTCTTATACCTTTAGTTGAGTTACTTTAGTTATTATACAATTTAACATGTCTCAACTTAGTCCTATGGTAAAACTTAAGATAACTTAGTGACAAGATTTTAGTAGTCTATTCACTAGTGGGTTTGCACCCTGTCAATTGGAAGTTACTTGCATGTTGTTGAAAATTATAGTGCATGTTTTTTTTTTTTTTCCAGATAAATATCAGCAAAGCCGTAGAACAGACAGGCAACTCGAAAGACGAGGCCTTAGCCACTCCGTAAACGGTTGTGGGTACAAAAAGAGATCAGACCAAACAGGGAAACAAAAAAGTACCAAAACCAAAACACCTAAACCCGATACAACAGACACTGAGCACAGCCTAGACAAGACGGGCAATAAACAAGCTCAGACAGGGATCCCAAAAGAAAAAGACCCAAACGACCAGCGCGGGAAACCGAAGCAAGACTGAACCTCAAACACAAAACCAACCACCTCATTTAGGCAGCAGGTCTGCCACCATAGGTGGGTCGAAACCATCAAAATATTCTTCCCATGTCAATTGCCAGCTCCGCTTGTAGGATCATCTCATCATACTCTGCTTCCGAGATCTTGTCGTATCGATTCTCCCTATTCCGTTTCTTCTTCTTCCCGGTTTCCTTTGACGATTTTCCCCATTTCACCTCAGTCCCCTTTTTTCGCTTGCCTGATGCCTTGGTCTTTTTCGGCGTGTTGTTCCTAGGTGACATATCCTTTAGAAATTTCTAAAGCTCCCGCTTTTCACTCTCTTTTTTCTTGTGCGTCAACGCTTTTCTATCGCTTTTTGTCAACAGTCCTTTTCCTTTTCTAATCCCAACTCCACTGGGTCTATCCATACAAGACTCTTACCTGCTCAAAGTAGCGGGCTCAAAACCTGGAGGAAACGCAGGTCCCGAGGACACAGAATCATCTTCACTAGTGGGGTCTTGAGTTACATTCTCAAGATGCGATGGCTGAGCGTGAGGCTGATCTGAGCTAGCTGTGTCACTGTCCACCCATTGGAGCAAATGAGGCATATGTTGGTTTACAAGCACTTCCTGAACTGGAATATGATCACCACGTTGTGAAGACAGATGGGGAAGAGAAGCAAGTGGCCAACTACATTCCACAGATCACCCACCAACATATTGACCTTCAATGTGGAGAGTAAGCTGACCCCGTGAAAGCTCAGCTATACTAACTCTGTCGTACACTGGCCTAATAGTGCGACTTCCATGATCCACAACTCCCATATCATCCATCCTATGAACAGGGGAAAGTTGAGTCAGTGTGGTAAGGCGTGCCAGGGCAGTGCACTGATGTTCCCGGTGCGGACTCGGTGACGAAGAGGTTTGTTCTCTCGCTAATCTAGCCAATGCAGCTAAAGCAACAACACGAGGTGAACTAGCTCTTGGAGCAAAATTGGCATTTGACCTGAAACTTGGACTATATTGTAGAATCTAATCTATGACAGAACCATAATATTATTGTTCAAACCCTATCCTCTCTCCTTGATGCGGACTTGCACCGGTCATTGCTCTCATCCAGATTTAATAATGGACATTTACCAAGACAGTTCATTACAGGTGCCAAAAGGATTAGTTACCAAAGATGGAGAAGCACTAAACAAGGGAGCTATATACATATCAGCTAGCAGCCCCCCAGAGGTGTATAAAGCATACAGTGATCAGTTTAAAAGCGACTTCACCTCCTTTCTAAGTCTCTAATCTCAAGAGATTGTTCCAAGTTGACTATTTTTATTATAGGTTTCTGTATTTTACTTGTTAATTTAGTACTTGTACTTTTTTATAAATGTGGTCAAAATTTATATAACGAATTAAGAAAAAAAAGCAAAATGGCTCTAAAACAAAAGATAACAATGCTCAAAGTAGAAAGACTAAAGGAAAACTCAATGGTTGCCCCACATTTCAACATAAACAATGGGGTATCCTGAGGTTTCAAAGTTTTATTACCTAGTACCCTATGTCGGGAATTTAATGAATTTTTGAAAAAATCTGACCAATTTTATACATAAAATATTAATAACAATATGTGATTACGGCAATATATATATATATCGTAAAAAATTCAGTGAATTGTGATAAAATATTTATTGAATGTGTATATTGACTGCCTAAATATTGACACAATCATGTGTCAATTTTCGTAAAAAGTCATTAAAATCTAGTGAACATTAATATGTTGCCAAAATCGTATTCAATTTTAGTATTTTTCAATGAAATCTATTGAATTTTAACAAAAGAGTACATGATTAATAAAATTTTGAACTTCATGATATTTAAGTGATAAAATGTTTAAATTGTATCTCATTGTATATATATTAAAACGTCAGAGTACCTAGGTAATAAATGGTCAAACCTCTAAGGTATTTAATTAATAATTTTTGTAAAATAAATTAGGGTTATTTATATTTTAGTACTTCGACATTTTTGAAAATAATAAAAAGAACCCTAACTTTTTTGAATGAATAAAAAGCCCCCTAAGTTTTTGTCATATTAATAAAAAGGCCCCTTACCTACCTGATAACGTCATTTTCCATCAACAGAGCTCACTTACCAACTGCGTTTTATTAATGTTATAATAAAATGATAAAAATGCCTTTTAATAACTATATTTTTTAACAAATTAAGAGAAAATTTATAGTTTGCATATAATACAACATCTCGAATTTCGAGCTCGTAAAGTAGAAATAAGGGTATTAAATGGTACTTTTGTTATTTTACTATAGCATTAATTAAAAGACAGCTATCATGCCAGCTATTTCGATAAAAATGACATCATTAGAATCTTTTTATTAATTCATAAATGCCGAAATCCTTTTTATTATTTCTAAAAATGTAAGCATGTTAAAAAGTAAGGGGCGAATAATAACATATAGGGACCTCCTCTAAGTGTCATCCCCCTCCTGCATCACTCTCTTCTCTACTTGTTTCTTCTAGTTTTTCATTAAAAGTTTTAATTGAAAATCATCTATATTTTGTTAGAACAAATCTTCAAATATCTTGTAGAATTCTTGCAACCGAGTAATCAAAAGATCTCAGGTGTTGAAGTTATGTAATCACTTTCCTTAAGGTTAATTTCAGTATACGAAATATCCTCGGAGATATAGTAACAACCAAATATGAAGCGAGAGTATGTAAAGGGAGAGATTGAGTGAGATGTAGAGAGGTTGATATTTTACTTTCACAAGAACACAAAAGCTTTGAAAAACTTCCACACATTCAAAGTTTTCTCTCAACGTTCTTACAATCTTTTTCTCTCAATATTTTGTGTTTAACAGCCCTTCTAAATCAGGGGCAATTCATGCATATATAAGCCTTAAGACGTCCCAAAAACATTGTAAAAAGAACCGCCAAAAAGGGAAAAAATCACGCAAAAACTGTCAAAACTGTCATGTGTGTTGAAGCTGTGTGTTGACACACACATCAACACACAGGCTTATTGCAGATCCGTGTGTTGACAAACAGTTTCTGCGTGTCGACACACAGAGTGCCTCCGTGTGCTTTTGTAAAAGGGTTGTGTGTTGACACAGGAGCCACGTGTGTCGACACACAGCTATTCCCCTGCGGTTCTATTGGATTGTGTGTCAACACACATGGCCCATGTGTTTACACACACCATAAACAAGCTTTAAACACTTAAACAAATACCGGGACAATCTCAAACGCATCTTATACACATATTAAACCAACATTTAGTACATCTTTTGAAAATACATCAACATTCCCCCACCATTTTTAAAATACAATCAATCTAAAATAAAAACATCTAGAATAAAGGACGCTTTATTATGAACCAACGAGGGTGTCTCACGATTGAACCCCCCGGACAGTGAAAAAACCATATAATTAATCGGATCGAAAATGATAGACCAAGTTTTGAACCATACAACCCATTTGACTAACCGATTATCTAATCACGCACAATAAGTACTCCTCGTACACACCCTACAACTCCCAGATCAACACATTTATGGCCTTGTGTCCTGTACCCTTCGTGAGTGTTTCAGGGCTAAACCTTTAATCAAAATCACCCCTTTGAAGCAACCAAACTTCAACACACACTAAGGTGGACCTCATTGATCATGTCCCTGCAACGTGACATTCAATAAGTTCTAAAACCAGGTCCATTAAGAGGATTCGCCATCCTCTTAGAATCTCTGACACAGGTATCAAGCACTTCACACTCAGGATGGAAAATTCTCATTTAGTGCTTGCAGTCGTACAGATGTCAAGTCTCTCTCATTGAACCCAATACCTAGCGTCATATTAGGCGTCGAGTTGAGGGCTTACCATGGGAGACCAATAATGACAGGTTTCACACCATCCCTTTATTTATTTATTATCTAGTCTCTAGCAATGTTTTTAACTAAGAGATCCACTAGATTCTGACTTATATTTTCAAAGTCCATAGTAATCACTCAATCTTTCATGAGTTAGTTCACTTAACAATATTTGACACTAATGTGTACAGACTTTCAGTGATCCATCTCACTCTTATACATTTGAAAGCACATCTCACTATCACAATGGATAGAAATTGTAAGTCTTGGCTTAAGCCACAAAGGAATCTTAAACACGAGATTCTTTAATTATTCTGTTTCTTTACAAGCAGAAATCAGAGCAATAAACTCTATAAACAAGGTGGAATTAATAATACGTGTCAGTTTCTTGAAATCCAAGGAACAACACCTCCACCACTTTGTAGCATTCACTTGCTTTAGAAGCGTAGTCCTTCTTATCGGATGTTCAACTGGCATCCAAGTATTCTTCTAAATAGAAGAGTATTCATTAAAATAACACCACAACTTATGGTCATTCCAGTATCTTATGTACTCCATGCCAGTTACCTTAACTGACAAAGCTAGTTATATACAATTAGCTATCCAACAACCAAGGCTACATCTAACATTTTCAAATTCAAATTATACTATTGAAACTCTTTCATTTGGTTCTAAGTATTCATACCAAGTTTCAACTCAGGCCTTGCCTAGCGAGTGGCCATCTTGTTTAGCGACTTTGTTGCAATTTATTGGGAAAAAAAAAAAGTATTCATACCAAGTTTCAACATGTAATCCACATACATGCATACAACGAATCCTCTGTCTTCGTTAAACTAACCAAATGCATTTTTCGGATTCGTTAACTACCCTTTTTAGAAGGTAACATCGCTCGACTTTATAATCTCGTCATAGTGTCACCATCTATGACACAATAATATTGTGCTTTAACATTCATATTATCTCTAGTTCATTCCTATAGAAATATATAAGTTCGATCGGTAGGACTTCTCTTTTCATACTCTTTTTCACTCTTTCAAAGTTCCAGAGTCTTTCCAGGGATATACCCTCAAACATGATTTTTCATCATAAAATACTTTACCTGACATTATCACAATGCAGCATTCAAGATAAGTGAAAGACTCAAAGTCACATTCAATGTACTCATTTACATTTATATTTTAAGATGTTCAATTCACCCATAATTCAATCATATGAATTTACTTGCCATTTATATGCATCAAACCTTATGGGTAATATAAGAGTCAATTGAATTCAGTATTTACATACTCATTAAATTTATCACGTTTATGACTAACAGCATCCTAACATGTGAATATAACATCACACAATAATCTTTTTTTCCATGCAACAACTGCATATAGCTTAGACTCAACTTGAGCATCTTCACATTCATTGTATAAATGCACTTTATTTTAACCGACTACTCGATCATCATACACATACGCCCTTAAGTACAAGTAACCTTTACTTGAACCGTATTAATCATGATGAGTAATGAAATTTCTACATTCGTGCCAGTTTCCATTGAAAAATTACATCCAATAATATTGGAAAATTCACTTGAGATATGTTGTCAATTATGAAATTATTAATCATTATTTCCAAGTGCTTTTATACAACGTCTTTCATCATCCTTAGTCATGAACTCTAATTTGAATTTCTTTATATCAGTTATATTGGGGATTAGCATATGTAAAATAACCATATATTTCATGATCCACTAATTCTATTCAAATTCACAATACGTTCACTTATCAAGCATACAAACAACATTCATGTTCATAAATAACAAAGCCGTAAAATTCACAATCGTATTTAAGTTCATGGACATAAGAACCTCATAACTACATCAGCATATATGATTACACAAATCATTTTATGATGCATCAACCTCAATTAAATGAAATCATACATCCGTAATTGTATTAACTTGCATATAAGTATTAATCATACAATGACATTAACACCCATGCTTATACTTTTATATCTATGGGCATACATGTATTAGTTATACTAACTAACATGCATTAACATTTTAACTCCATCAACGTATATGAATACTCATACTCAAATTCTTTTCATAATCATGACATATAAATATTGCTTTCCATGATTTTCCAACTTTACTATTGTTCACTCCAATGTTCGTAAATATAAATTCCGCCAATGAACAATATGTACAATAGATTAAATCAATGACTGTCAAAGCAAGTATGAATCAACATACCTATTTTTATTATGGGCTTATTTCCACATAGTTATTCACATACGTGCATTAAGTCTCAATTTAATTGTCGTTCAAATTACAAATTCTTACAACAATGAATTTACCATACACAATGCACAATTTCCCATTTGTTCCAAACTATGAATACATTTTCATATTTCATGAAAAATCCGTTGTTTTTTTAATTCATAAACCACATGTATCAGTATCAACATACTTCATTCACTTATTTATCATTATTAGTTTTGGCATCGTCTCGGCATTTGCTTTCAACAACCACATTAAACAAGGATATTCCTTTTAGCATCGCCTTGACGTCTAGTTTCAATAACCATCCAAAACAAGTTTTTCATATAATCAACTTATAAAAAAGTATGCATTCATAATTTAATTTGTTCATCATCCAAATTAATTTAATGCATGACTTTGACTGTCATATTCTTCACGGTTTTTACAAGATTTTAACCGCCTGGTTTTAACTTAATTAATATATTATTTTTATTGTTAAACTGTGCACATGATATTACATAGTTCAATGGCTAAACACTGCATATTAATCTTCTCGACACACAGGATCGAACTTCCCCGAAGCAAACTTCATATCATTTAGTTTATATATATGCGGCTATTTAATTACTATCCATTTGATTCAAGTGCACTTGATCTTAAATCCATGCAAACCACAACAAAATGGTGCCCGAATTGAAAATTATCATGAATTCTTGATGTGGTTTTGATTGAACATGTAAACTCTATTAACCGCACAACAATTCACATGAATCTTATGATTTCATTCATTTTTCGTGCATTTTTGTTACATTTCATGGCCATCAATGGAATTAACAAGTCACTGGAATTGATTATTTGCCATAGTGGTAGTTTACGTCAAGGCTTTCACGCAAACTCAAGAGAGATTCTTCACTCTACACCCAATATCATATTTGCAGAATAATCATATGAAATTGTCAAAGAAAACACCCCCGACTTTAGTTTCATTTCTTCTTATCTTATGATATCACATGTATACTCATCATTGATCAACATTCATGATACATAACACATCAAAACAATACCTAAATTGAACATCATGAGTTCTTAAACTTAGGGATTACAACTCCACATGTAAGATTACTTTCATGCATAAAACCAATACATTAGACACTACTTCTTAGACATTTTAGAACTTCATAATTTTGACATATTAGAATCAGAAAACATACCTTGATCCATAGCAATTCATATAAATGAAAGATCCAAGAAAAGATTCCAAACCTCTCCATTCATCCCTTTCTCCAATCTCACATGGCTCGCCATCAAATCACGAAAAGTAAAGAAGCCATTTTCAATTAACAAAGATAAACCTTAAGATTGTTAGAACAAATATTCAAACATCTTGCAAAATCTTTGCAACCAGGTAACCAAAAGATCTCAGGTGTTGAGGCTATGTAATTACTTTTCTTAAGGTTTATTTTGGTATACAAAATATCATCGGGGATACAACTACAACTAAATATAAAGTGAGAGTGTGTAAAGGGAGAAATTGAGTGAGATGTAGAGAGATTGATGTTTTACTTTCACAAGAACACAAACACTTTGAATTACTTAATTTTTTTAATTTTTTAAAGTCACACATAAAATTCCCAAAATTTTTCAGTATCACTTAACTTTGTTAGTTTTTGCTGACATGGTTTTAAAAAAAAAGAAAATAAAAAATTTTAAAAAATATTTTAAATATCTAAAAAATTTGAAAATAATTTTAAAAATTATTGTCATATTTTAAAAAATTATATTTTTAATGCCATGTTAACGAAACTAATGGATGTTAACATCGTCACATTAAAGAGTGACATGGAAAAAATTTGGAAAGTCTAAGTGTGATATCAAAAATTTAAACTTTTTTTATGATGTTTTGAAACCACACTTAATATTTAGGTAATTTTAAGATTTTAATAAAAAGTCTCTATATAAGGACCCACAAAAAAGGTTGGACCGAGGTTCAAATCAAGCCCAGCTACGGGCATGACCATGAGGCTCCACGCAGAAAGTTTAGCATGTAATATTGTATGGTCTTGATTTGATTCAAGCAGTTGACACTTGATACTTAAAATTAAGCGTAAGCGAAATTTTATCCTAAAACTAGGGGTTTTTTGGTCTTAAAACTAGGAATAAACGAACCAAGCATTTGAAGAAGTGCCCGTTGTCATAGTTGATTAATTCTTGTTTGTATTTGGTTTAAAGAACGAAGCATTAGGCTAGCAAGTGCCCATCATGAGGGTGTCTCAGTTGATTAATTCTTGATTGTCCTGTTCATTATTTGGTTGCGTTTTTTTCGAATAAAATTGCTACGATTTTTTACTGCATTGTACCGGCTCATCACACTGCGTTTTACTTTTTTTCGCGGTTAATATTCACTGTAATTTTCTGTTAAAATTCGCTATAATTTTCGGATAACATCAGCAGTAGTTTTCGGGTACTTTCCTTGTAATTTTCGGTTAATTTTACTGTAATTTTCAGCAGTGTTTATTACAGTGTTTTACACAGTATTATACTTTTCGTTGTACACGGTATATTTTCTAAGGTTGAGCCTCTTGACGGGAAGAACTATAAGAGGTGGTCACAAAAAAAATTATTTTTCCTACAACTAGTATGTCTTGATTACGTACTCTACGAGAAAAAGGCACCTGAAGGTAAAAACGAGAAAAATGCATATGAAGAAAAATTCACCGTAGACGATCGAACCTGTAGTGGAAATCTACTGCATTATATGAGTGATGGGCTATTTGACATTTATGTAAAATTAAGCACAGCAAAAGAGATTTGGGATTCCCTACAGAAAAAATATGGGGTGATGATGTGGGAACTAGAAAATACGCTGTTAGTAAGTGGTTAGATTTCAAATTTGTGGACAATAAACCAATCATTGATCAAGTCCATGAATATGAAAACATAGTAACTACTCTTTTGTTAGAAGGCCTTAAAATTTGCGAAATAACTCAAGCATATATTTTAATTCAAAAATTTTCACCTTCTTGGAAGGATTATAGAAATCTACTTATACATAAAAAGAAGGACCTGACATTAGAGGAGTTAATAAACCACTTAAAAATAGAAGAAGAAAATAGACTTAAGGACAGGGGGTACACATACTTCGATCATTCTAAAGCTAATATTGTCGAAGCTAGGCCTAATAATGCAGACAGGTTCAAGAACAAAGGAAAAAAGCATCACCCAAATTTCAAGCATGGTGGAAAGATTCAAAAGCCGAACTACAAATTCCTCGGAGATTGCTACCATTGTGGAAAACGTGGACACATGGCCAAAAACTGCAGAAGTAAAAGGAACCAGCCTAAAGACTCGAAAAACACAGCCCACCTTGTAGAAGCGGAGAACATTATAGCTGTTGTCTCATAGGTGAACCTGGTCAACAACTTGACTGAGTGGATAGTGGATACCGGGGCTACCAGGCACATCTGCACAAACAGAAACATGTTCCAGGAATACCAGAAGATGTCCGATGGAGAGGTGGTCTTTATGGGCAATTCTGCAGCAGCACCAATCCTCGGAAAATGGAAGATTTCTTTAAAACTCACTTCTGAAAAATTTCTTACTTTAACGAATGTACTGCATGTGTCTGATATGCCTAGAAATTTGATTCCAAGTAGTCTTTTGATTAAAGCTGGGTTGAAGTTATCCTTTGACTCAGATAAACTAGTCCTGACTAGGAATGGAGAATATGTGGGCAAGGGTTTTTGTAATGGTGGTCTCTTTGTCCTTGATGCTGTTTGCATGAATAACATTGCTAGTACCTCTTCTGCTTATATTGTTGAATCTCTTGAATTGTGGCATACCAGCTTAGGACATATAAATGTTGAATCAATTAAACAGCTTAAGAAAATGAACATGATCCCTAACTTCAGTGATGTCAACTTTAATAAGTGTGAAGTATGTGTAGTAGCTAAATATGCTAAAAAACCCTTTAAGTCCATTGCGAGACAAACTGAACTTCTTGAACAAGTTCATACTGATTTAGGAGACTATAAAAGTCTGATGAGTAGAGGTGGAAAAAGATACTACATAACCTTTGTAGATGAACACTCTAGATACTCAATGTTATATCTCCTAAGTACTAAAGATGAAGCAAAAGAAATATTTTTAAAATATAAAGCCGAAGTAGAAAATCAGTTAGGAAGGAAAATTAAAAGAGTTAGGTCTAATAGAGGAGGAGAATATGATCCAACCTCTCTAGAAAGATTCTGTGAGGAAAATGGAATAATACATGAGCGAAGCCCACCCTACTGCCCACAGTCTAATGGCATTGCAGAGAGAAAAAATAGAACCTTAAAGGGTATGATGAATGCTATGCTTATTAGTTCTGGACTACCTAACAACATGTGGGGGGAGGCGATACTATCTGCTTGTCATGTACTTAATAGAGTTCCTCATAAAAAAAAATAGATAAAACCCCATACAAAATGTGGAAAGGTTATGCGCCTAATCTAAAATATTTAAAAGTGTGGGGGTGTCTAGCTAAGGTTGGGTTACCTGACTTTAAACGAAGCAAAATTGGACCTAAGATTGTTGATTCTATTTTTATTGGGTATACTTATCACAGTGCTGCTTACCGTTTTTTGATTAAAGGATCTAATGATTCATACACATGTGGTAGCATTATGGAATCTAGAGATGCTTACTTCTTTGAACATATATTTCCCTTGAAGTCTAATGATGCACATCCTACTAGTTTGCCTTCTCATAATGTAACTGCTAGTCATGATAATACTAACGATATAGACACTCCTGAAATTCAAAGGAGTAAAAGACCTAGGAAAGAAACCAACTTTGGACCTGACTTTGTAACCACTTTCCTATCAGAAGATAATTTCATAAATGAAGAAATTGCAAATGTCTATATGTTAGAAGAAGACCCTAAAACCTATGATGAGGCCATAAGGTCAGTTGACTCTACCTTTTGAAAAGAAGCCATTAATAGCGAACTAGAATCAATTCTAGATAACCATACATGGGAATTGGTAGACCTTCCTAGAGGTTGTAAGCCAATAGGTTGTAAGTGGGTCTTTAGGAAGAAAATGAAGGCTGATGGGACAATAGACAAGTTTAAGGCAAGAGTTACACACCGAAACAGGGGTTAGATTATTTTGATACTTGTTCACCTGTTGCTAAAATTGCCACGATTAGAGCTTTGATCGCCCTTGCGTCCATCCATGATTTAGTAGTGTATCAAATGGATGTTAAAACAGCATTCCTTAATGGTGACCTAGACGAAGAGATTTACATGAAGCAACCTGAGGGTTTTGTGGTTCCTGGTAATGAAAATACAGTTTATAAACTTGTAAAATCTCTATATGGTCTTAAACAGGCACCTAAACAGTGGCATGAGAAATTTAACAGCACGCTAGTAGCTAATAATTTTCTTGTAAACAATGGTGACTCGTGTGTATTCTAAGTTTGATCCAAATGGATGTGTAATAATTTGTTTATATGTTGATGATATGCTGATATTTGGCACAGACTTGAATGTTGTCAGTGAGACGAAAAACTTTCTATGCTCTAAATTTGAAATGAAAGATATGGGCGAGGCAGACGTGATTTTAGGAGTTAAAATTGTGAAAACTCCAGAAGGCATAAGCCTAAACCAGTCTCACTATGTTGAGAAGATACTTAGAAAGTTCAATATGGTCAATACTGATCCTATTAGAACACCTTATGATCCCAGTGTACATTTAACTAAACATAAAGATGTTGCTATGTGCCAATCTGAGTATGCCAAAATAATTGGTAGTGTTATGTTTCTAATGAACTACACTAGACCTGACATTGCATATGCTGTAAGTAGACTCAGTAAATACACACATAATCCTAATCAAGAACACTTGAATACGTTAAAAAGATTGCTTAAATATTTGAAAAAAACTGTGGATTGGGGACTTAACTATGAAAAGTTTCCCGCTGTATTAGAAGGATATATTGACGCCAATTGGGTGTCTGATAATGATGAAATTAACTCCACTAGTGGATATGTGTTCACACTAGCTGGAGGTGCTATATCCTGGAAATCATCTAAGCAATCTTGTACTGCTCCGTCTACTATGGAATCTGAGTTTATTACTCTTGAGTTGGCAGGTCATGAAGCCGAGTGGCTAAGAAGTCTGTTGGGACACGTGCCATTGTGGGGGCTTCCAGTTCCATCAGTGTCGCTTCACTGTAATAGTCAAGCTGCAATTGTTGTGGCTAAGAACAAGATTTATAATAGCAAAAGGAGACACATTCGTCTCAGGCACAAGATCGCGAAAGATCTACTAGAGAGTGGAGTGATATCACTAGACTATGTAAAGTCTGAAAAGAATCTTGCGGATCCGGTGACAAAAGGCCTTTGTGTAAAATGGTTGTAGAAACATCGAGGGGGATGGGATTAAAGTCTATACGTGAATAAACTGTGATGTATCCAACCTGGTTTTAACAGGTTCAATGTGAGAAGTCATAGTTTCATTCAAGATATGCACTGTGTTTTATGTTGTCCCTCCCTATGGTGTGACAGTGCGAAGACGGGTCCATTGTCGTATGTTTGGCGGTGTAAGCACGACTTGCACATGACGGACACTGTCTGTATGTTACCAGGGGTAAGGTTGAGCTTTAGCTCTTAATGGACCCATATTCATATGTTTGGTGGTGTGCGGTAACACACACTTGATGGGATCCACAGATATAGGTGCGGGAGTCTGGCCGCTCCCTATGAAGGATTTGAGACTTACTTTCTAGAGCGCCTATGAACATCCAGGACGAGCGCATGGCCGATTAAACGCTCCAAACCGCAGGAGTTGCCTAGATCTGGAGTTCGGTATGTATCCAAGTGGAAGACTATACAACCCCTTGTGAGGTTCAAGACGGAAGTCACCTTGCAAGATGTTGGTCCTAAACTTGGGTTACAGTAGGTGATGATTCAAGTCTTAAGACATTGGCACTGAAAAACTGAACTCCCTTTGCCCAGTTTATTCCTTTCTTTCTCCTTCGCTTGTATCCTTTGTGGGTGATCTTTTTTCTAACGGGTGTATTTGTTTTGCGAAAATTTACGATAACTAGCCGTTGGGGTCGATTTTAATGCCGGGAAAATGTTAATAGCCATTGGGATCCATATCAATGCGGTTGGACCGTTTCTAGTCGTTAGGAGCATCTCATTAATCACCATTACTTCTATGTGTATACCAATTGAGCTTTAGGATTAGTATAAATAGGTTGTCTAACTTAGGTTTATTATCATCTCTCAAAAAACACGTCTCTTTCTTCCTCCTTCTCTCGGCTTCTGTCATTTCCTTGTAAAGCATTCCGGGCAAAGTTCTTGTGTTCTTCTACCCGACGATTAACGAGTGCACATTAAGAGTCGGACCGTGTTAATCCTGGAGGACGGCTGCCGAAACCACTGTATGCACTGGAGCAGCGGCGAAATCGTCTTTTAGGATAGTGGTATTTCCCACGACATGGTATCTTCGGTATTTTCTAATCTATTCTCCCTCTTTCGGTATTACCTGATTGTCCTGTTCATTATTTGGTTGCGCTTTTTTCGAATAAAATTGCTGCGGTTTTTTACTGCATTGTATTGATTCATCACACTGCGTTTTACTATTTTTCGTGGTTAATATTCACTGAAATTTTTGGTTCGCTGTAATTTTCGGATAACATCAGCAGTATTTTTCAGGTATTTTCCTTGTAATTTTTGATTAATTTTACTGTAATTTTCAGCAGTGTTTATTACAGTGTTTTACGTAGTATTCTACTTTTCGTTGTACACTGTATATTTTCAAAAATCTAAAAGACGATTTTTGACGTACTAATATTTTCAACACCCATCATGAGGGTGTCTCAGTTGGTGGCGTCTCCTACCCAAGCGATCATCGCCTAGGGGTCAGGAATTCGATTCTCACTGAGAATATACTCATGACTTACCTGCTCATGGGGGTTTGTGAGCTGTTCTTATGGGTCGGGGTTGGTTGGGGCAGCTCAATCCCTCGTCACCAAAAAAAAATAAAATTAGGCCAGCAAGTTAGCACAAGTGAAGTATCAAAAATAATAAATTCTTATCAATCGAAAAATAAAAAAAGTATGAAGACATGTTTAAGGCTCAATTTGAATTCGATTCATTAATACATAAATCAAGCTCGAGTTGGTTAAGGACTCCTTGATGCACACAAGTTGGATGCTTACAACATACCTTTTAACTACCATTTTAAGGACTCCTTGATGCACACAAGTTGGATGCATAAAACATACCTTTCTATGCTCCAACGGTCGAACAAGTAAAGGAGTTGGTTACGGCTGAAGGCTCATTTACACTTTGCAAGGTTTGAACTCTTACAGTTGATATGTGCTTGATGGAAAAGGAGCTAACCCTTGATCTTGATGCGCAAGCCAAGCTTACAACAGATAGTTCTAGAGTCACCGGCGGACTCATCTTAGCCCATGGGTTCGGACCAAGGCTCATGGATGGTTTGCTCAAAAAACTCCAAAACTTGGTTAGAGAACGCTTGAACACTAGAAAGCTTGAGATCTTGCATATTGTTGTCTCCTTGGTAAGGAACAATTACTGAAAAGATTATTGAAAATTATATGCGTGAGTCAAGTACTTATGTTTTACTTCAAAGTTTCAATAAAAAAGAGATTCATATGTAAATTTATTTTGTTGTTCTATCTAAAGTCAATTGGACATTTGGGATGAAGCTGTATTTGGTTTGTTAGGAACTCAAATAAATGCCTAGTTGATTTCTCAACCCGTTATTTTTCTACTTTAATTTTCGTTTAAAGGTTCTGTTTTCTTAAAATTGAGGTGTGTGTTAACTATCAGTGTATAGTTGCAGCATCCACAAGGTGTTCAGTTGTAGGAGGTGTATGGGGTTCTATCATGTGCCGAGCAAGGCAATTTCGTGCTTCCAATTCCAAGTACTTTATGTTGATCCACCACATCCAATCGTTGATAGAGTAGATTACCTATCCTCCCCCAATTGGATTCTACAATCACTAGTGGATTCGGCCTAAATAACAGTTGAAGCAACTTGAGAACCAACGGGAGTCAATGCAGGCCAGTGTGAGTCAACGTTAGCAGGAGGTTTGAAGGCAATGAATGGTGGACTGTGGCGCGATGGTGTGCAACCTGTGGAAGACAGCAATAAGCAATTGTTTCAATCAAGCTTAGGGTTTGCTTTTATCAGAAACAAAATTGAAGAAACCGTAGGGTGCAAGCTAAGTCAATGGTCAACAAAATAGTGCTTTCGAGCAAACCGAACACTTACTTTTGGAATTTATAATCCAACTAGACTCTAAGTGAGAGAATTATATGTGTTAAAAATATAAAATCGAAAATAAAATAATTTAAAAACATCTTTAATTAAACAAAGGCAAGAACCAACAAAATAAAAAGAGGCTTGGATCTAAACACTTGAATGATTTACATAAACTAAAACAACTACTTAAATAGAAAAATACCGGGGAGAAATAAAGAATCTAACTTAATACTAGAATCCTATGTAAATGACTAAGTAAATGAAAAATACAATAATGGAGGGGGAAGGCCACTAAGGGCCGATTACAAGGGAGAGGAAGAGGAAGGCTTCTCTTCAAAACTAGACCAGTAAATGCTAGAATCATACGAAATATGCCACATGCTAAATAATAGGAATATTCTAAGTACAAAATACAAGAGTATATGCAAGTAAAAAATACAAGAAAATATACAGGAAGTAGAGGATTGAGGCAATCTGATTTTGGCCTATGACACACTAAGGTTTTTGTGTAACTTTTATATACACGGGATTGAGAGTTGGCACATCTCTTGTAGTCTTCTAATTATATAGCAAAAGTATTGTATGCCCTCCGTAGATGTAGGCTTCGGCGGAATACATAAATTCCGGTGTTCCTTTACTCTCTAATTCCCTTTGATGCCTATTTCAATTTAGAGTTCCATTGTTTGGTGAATGATCCTAATATTTTAGATAAAAATACTCTTATTAAAAATGCTTTTAGAAAATAATTTTTTTACAGTTCGTCAAACATACAATGACCCGATTTGAGATAAATATGGGCCGACCGGGCAACGGTTGGCAGTTCTATTTTCAGCACTTAGAGAAAATCTATTTTAGTTATGAGATCCTCTCTTTGGTTTTTTTTTTTTTTTTTAAAATATTTTTTTAAATGTTTAGATTCGAGAATGAGATGCCTCATAGTTGTCCCAGAAATTATCAAAACATTAGGTACGAAGGATTCGGTATATTTGTCAAAAAATAAATTTATTGTATATTTTGTTGGATTTTTTTTATTGAAAATCTCTTACATTTTAGGTGAAGTATAGAAAATCACTTAACTTTTATAGTGTTTCAAAGTTACACCTAAACTTTTATAAAAAATTTAATATCACACCTAATACTGATAACGTTGACTTTCCGTTGAAATAAATATGAATTTACCAGACTAACATCAATAAAACCTGTTTTTTTCCCAATGGATTATAAACAAGCTTATAAATTATTTACATTTTACTACCTTGACCTTTTCGGTAATTATAAAAAGGACCCTGACGTTTTGGAATTATTAAAATGGACCCCAAGGTTTTATCATATTAACAAAGAGGATCCTCTTCGGCCATCTGACATCATATTCTGTCACCAGCGCTGACATGGCAAGCCTGTTTTAAAATTTGCCATAGTAAATTTATTATATTATCTCTCAACCAAAAAATTAAATGAACCCACTTCCCACCCTTCCCCCCTCAGCCATTTTTTTTTCTTAAATTTAAATTCTTCTCTTCTTCATTTTCTTCATCGTCTTCAACTTCTTTATTTTATTCATCTTTTTTTTTTAGCTCAAGTGTTTTGTCTTTTTTTTTTTATAAAATTCAACCATTTAAGTCTACCTTGAACCATCTGGTAGATTTTTAAAAAAATTTCAAATGTCATTTTTTTCCTCTCTTTTTTATTTAATTTTACTTTATACAATAACATTTTTCAGTTTGCTTATTTTTAATTTTAAAGTGTTATGATTAATGATAATTTATTTAATTTTAGAATATTATATCTAATTTTTTTTATTTAGCATTTTTTTTACTACTGGTTGTAGTAAATAAACATTGAGGAACTTTTTTTAACTTTTTTTAATTTAAATATCCCATTATAAAATAATTTTTATTTTTGTTTATTTTTTAAAACCAGAACGACGTTGTTTTGGTGAGTGTGCAGAATCAGAACAAACCGACATCATTTTGTTTAAGGGCATTTTCATCTTTTTATTTTTTGGGATGTTAGATGGCCGGAGAGGGTCCTTTTTATTAATACGATAAGACTTCAAGGTCCTTTTTAATAATTCCAAAACATCAAGGTCCTTTTTATAATTACCAAAAAGGCTAGGGTAGTAAAATGTAAATAACCCTAAAAAAGACTTCTAAATTTTTTTGTTGGCAAAAGCTTGTAGCAGCACGCCCGACTTTTAACAATTTTACTAATTCAAAGGTGAAAGGTAATTTCGTAATTTGTAAAATACACTAATTAATTTAATCTAATTAATTAAGTTAAACTTGGTGTTTTGATGCATTTATAACCCAAAACGACGCGTTTCATTTGACAAAAAAGTTAAAGGTGTCAACATTAAGTGTGACATTGAAAATTCATTTAAAAGTTTAGGTGGAACTTTGAAAAATTAGAAAAGTTAAATAGTTTTCTGATATCTTGCCAATATGTAAGTGGTTTTACGGTAACCTCACCCACCCCATGCACCAACTTTTTCCGGCGCGTGTCGACTCGTGAGTTGCTGTCCGGCGACCGGTGTTGCTTCAATGACCTCGCCCTTGTCCTGCCGGTCTAGTCATGCACCGATTAACGCAGTTCGAGGGACATTTGGGTGGTCCTACTTCAATGACCACCAACTCCTCCTTCAAGTGTGACCTCCATTGCAGGCCACCTCGTCCTCCCTAACAACGCCACCATCACCGGACCTTTAAAGGCCAATACCGGACTTTAAACCCATCCGTCTCCCCCTCCATATTTACAGATCACCACCTCTTCCCCACCTCCATCTTGCCCTCTCCTCATCACGCCCTCCATTGCAGGCCATCTCGCCCTCTCCAAACAGCGCCACCATCACAACGCATAATCTCCCCTAATCCTCCATTAAAAAGCCATCAACAGACTTTACACCCCTACGTCTCCCCCTCCAGATTTGCAGAACACTTCCCCACCTCTATCACGCCCTCTCCACCTCCTGTGCTTAGGCACCGCCTCCACCATTACCTAATGGGCTAAACCATCCAGAAGATCAATTGAATCGTCTGTCCGGAGTCAGCATCGTTCAAGGGTCTTCCAACAGTCCAGATTCACTGTCGGTATTCATGATCATGATGAGACTCCTCCCACTCAGGCCAGAGTTTACGCAGGTTCTGAAATACCAAGGATTGTGGTTTCCAATGCCAACAAGAATGTGGAGGATTGGCTAAAGCGGTCTATAATTGAGCACTCATCGGGTGAGGTGGGTCTGGATATTATTCTCTCCTTTATCACCAAGAACGACCTTCACGGTTTAGCCCCTAAAGGGTTAAGCACCACTACTTTTATCCTAGTTTGTCATTTCGCTAAGACTTTGGAGTCTTACCTCGGCCCGCATCGCGAGATTGTGCTTAGGAAATTCAGAGAGGTTTCTAAATACTTTGGCGAGATTCTTGGATCACTTGGAAGAAGAGTATAGATCGAGGTTTTTGGATTGTTTGTCCAATTCTAGACTAGAGACTGTTTTTCTGACCTCGCGAGATTACGAGGGAAGTTAATCAAGGTGGACTCGAGGATGTATGCTATGAGATGCATTGATACTGCCAGAATCCTCATTGACACATGCTCCCCTTCACTTATTCATCAGATGGCCCAAGTCCAATTTAATGGGGTTTCCCGATTGGTCTTGGTCAAAGAGGGTAGGACAGAGTTAATTCCAGATTACGCTCCCAGCATTGTTTCTTTGGCAGCATCGGCCAGATTAGTAAGAGAACAGATCCCTTCGTCACTGAATCCACACCGAGACACACACCACCGTGACATGCCATACCACACTGGCTCAATATTCTCCTGTTCATAGGACGACTGACGTGGGAGCTGAGAATCATGGGAGTCGCACTATTAGGCTAGTATATGAAGGTAAGCATAGTCGAGCTATCGCGGGGTCGGCTTGCTTTCCATATTGATGGTCAGTATATCGGTAGGTGGTCTATGGAGTGCAGTTGGCCACATGCTTCTCTTCTCCATCCGTCCCCCCAGCTTGGTGCTTATATACCAGTTCAGGAAGTGCGTGGAAATCAACATTTGTCTCCTTTGCTCCAGTGGGTGGAGAGTGATATAGCTAATTCAGTTCAACCTCAAGCTCAGTTATCGTATCTTGAGAATGTAACTCAAGACTCCGCCAGTGAGGATGATTCTGGGTTCTCGGGGCCTATGTTTCCTCTAGGTTTTGAGCCCTTTGCCTTGAGTAGGTCAGAGCCTTGTATGGAGGGACCTAGCAGAGTTGGGATGAGAAAAGGCAAAGGAGTGTTGACAAAAAAGGAGAAGAAAGCATTGTAGCGCAAGAAGAACGAGAATGAAAAGCGGGAGCTTTAGAAATTTTTGAAAGATATGTCACCTAGGAACAGCGCGTCAAAAACAACCAAGGCCTTAGACAAGCAGAAAAAAAGGGGAACAAGGCAAAACGGGGTGACCGCACTCAAGAGACCGGAAAGATACTGAAAGCTGAACGAGTAATTGCAATGGGGAGAAGATTATGTTTGAACTTTGATAGCTTTAATCCACCTATGGTGAGTGCTATGCTTGATTGAAGGGTGTCCTTGTATTGCGACCTCGTCTCTAATTATCGAAAAAAAATGTAGGTGGTTTTCGGTATTAAAAAAAAAAACTATTTGTTATAAAATATAGCGGTTTGGAAGAGGTGAGTGGAGGGTTAGAATACGTGTAACTTATATAGCGGTTTATAATAGAGTAGCACAACTAAGCTAGTCCATAGCGCCCTTAGGCTTTTATGTATTCTTGTTGCTTAAGTTTGCTATTGCTGCGTGCTAATGGTTGCTTGTCACTTGCAGCTTGTGCGGTGCTTTGTTGCTCCTTGATGCTCTATGCTTTGCTGCTTGATGCTCTATTGCTTTATCCCTTTATTGTGATACAAGCCAAAATAAGATTGGGGGTATTGATACAAATATTCACGAGTCTAACCGTGAGCCTGTTTCATTGAGTGCCATGTGTTCTTGATGAGGTGGCATATCTATCCATCTACCTTAGTTTTTGTTTATAAATTAGAGGGTTGGAAGTAGGGAGGAATAGAGGGTGATATGTGAGATTCTTTCTCTCTCTTCTTCGAGAATTATTTCTATATTCCCCTCTCCTTTTTTGTACTTATAGCTCCAATACTATATACATATATACAAATTATACAGGCGGGGCAGCCGTTTACTACCCGTAGGCCCGGTATATTGCGTGTTTGTGACCCGATTCGATTGATTTGAATGTCTTTGATATAATTTCGTGACATATTGCCTTGTTTTTATGCTCTTTATGTTGGGGGTTCTTGGACACAGTCTCTTATTGGGGTAGCACTCCGAAGAAGTAAGTCTTTGTACATCTCACCCCCTGCATTGGCAGGAGCCCTTTTGACACTGGATTTTTGTTGTTGTTGTACCATATATTTTGTTATAAACAACGTTATATATATATATATTAAAAATTATTTAATATAATAAAATATATAATATATTTATTAAAAACAAATGCCAGATCCTTGCCCAAAATTGGATGCATTGGTATTGGTTTTTTATATATGGTTTTTAGTTTCTAAAAGACTTAGGTTTTAGAAAATGGTTGTTTATAATTTAAATGAGGACGTTATTACATTGGTACATAAAGGTTTAGTATTTATTATCTATGTAACTTGATATTTTAAAATATACAATAAAGCATTCTGAGATATGAATATTTTTTTCATTCATATATTGTATCTTGAAGCTCGAAGAAGTTTTGAAAGAAAATGACTTATTTTATACAAAATAAAGTTTATTTAGTACATCATAATAAAGGAGTATTTAGATTTTAGTACCCTAACATTCTTAAAAATAATAAAAAAGATCATGACCCTTTTTTAACTAATAAAAAACCCTAAGTTTTTGTTGTATTAATAAAAATGCCCCATTTCAGCTTGATAACAGCAATTTTCATTGGCAGAGCTGAAGTGACGGCTATATTTATTTATTTTTTCTTACTAATGTTATAGTAAAATACCAAAAATACCATTCAATAAACATATTTTTAAAGAAATTAAGCAAAAATAAATAGTTTCTACATAATACATCTTGAATATCATGCTTATAAAATAAGAATAAATTAATTATAATTAGAGGTACCAATGACTGCGATGCCATCTATACATAAACCTAGTAAAATTACAGCATCTTGTAGTGTTGGCATCACCTCACCAACATGTAGGTGGAATGTATGAGTCTCTTGCCTCCACCTCTTCACTAAAGCACTAATCAAGAGGTTATCAATTTGGAGATGACCTATTTGGGTCATTTCAATGAAACCGGCCTGTATGATATAAGGTCGTACTGATTGTTGAAGGGGGTAACAGATGATGTTGCCTCACCCTGATCTCGCTGTTGCCCTGTAATACAAGACATCAAATATATCACTCAACCATTTGAATAATTAAAATATAATATTTTATGGCTAAACATAAATTATTAACATACCATTCCATGCCAAACATCCTCCAACCGATGCTAGTCTGGAAGATGTAACACTGATGCGTCATCAAAACCCGGATTCTGCTCACTATATCGACTGCCTGAGGCATGTCCTCCTTGTGTTCTTACCATTTCTCTAGAAAAATTAAAAATAGTAACCCATATCCATGGGCTAAGAATAAAATTACAAATATTATAACATTTCAATGGATCACAATGAAAAAATAAAATTACGTATATTATCATTAATTGTAGTTGCTAATAGTACATATTACGACATTTTACTCTAAAAAATTAAAGACGTTGAGCTATGAACCTAATTACAAAATCAACGCAGTCTATTAGGACAAGTTTTTTTTTTTTTTTAATTTATTTATTATGGCTTCTTAACCACATATACTACATTTATTCTTAGACGCGTCCTCCCTAACATCCATTTCATTATATAGTTGATTTTGGCCATCCTCTACCAAATCTCTACCTAGTGTAATCTACAACCATCATAAGCCCAGTGTATTCCGTCCATAAAGATTGATTAGGAAGAGGGTGAAATAGTGGAGCATACGTGCTTGCGTACATGTTAAGACCATACAACGAAGTTGACTTTATTTTTAAAATTCGTGGCATAACCCTTACTCGCATATGACACAATGCAACACATTTGTCAACCCTAACTAGATGCATCTTTTAAATATTCAACTTTATAAAATAAAATAGTATTCAATTTATTGAAGAGTTTTCCTATGATATTTCAACTATTTTCCAAATTTTTCGACACAACATATGAGTTGGAGATCCATATTATCCGTAGTTCAAGTCGAATGAGTATTCACTTGAATGAGCATTAAGAACAAACTAATCTTTCCACACAATGGTTTAAACATTTGAGATAATCAATTACTCTGACACCAACAATGTTTTGCATAATATCTCTACAAAAAACAATAATAAAGAAAGTTCATCCAGTGCTAGAAGAGGCATTATCCAAACTCACTACCACAATGTCACTAGAGTGTCTAATGGTGGCCGACTTGGGTTGTTCATCAGGGCCAAACGTGCTCGAAGTGATATCGACAATAATCAATATAACAAGCACTAAAAAAGATCGTCCAAAGGAGGATTGCGAACAAGAAGTCATGGTGTTCCTAAATGACCTATTAGGGAATGATTTCAACAGCCTGTTCAAGATAGTTGTATCCGGTTTATTGAATACAAATGATAACAATGAACTTATTGATACAGAGGATCAATTTAATTATAGCAATAATAACAACAATAGTAATAAAAATGGAGAAATAGTATGCTATGTTTCCGGGACGCCGGGCTCATTTTATGGGAGGCTCTTTCCAAAGAATTTTCTACGCTTTGTTCAAGCATCCTCTAGTCTCCATTTCCTCTCCCGGGTTTGCACTTCTCTCTCCTTTGGTTTTTCTTTATTTGAATTGTTAAGAATTTGGTTTATTTATGCTATATATTCTAGTATTTTATTGAGTTAAGTTAATTATTGTATAATTTATTTGTTTCATTTAGTTCTATGGTGAAACAAAAGAAAAATGAGCAACATAATTGTAATGGTTGAGTCACTGATGCGTTTGCTGCGTTGGTGGGAACTTACTTGCATTTCGTTGAAAATTACTTCAATAAGACATTAACTAAAATTTCACCATATGACCAAATCGACAAAAGTAAAACTATATGAGAACAAAATTAATATAATTAAAAATAAGATGACTAAACTGATAAACTGACAAAGTACAATGACCTTGGGTTTACGTAACCCTAAAATTATAGGTCATAGTACTTGTTTGGCCCAGCACTTTAAAGCGAGAAAAGACTTTTTCACTCAAACTTGGGTAATCCATAGAGGTGGCCAACGGGACGATCCATGACCCAACCCGCAAGTCAAAAGTGTACGAACAACTCTACACGGGTCAGACCCGTCCGTACAACATGTCGGGTCGGGAAGAAAATTTTCCTGACCTCGATCGGTCCATGACATGGCTCTGATGGAACAAGATCGCAGGTTTGACATTGGTCACAAGTCTAACGGTTCAAGACTGGGTCAAACCCATTTTTACCCTTTTCTTATTTTTGTCAAGTAAATGTGTAAATATAAAATATAATTAATAAAATCATAATCTTATTAACAAATAGTATAAAATACATATTTTTTTACTTGAACAAGTCGAACCCCTGTCTAACGGTCGTTACTAAGTTAGACCTGTGTCACTGCAGAGGTCAAGCCTGCTCCTAGCCTAGCGGAAAAAAATGAGACCTAGGACTTGACCTGGTCCAAGGATCAGGTCAACCTAGGTCAACCCACCATCTGCCGGGTCAACCCAACCCGTTGGCCACCTTTATAAGTCCCATGTATGACAGAATCACAATAATATTGTTTAATCCCTATCTTTTGTCCTTCTACTGATCTTTATTCACTCTCTTACCGATTTAAGTAATAGGCATATTTTAATGTTCCAGTATATTTCTAGATAGAATATGAAACTATGATAAGTGACTGGACTGCACGGGTCATTGCAGGTGCCAAAAGGATTAGTTAGCAAACATGGAGAAGCACTAAACAAGGGGGCTATATACATAATACCTAGTAGCCCTCCAGAGGTATATAAAGCATATTCTGATCAGTTTAAGAGTGATTTCACCTCCTTTCTGAGTCACCGGTCTCAAGAGATTATTCCAGGTGGGTTATTTACATTATAATTTTCTGTTCTTTATTGGCTATGTTAATTTAGTACTCATATTTTTATTTGATAAATGAAATCAAAATATATACAACGAATCAAGATGAAAATTAAAATGACTCTCCAATAAAAGATAGCAAAGCTCAAAATGGAAAGCTAAAGCAAAACTCAAAAGCATAAAATGCAACCAAAAATTTGGAAGTAAAATAACGTAGGAGGCTCTCTAAGAACAAACAATCAGATGGAGAATAGTAGTACAAACTTAGGAATTACTGAACTCAGACAAATCAACTAAATGAAAATACTTAAATAACCACCAAACTAAACCGCAAAAAATAGGCATCCGCATTGACCAATCAAAGCATTAAAGGCACTTTCAAACCGTTAAACCCATCAGACCGAAAAGCTCTCCAAGCCGTTTATGATCCACCTATCTTCAACTACAAAATTACATATATTCAATTATAAAATAAATTAGGGTTGTTTACAAAAAAACACGCAAATTTTAGATATAGTTTCAAAAAATACCTAATTTTTTTAATTTTTCAATGTCACGTCTGAACTTTTCCAAAATGTTTTAATGTCACACCTTAATGTGATGCCGTTAACCTCTGTAAGCTTTTGTTAATGTGAAATATTTTTTTAAAAATATTAAATTATTTTAAAACTACTTACAAATTTTTTAGATATTTAAAATATATTTTCTTAAAATATTTTTAAATTATTTAAATTTAAGTTCAATTTTTTAATATTTTCTCTTTTTCTCAAAAGCCATATTATAAAAAACTAACAGACAACGTTAACATTAAGGTATGATATTAAA
Source organism: Simmondsia chinensis (assembly GCA_018398585.1). Lineage (NCBI taxonomy): Eukaryota > Viridiplantae > Streptophyta > Magnoliopsida > Caryophyllales > Simmondsiaceae > Simmondsia > Simmondsia chinensis. The sequence goes on along the minus strand of JAGTTD010000023.1, from coordinate 5,148,359 downwards.
AAATTAAAAACTATATGTAATTTTTTTAAATTGTATCTAAAATAATTAATTTTCTGTAAAAATCCAATAAGTTATGTACATGTATCATTTTCAAGGCGAATAATAACATATAGGTAATTCCTTATGTTGTCGACGTCCTGTAAGTGTCCTCCCCTCTCTTCGACCTCTATTCTATTTGTTTCTTCTCGATTTTTTATTTATAGACTCTCTGCAGCTTCTTATTGTGTTACATCACTAGTCTCTAATATTTATATATTATTCAAATTGGTTTCTTAATTTTTATTTAAAATAGCTGTTCATATTTTAGTTTGTAAATATTGATCTCCAAGGGGACCATTTAATAAAATTATGAGAGATTATTTTTTTTTAAAAAAAGAACATTTTAAATAAATTTACCAAAGAGGGCACCAATACACCGTCACCGGATCCCATTATAACTCCGAAGTTAAGCGTGCTTGGGCGAGAGTAGTACCAGGATGGGTGACCTCCTGAGAAGTCCTCACCCTCAGGTTAGGGGCATTGGGAAACAACCTCTCTTCAGGTTAACACCCTGAAAGGGGAAGGCTACGTACACCCCCCCCCCCCCCCAGACCCTGTTAGAAAAAATTCAGAAAATGCTTGCAAAAACCTTGAAACCTGGTATCCAAACGATCTCAGGTGTTGAGGAGTGTGATCACTATCCTTAAGGTTTATTTCGGTATACGAAATATCCTCGGGGATACAACAACTACCAAAATATGGAGTGAAGAAGTGTATGGGGAGAGATTGTTAAAGATGTCTAGAGATTGGCCTGATTTTGAGAACATACCCTTTGAAATTCTCACAAAAAATACAAGAACCAAGAAGATGTTCTTCAAATTTCTTTCTTTTGATATTACTCTACCAATTCATATGTTTTCTTCTTTTCCATGAGTGGGGAGAATCTATGAATATATTGTCTTAAAAACGTCCCAAAAACAAGAGCCTCAACATATAAAAGAACTGGGAAGAAACCGCGCAAGAAACCGTCAAAACCGACCTGTGTGTCGAAGTTGAGTGTCGACACACAGACCTGTGTGTCAACAGACAGCTTTCTGTAAGCCTGTGTGTCGATACTGTGTGTCGACACACAATTTCTGTGTGTCGACACACAGGTTTCCTCCGTGCGGAACTGAAATGGGCTGTGTGTCGACACACGGGCCATGTGTGTCGACACACAGCTATCTCCTCTGCGTTCTATAGGATTTTGTGTCGACACATATGGCCCATGTGTCGACACATACTCCCAATAATGCTCTAATCTTTTATACAAGTATCGGAACAACCTTAAATACATCTTATACATATATATACAACATTTAACACATTTATATACACATTTGTCAACAAATATTTTGAAAATACACTAACAATCCCCCACCATTTTCAAAATACAACCAATCTCGAAATGACATCTCGTTTAAAGGAGGCCTTATTGTGCATCAACGAGGGTGTCTCACGATTGAACCCTCAGCTAGTGAAAAGACCATACAGTTAATCGGATCGAAAATGGTAGACCAAGCTTTGAACCATACAACCCATTTGACTAACCGACTATCTAATCACGCACAAGGCGTACTCCCTGTACACACCCTACACCTCCCAGATCGACACATTTATGGCCTTGTGTCCTGTACCCTTCGTGAGTGTTTCAGGGCCAAACCCTTGTCAAAAATCACCCCTTTGAAGCGGCCAAACTTCAACACTCACTAAGGTGGACCTCATCGATCATGCCCCTGCGATGCGACATTCAATAAGTTCTAAAACCAGGTCCATTAAGAGCATTTGCTCATCCTTCTATAATCACTAACACAGGTATCAAGCACTTCACACTCGGGATGGAAACAAACTCATTTAGTGCTTGCAGTCACACAGATGACAAGTCTCTCTCATTGAACTCGAGACCTAGCGTCATACTAGGCGTCGAGTTGAGGGCCTATCATGGGCGACTAATTATGACAGGTTTCAACCCCATCCCTTCATTTGTTTTCAAAACCAAATCTCTAGCTAGGCCTTTAGTAAATGGATCTGCTAGATTCTGACAGGTTCTCACGAAGTCCACAGTGATAACACCTTCCCGAATAAGGTGTGTCACCATACTATGTCTCACACAAATGTGTCTGGACTTCCCATTATACACTTCACTGTATGCTTTAGAAAGCGTAGCCTGACTATCACAATGGATTGAAATAGGAGAAATCGGCTTCGGCCACAAAGGTATCTCATACAAGAGATCCTTTAACCACTCGGCTTCTTTAGCCGCAGAAGCGAGAGCTATAAACTCCGCCGCCATTGTAGAGTCAGATATGCAAGTTTGTTTCTTGGAACCCCAAGAAACCGCACCCCCACCAAACAGGAATACCCATCCACTCGTGGATGCATGATCCTCCACATCGGAGATCCAACTTGCATCAGTATATCCTTCCAAAATAGGAGGATACCCAACATAATTGAGACCATAATCCATAGTCTTCTTTAGGTACTTCAGTACCCGGTGCACTGCACTCCAGTGCAACTTACTCGGTTTGCTGGTATACCTACTCAGCTTTCCAACAGCAAAGGCAATATCAGGCCTAGTGCTTGTCATGGCATACATGAGACAGCCAATAGCTCAAGCGTACTCCAATTGTGCCACTGGATCACCCCCATTCGGTACTAATTTCACACTAGGATCCATTGGTGTGGATATCGGTGCACAGTCAAAGAAATGGAACCTTTTCAACACCTTTTCGATATAGTGAGACTGTGTCAAGGAAATGGAATTACCATTCCTTACAATTCTGATACCGAGGATCACCTCCGCCTCACCCATGTCTTTCATAGCAAAGTTTTCAGAGAGAAACAGTTTAGTTCTCTCTACTTGCTCCATATCAGTACCGAAAATCAGCATGTCATCGACATACAAACATATAATGACCCCTTTGCCATTATCAAACTTGCTATAGACACATTTATCTGATTCGTTTATAACGAATCCATTGTTCAATACAACCTGATCAAATTTTTGGTGCCATTGCTTCGGAGCTTGTTTCAGTCCATACAGAGAACGTATGAGTTTACACACTTTTCTCTCTTGGCCCGGAACAACAAACCCTTCTGGTTGTTCCATGTATACTTCCTTCTCTAGCTCACCATTCAGGAATGCCGTTTTGACATCCATTTGGTGTATCACTAGTTTAAAAATGGAGGCAAGAGCAATAAGTACCCTTATCGTCGATATCCTTGCCACTGGGGCATAGGTATCAAAGTAATCCAGCCCATATCTTTGAGTGAATCCTTTAGCCACCAATCGGGCTTTAAATTTTTCAATTAATCCATCGACTTTCATCTTCTTTTTGAAGATCCATTTGCACCCGATGGGTTTACTTCCTTGTGGAAGATCCTCAAGAATCCAGGTATTATTACCTAAAATGGAATCCATTTCATCGTTTATAGCCTCTTTCCAAAACGAGACATCATGAGACCTCATCGCCTCATCAAACATCATGGGATCAGCTTCCATGACACAACAATATGGAACCACTTGGTCCACATCGTTCCTCGAACCTTCTACCAAATACGTGTAGAAGTCCGAACCGAAGGATTTTTCCTTCCTTGCTCTCTTACTCCTTCGGAGTTCTAGAGCCCTATCAGGGACATTCTCCCTCTCATGACGTGCAAAGTCATTAGACACTTGCGTGTCAATCTCAACCGGTACATAATCCCTCGGTCTAGGGATAGAAGTAAACCGATTCTCATCAAATATTGCATCTCTCGATTCTATTATCGTATTCACGTTGATATAATCATTAGGTTCAACAATATAGAACCGATATGCCTTACTATGAGACGCATAACCCACAAAGATGCAATCAATGCCTCTTTCACCTAATTTTTTCCGTTTAGATTCAGGGACTCTAACAACTGCCCTACACCCCCACACTTTTAGGTAATCTAAATTAGGGGCTCGTTTGTTCCACAACTCATATGGAGTTATTTTATTTCTCTTGTTTGGAACTCTATTTAATATGTGACAGGCCGTTAACATAGCCTCACCCCAAAATCCATCACTGAGACCGGAATAATATAACATGGAATTAACCATCTCAGTTAGAGTCCGGTTTTTCCTCTGAGCCACGCCATTTTGTTGTGGCGTATAAGGTGCAGTTATTTCATGTATTATTCCTATGGATTCAAAATATTTAGGATCGTAGTATTCGCCACCACGATCCGACCTTAAACGCTTGAGGAAGGTTTCACAGTGTAATTTAGATTCTGCTTTATATGCTTTAAACCTATCAAGCGAGTCGTCTTTGTTACTTATCAAATAAACATAACAAAATCTTGAATAATCATCGATAAATGAAACAAAGTAATTCTTTCCACCCAAACTCGGTGTTCGCTTGAAGTCACATAAGTCATTATGGACTAGATCAAGTAGATTAGTCTCCCTTTGCACAGAAGGAAATGGAGATTTCGTTATTTTTGTTAGCATACAAGTCTTGCACTTGTCAACAACTTTATCTATGTGAGGAATCAACGAAGAATTATCCATTTCATGTAATCTATGAAAATTCACATGACCTAGTCTGTAATGCCATAAAAACAACGAATCAAGCATATAAACAGAATCAACGATCTTATTATTAACATTTAGTTTAAACATACCATTACATAGGTATCCTTTCCCAACAAATACACCACCCTTTGACAAAATAAACTTGTCGGCCTCGAAGACCAACTTGAATCCAAACCTATTCAACAGGCCACCCGATACAAGATTCTTCTTGACATAGGGAGCGAAGCATACATCGGTTAAAGTAAGGGTTTTTCCGGATGTGAAAAGTAAGTCAATTTTTCCCTTCCCTTTAACCGTTACCGACGCCCCATTTCCCATGAACAACTCAGTTCGGTTGTCCATGGGATCAAAAGTGGAGAAGAACCCCCTATCCTTACATACATGCTTCGTGGCCCCCGAGTCAATCCACCAAGAATTATCACTCTAGATTAGATTGACTTCCGAAATCATCGCCACGAACCTCTCGTTCGAATTTTTAGTGCGATGATCAAGCCCCTTGCCTTTGTTCTTTTTAAGGCGATAACAGTCTTTTCGCATATGACCGGGCTTCTGACACTCCCAACAAACCACTTTCGGCCTCTTGTGCTTATTGTTCTTTTGGAAGTGTCCGGTTCTCTTTGGTCCCTTCCTAGATTGGCCTTCCTCTGTGACGTTGATTTTACCAACATCACTCGGGCGGTCTTTGTTGTCATCTTGCACCCTGTAACCTTCCTCAATACGTAAATGGTTAGCGAGTTCCTCAATTGACATATCCTCCTTCTTATGTTTGAAATTTTTCCTTACATCTTTCCAAGAGGGAGGAAGTTTGTCAATTAAGGAAGAAACAGCGATTGTGTCGTCCATATTCATATTATGTTGTTTAAAATTATTTAATATACGTTCTATTTCATAGAATTGCTCCATGACAGGATGATCATCAATCATCTTATAATTATTAAATTGACTAACCAGGAATTTTTTGCTCGTTGCATCCTCGGCCATGTAACGAGCCTCAAGTGCGTCCCATAGTTCCTTCGCAGTTGACATGTTGGAGTAAATGTCAAACAAGGCATCGGTCATCCCATTCAAGATGTGCCCTCTACAAATGTAATCATCGTTTTCCCACTTCAGTCTTGCCCTTTGCTCGGCCAGCGTTTCTTCCTCCTCAGAAACGGGGGATGGAGACGGTGTATTCAGGACATACACCACATTCAGCGTTGTTATGAGAAAATGCATCTTCCTCTGCCACCGTCGAAAAATTCCCCCATCAAACCGGTCCAATTTCACAAAATTGGATGTCATTTCCCTTAGTGATGAAGCCATAACCCAAACCAGAATTATAAACCTGTGTGTCGACACTCAACTTCGATAAACCTTAAGATTGTTAGAAAAAATTCAGAAAATGCTTGCAAAAACCTTGCAACCGGGTCTCCAAACGATCTCAGGTGTTGAGGCGTGTGATCACTATCCTTAAGGTTTATTTCGGTATACGAAATATCCTCGGGGATACAACAACTACCAAAATATGGAGTGAAGAAGTGTATGGGGAGAGATTGTTAAAGATGTCTAGAGATTGGCCTGATTTTGAGAACACAGTCTTTGAAATTCTCACAAAGAACACAAGAACCAAGAAGATGTTCTTCAAATTTCTTTCTTTTGATATTACTCTACCAATTCATATGTTTTCTTCTTTTCAATGAGTGGGGAGAATCTATGAATATATTGTCTTAAAAACGTCCAAAAAACAAGAGCCTCAACATATAAAAGAACTAGGAAGAAACCGCGCAGAAAACCGTCAAAACCGACCTGTGTGTCGACACACAATTTCTGTGTGTCGACACACAGGTTTCCTCCGTGCGGAACTGAAATGGGCTGTGTGTTGACACACGGGCCATGTGTGTCGACACACAGCTATCTCCCCTACATTTTATAGGATTTTGTGTCGACACATATGGCCCACGTGTCAACACATACTCCCAATAATGCTCTAATCTTTTATACAAGTATCGGAACAACCTCAAATACATCTTATACACATATATACAACATTTAACACATTTATATACACATTTGTCAACAAATATTTTGAAAATACACTAACAGACCCTGCGTAGGCGGGAGCCCTTGAGGCACTGGGTATGTTCCTTTCCTTTTTTTTAGACATCAATGGAGTAATTAAATTGATACGAACACTATAAAATTTGGGAATTAATGAGTGGATTTTATTGTTTTAGGTGGCCGTATGGTTTTAACGTTCAAGTGCAGTACCAAAAATGATAACCTTGACTATGTTTGGGACTTTGAACTACTTGGAATTGCACTCAAAAGCATGGTTCATGAGGTAAGTTTCAAATGTTCAGCAAACAAAATAAAAGAACAAAAAATATTTAACTTAAATATATATATATATATATATATATATAAACTTTACACATGGTGCAACCAATTTTGTGTCTACAAATTTGCTAAGATTTTCACTAATTTTTTAGGGAACAGTGACAGAGAATTTGTGTACATATATATATAACCATGAGAATCATAATTCGCCTAAAAAGATCCATAATCAAGCCTAACCATGGACATAACGGGTTCGGATCCAAAGATGTGGGAGAATACCCCTGCTTGGTATAGTGCCCATGTGGCACTTCATTTTCACATGTATACAAGTATTATATACCTAATATATATATGTATATATATATATTAAAATGTATTAAATTTATTAATCTTTATATAAAATAATTGTGACATTATTAAAAATTAATAAATATTTATATATATTTATATATTAAATATATAACTTATATATATAAATTAAAAAATTTATATAATATAATTTTTTAAATATTTATAAATTTAATATATGTACATTAAATAAATAAATTAGGTATATTATATATGCATACAAGTAAAATTCAAATGCCACGTAGGCACAACACACACTGCTTTGGATCCAGACCTGGACACAAACCCATTAATAATAAAACCAAGCTCTGCAAACTCAATATGAAATTTCGTTGCGTCCTAGTTTGATTTAATGAGTTGACAATTGAGAAATACATAAAAGACCTAGTAAATTTTTTTCCTTAAACATGACTTTTTTATTTACATCGTAAACTATAGATAAATAAACCAAGGGTTTAACGTAGTACTCGTCCTAAGGGTGGGTTTAAGATTTGGTGGGTCCGATAAAGGAACGATTGAGTTTGAGCATACTCTAACAAACTTAAATGAAGTTCAAATATGGGTAGCACAACTTCGTTGGGTTATTAAGGGATTGTTCACTACAACATAAATGGATATAAGCAACGAAAATTTGCAACGGTAGTAAAAAGTGTTGCCTAAACTAATCAAAGGCAATACTTTCAATGTTGTTGCCTTCATCCTCAAATTTGACGTATAAATCTCATGGCAACAGTTCCAAAATCGTTGCCTTTGATGTTGAAGGCAACGGAAGTGAAAAACCCTTGCATTTGCTCAACTAAAGGTAACGGTTAGTTGAGTGTTGCGGTAATAGGCAACACTTTCTAACTTGTTGCTTTTGTTGTTACCTATACGGCATCAACTTTTAAATGTTTCCTTTTTACCGCGAGTCAATTTTTCATTATGTCAAGTAATTAATTAATTTCAGATCATGTGACAATGAGTTCATTATATATTTTTTATTGATTAAATTATTAATTAACTTATTGGTAAAATTGGATAGGTATCCAAGTTATATAAATTTCATTGGATCCTATTTGATGTATGGAATTTGAATGTGGATTTGGGCCAAGGGCGAGGTTAAAATTAAGGGCCATAATTCTATTTTTTTTGTCGGCTTCATTAATTATAATTACAATTCCACTGTCCAATTTCATTTAATTGGGTTTTAACTAAAACGCATATAGTCCAAGTTCTTAATTACGAATTGTAATTCTTTATTAACTCTACTGATATGAAGCCCTGAATATTGCAACTCAATTATAAATATAGAAACCCAAGATGACTTGAAATATGAATGCTTGACCCAATATTTACTCAAAACTCAAAATGATTTTATTTGAGTATTTGAACCCAAAATGATCTGACACGACTTCAGCCAAACCCGGTCTAACTCAAAATTGAAAGTACCCAAATTGATATACGCAAAATTGTAGATGATTTAAATATAAAACTGACACTAACTGATCCAAGTCTGACTTAAACGAGACCGAATGAAATTACGCCAAAACAAGATATAATACAACCGAAATGACCTTATACCTTGAGATGATTGTAACTAAGATGACTTGACACGATTCAGCCCAATCTAATTGACTTGACCAAATAGGAACTATCCAACCTCATTAACCTGAAACCAAGATGATTAGAGCCGTAAATCGCCCTACCCAAATTCAAACCCAACCCTAACCCAAATCTTAGAATGAACCCATCTAATAAACCCAAAAGCGGATATGACTTCAGCACCTTATGGTTTAACCAACTAATACCCATATCGAATTGACTCAAAACTGGACATGACTAGAATATTACATGAACCAATTTGACCAAAGCCCTGGAATATAGAATGATCAAACTCGATTAATTAAAAACTTAAAACAATTAATTGTATAATTACATTTCAACTTGCAGTACTGCAGTATGATCTTAACTTCGTATGCTAAAAAATCCTCTAAATTTCTCTAACAAGTGATCATGTTTAAATATCAAATTCCTATGATGTAATTTATCTAAGAGGCATGAGACAATTTTTTTTTATTTTATAATTGGTACTTTAATTCAACAGAGAATGTATACAAAATGGTTTACATCTTCAAAATGCAAAAGCATATTCTAACATATTCAAAAACATGAACCAAACAAAATCCTGCAGCATATATAGCCCCTATGTTATAGTTTCTGCATCCCCAGGGCATCTGATGAGGCTTGATTATTGCATCCGAGCTACTAAGGGTGAAAGTCTTGATCATGAGACAAAACTTTAAATTGTAATTACAATTTACGGGTTACTTATATTTTAGTACCCCAATTTTTTTTCGAAATTATAAAAAGGATCCTGATATTTTTGAATTAGTATAAAGTCCCCTAAATTTTTGTCATATTAATAAAATTGCCCCTAATCTTTTGTAATATTACTAAAAGTCCACTCTTCGGCATAATAATGCCTTTTTTGTCTACCAAATAGCCATTTTTGGTCCACTCTCCAACGTAATAAATCGGATAGTTTCTACATAAGATAATATATAATCGAATTTTCTACTTATAGGGTGAGAATAAGAGTATTAAAGGGTACTTTTATCATTTTACTATAATATTAATTTGAAAAATTAATTGTTAAATCAACTCTATCTATGGAAAATGATGTCTTCGGGCAGGAGAGTAACTTTTTTATTAATATGATAAAAACTTAAAAATTTTTTAATAATTCAAAAATGTTAAAATTCATATTATTTTCAAAAACTTTAGGATACTAAATTGTAAATAATTTATAATTTATATACTACTAATATTAGTTTTCTTGCCCAAAAAGAAAAAGTACCATAAGAGTGAAAGTGGAGGGAATACTTCCCGCGCAGTGTTTCTTCAGCCAAAAACGCAGGGCCTTCCTCTTCTCCATACTTCCTGCGCATGTTTCTTGCCCTAATCTTTTGTAGTATTACTAAAAGTCCACGTCACCTCCTCCTCTCCCTTCGGTTTAGGTATGCTGTGTTTCATCTTCTTTTTCTATTTCGCAATTACATCTCGGGTTTCGGCCTTGCGGGGGTGGCCGGCGTTAATGGTGGTTGCATTCTTTGGTCTTGTTTGCAAGTACATGTTAATTTAGATTATTGTTTGGAGGTTTCCTTTTATACATTTATGACTATTAATCATTTTTATTCTAATTTGAAGTGTCTTGAGTCCATGTGTCTTTAGATAAAGAGTTTTGAGGGCTTTGTTGACATAGTTCTAGAGGTTAGAGGGCTTTACGTTATTAGTTCATGTTTGTGTTATGATTCAAGCTAATCTTGAATCAAAACCTAGGGTTTAAAGAAGATAAAAGAGGAATTTGGGAGTTAGGTGAGAAGAGAAGTGAATTTGAGATGAGAATATTGGAAAATTGCAAAGCTTTATACAGCTTGAACATAGAACGTTGTTCTGTTAAATAGACTAAACATGGATGCTCTTGCTAGCTGTATTCTAGAGCTGAACCTTGCGGGGAACCTCATTATGCCAGAGGTTCGCTTCTTTCCCATATAGAATGTGTATTCTATTCTGACATCGCTAAATCTATCTAGATGGAATTAAATAAATACATGATAACGGTGATGCGATACATTTTGATCCATCTGTTGAGTTATTGACAGGAATGTTGCAACACTGCTGTACCATCTCCATAAGCGTATATATTGTATTTAATTTACTAAAAGGATTATAAATATATCTATACATTGGATACTTTCAAAAGTTTGTAAAAATTAATACTTGCTTGACCATTTATTCAATTGAAATAGGGTCACCCCTAAAACGTTCCTATTCACCCTTGTATTTAATATTTTGAGTGAGAAGTTGTCATAAGTAGGTACATTGCTCGTTCTGCACTATTGAAGTGGGTAAGAATAGTATGTGTGTCTCACTTACAATTTGCCCAAAATAATACTCGCTTTCTAAAGACAATATTGAGGGTTATAGAGCAGCCTTGATAGTCATTCTGTTTTGAGCATTTTTCTAGCCTTAAAATCAACCTACCTAGGTCTAGCATCTTGGGGTCGATTTAGATAAGTTGATCGGAAAATGCACTCTATTCAACTAGTTGTGTTGTGCGTCAGTTGCCCCTTATTGAGGTGTACTCCCACATTGTATTCCTTGGATGGGAATGCACTTTCTGTTCTCTAGGGGTTGTCTTGTTAATAGCATGTAGTTGGAGGTTGGAGTTGGGGTTGAGACTTGAATTGGAGCCCAAAATCTTGTTATGCTCGTGATTGAATCACAAAGCATAAGCTAAGTAAATTGAGGATAGATGAGAGTATGAGATGAGAAAGAAGTGAAATTAGATGAGAAGTTAGAGAAATATAGATGAGAAGTAGACAGAGTTAGATGAGAGAGAGAATGTTCATCTCAAAGAGATATTTTGTAATTTGATTGAATGAATGCTTATTACACTTGATCATAAGCCATTTTGGTGCCAAGCCACAACCGAACTGCACCAACTTACACCTTATTACAAGACTACAAGACTTAACAAAAGCTTATGCTACTTATTACATTCTAATTACAATCCTTCACAAGCCCCTATCTATAGGAATCATAACATTACTCCCCCCTTAAGAGATTCTTGTCCTCAAGAATCAAGAAGAGAGTTGAGGCTTTGAAGAACACTTATTAAGGCTGACGGACTTCTGAAAATGTAGCTGGAACCGAACGCTTGCTGCTGCCAAAGTGTGAACCTGTTATGAGAGAAAATTGACGCTTGTTGTTAGCCCGAATAGGATCTGAAAGAAGCAGAGCACAAGTTGCTGCTGTAGTGTGAACTGGTTTTGCATTACAGAATCCTCTATGCTGTGGAATTCCAAACTATGACCTCCAAATATTTTTTTTTTTTGGTGCTACAGCAGTAAGCATTCAGCTCTACGCATTCCTACTTAAACAATACACCTTGATACTTGAGTACAAATTGATCAATTGTGACACCCAACCACTTGTATTCTCCTAATAGACTAGTGAATTGAATATTAAATCCAAGATTAGGATGTGGTTTCACATTTGCTTGCACTTATGGAGAATGACCCTTGCTCTTACCTAGACCAATACAAGCTCCCAGCTTGTCCAATTCTTTGCTATATTCCTCTTTGTTGATCTGAACAGCCAGCTTTAGTTATATTTGATCAAGGGACCTACTGGTAGTGTTCTTTGTTGCACAAACATCAGCTCTTTCACAACTCACCTTCAGATCCTGATCTTGCAAAGTAACAATTTGGTAGTGAACTGTCATCAATTCATGACACATTGATTCTTCTTCAACCTTATGAAAATCTATAACAAAACTTTAGACTAATGCAACTTCATTCTTGTCTTGCGTTTCCACAATTTGCTGCTGCATTGGTTGTCTATCTTTCCCACACCCATTTAATCCATCTTTACCTGGATCAAAGGGTCTCAACCCTGCTCGACCTATTGTAGAATTGAACGTATAAACATTAGCCTCACTCATTTGATCTTGCTCTTTGATCAGTTTGTGCAACTCTCCAAACTGAGATGACTCTATTGCTTGCATTTGTATCAAGTTTTGTTGCCTAGGCTGCAAATCAGCAACAAGGTCTTGAACTGAAGCTGCTACATTCAATTTGGGAAGTTGATCTTGCACTTTTGAAGGTTCCAAAACTACCTTAAACTGCCATGTGATCAGATTCTGCAAATTTTCCAGCTAAACATGTGATTTCTCCACTGAACTCTGCTGTTTTACAGTAAAAGATTCATGCGTGCACTTGGCTTGAGTGTTTCCATCATAATCTGGTGTCAATACTTGAGTAAGCTGCACATGAACACTCTTCTTTGCTGCAAATTCCACTTGTTGATTCACATGTTCATTTATCTTTTCCTCAAACCCTTGCATAAGCTAATTGTTGATTCACATGTTCACTCTGCTGCACATGAACGCTATTCTCTGCTGCAAATTTTTTTTTTCCCCTTGATTAAGAGCTCGATTGGAAGCCAAGCGAGGCTCTGATACCAATTGTTATGCTCGTGATGGAATTTGATAGCATAAGCTAAGTAAATTCAGGATAGATGAGAGTATGGGATGAGAAAGAAGTGAAATTAGATGAGAAGTTAGAGAAATATAGATAAGAAGTAGAGAGAGTTTGATGAGAGAGAGACTGTTCATCTCAAAGAGATATTTTGTAATTTGATTGAATGAATGCTTATTACACTTGATCAAACTACTTCTAGGCAATTATCAAGCAAGCTAGTACATTGAACCAAGAGTAAAGCTAATACTAAATATCTCAACAACTAACACCAGCTAATGGTGCCAACACTAACACACGAAACTACCAAACAACTAATACAATGCAGCAAAGGAATTATGCTTAAGGAAATATACTAACATCAACTTCAAAACGCAACATTTCAACTAATGACTAATGCCTTATTCTTAAGCTAACTAACAGCAACATAGCAGCACTTAACCCTCTCATGCCTTGGATTCCCAGGTCATAACAAATTACAATTCCACAATTGATTGGGTTTTAAAGAGTGTTCAAAGTCGTGTACTCACAAGCGTACATGTTCATACAATCCATAAGGGATAACTTTTAGTTATTGTTTTTACTTTCTGAAAAAAAATTTCTGTTTATTTTTACTTAAAAACAAAAAAACTTGATCAAGTTAACAATACTTAATGTAACAGTATCCATTCTATACGTGTGTTCAATGTTATGGGGATCAATTCAATTTGATCAAGAATTGGATATCAATTTAACTTGATCAAATGCTAGTTGCAGCCTGCTAAATCCAATCTAACTACAACCGAAATCAATCAAGGCTGAATATACTTAACCCCTCTAATATCTAGGATCATGATAGTTTGTTATTGTTGCATTTTGTAATTTTGAGGATATCCTGTCTTTAACTCTTTGTAAATTTTTCTATTTTAATTAGTTGATTTTTAATTAAATACGAGCAAACTGTTTGCGCGCTGTGGTTGTTCTACCTGTTGTCATCGCAATGAAGTGAAGAATGTGAAGAATAGTCTTTTATACATGAATGAATATGAATTCTGTTAGGAACATTAGAGCCCTTAAATTGATGGATGAGTTTGATTGATTATGTTTTAGTTAATAAAAGAATTTTAATTTATTGTTTTCTGTTAAAATTTCAGTTTGTTTAACCAGCTAATCATATTTCTATAGTAGAAAACTATGGCAAACAAGAAATGCACTCCAATACAAATCGATAACTGCTCAAATTCCCAAGAGATGGAAATTTCTACCCAAATGAATGAGTATGAAAAACAAAGGATGACACGAATAGAACAAAATATGAAAAAAATGATATCGGTAGGCCTTGTTGAAAAGGCTAATGCCTTGAAAAATGTAATGGAGAAGAAACGGAAAAAAATAAGGCTAGAAAATCCCAAGACAAATGTTGATCAAGACAAGGACTATACACCTAATGATAATGTTGAAGACGAGAACTTAAATTACGCAAGTAGAGTTGGGAACAAGATTTCTAGAAGCAGAAGAACTGAGAATTCTCACTGTGTGAAGGTAGTCCTTCTTTATCATTTCATGTTTTTTATGTATATGTAAATACTAATGCATTGGCTTTTTTCATGTTCATTACTATCTTATATGAATTAATTTAACTTTATATTTATTCCTTTTGGTTGTAATTCTGACCAAAATTTGCGTTGCATTATATGTACTGCCTTATAATATAAAGTTCTCAAGCTTATTGTATTTCACAATACTGTACATACTAATATCATTTTTTTATATAACTCTCAGATAGTTTTAAGCTATGGAACAAATAGAAAGAGTTGGATGAATGCACCAAGACATAGTGATACTTATATTAATGAAGTTGAAAAGTTCCTTGATTTTGCATTTTCTAAAGTACACATTGATCATACCTCTGAGAAAAAAGATGAACCAGAAATCTTATGTCGTTGTGTAAAATGTTTGAATCGTTATTTTCACTACAGAGCTGTGGTATTTGAGCACTTGATAATTAAGGGGTTCAAGAAAGGTTATAAGGTTTGGGATTTCCATGGTGAAGGATTATTTTCTAGAATTGTTGGGTCTCAACAACACAGACGTGATATTATGCAAGATGATTGTGATTCTGTGAATGAGATGGTACATGAAATTTTTAGAGGGATGGTACAAGAAACCACTAGCTTCAAAGCAGGAGAAGCTAGAAAAGGTCCTGATGCTAATACTAAAAAGTTCTTTCGATTGGTAGAAGATGCACAACAAAAGCTATATCCTGGCTGTGAGAATTTTTCAGTGTTGTCTTTCATCATCCGACTTTATCATTTGAAGTGCAAACATGGGTGGAGTAATTCTTCATTTACTGAATTATTGGAGACAATAAAGGAGGCTTTTCCTTTTGCACAATTTCCCCAAACTCTTAACAAGGCTAGAAAAATGATTAATGACCTCGGATTAGATTATAAAAGGATAGATGCATGCCCGAATGATTGCATGCACTTTTGGAAAGAACATAAAAAAGATACTTCGTGCTGTATATGTGGTGCTTCTAGGTGGAATTTGGGTGATAATCAACAAGCTAATCATAGTATTGCTTCCGGCTATAAGATTCCGGCCAAGGTTTTGAGATATTTTCCTTTGAAAGATCGACTCCAAAGATTGTTCATATCTTCCCAAACAGCAAGTTCCATGACCTGGCATGATAGAGAGTGCCCTAAAGATGGAAAGTTGCGTCATCCTGCTGATGGACAAGCATGGAAAAATTTTGATTCTTTGCATCATGATTTTGCAGCTGATCCGGGCAATGTGAGGCTTTAACCCTTTTAGGACGATGAATGTTGCTTACAGTATATGGTCAGTTGTGTTATCAATTTACAACTTGCCATCGTGGTTGTGCAATAAAGCTGAGTTTTTTTATGATGTCCATGGTTATACCCGGGCCTTATTCTCGTGAATATGACATTGATGTTTACTTGCAACCCTTGATTGAAGAGTTGAATGAGCTATGGGAGGTTGGCGTAGATACTTATGATGCTTCAATGGATGAGACTTTTACTGTGCTTGTAGCTTTGTTATGGACAATTAATGATTTTCCTGCATATGCCATGTTGTCTGGGTGGACCACAAAGGGGAAGATGGCATGCCCTTGTTGTAATTATGATACATGCTCTCGATATTTGAAATACAGTAGAAAGACTTGTTATCTAGGGGGTCGAAGGTTTCTAGACAATACACATCCTTGGCGCCGTAACAAAGGTTCTTTTGATGGTAATGTAGAGTTGAGGCCTGCACCCTCTAGTATGTCTGGAGTTGATGTTTTGGAAAATTTGGAGGGTTTTGTGAACAAGTTTGGGAAGAAGCAAAAGAAGAATAACAATAGAGACAGCCCATGGAAAAAGAAGTCCATATTCTTTCAATTGCCATATTAGAAGCATAACAATTTGCGCTATAATCTTGATGTAATGCATATAGAAAAGAATATATGTGATAATATATTAGAAACACTTCTTGATATTCCAGGGAAGACAAAAGATCACGTAAATGCTCGTTTTGATTTGCGAGACATGGGCATTAGAAAAGAGCTTCACCCAAAATGGTTAGATGATCAGAGACGAGTCACTTTACCAAGAACATGCTTTTCACTTTCAAGTGAAGAGAAAAGTTTGTTTTGTGATGCCATAAAAAGTGCTAAGTTTCCAGATGGTTGTGCAGCGAACATCTCTAGACGTGTGAACTCTGAAGAAAGGAAAATTTTTGGGTATAAGAGTCATGATGCTCACTTCCTACTTCATTATTTACTTCCAGTTGCAGTCCGGAGAGTCTTACCAAAGCCTGTGGCTCTAACAATGATTAGATTAAGTGCCTTTTTTAAAGGGTTTTGTAGCAAAGTCATTAGCACTCAAGAACTCGAGCATTTACAATCTGAAATTGTAGATGTATTGTGTATGATTGAGAAGACTTTTGTTCCAAGTTTCCTTGACATAATGGTGCATTTGCCCATTCACTTGGTGAATGAAGTACAGCTTGGAGGCCCTGTGCAGTATCGATGGATGTTCTCTCAGGAGAGATACCTAGGAAAATTAAAGTCCTACGTCAAAAATAAATGTCGGCTGGAGGGTTCCATTCCAGAGGAGTACTTGGCAGAGGAATGCCTTACATTTTGTACAAGATATCTCCATCATGATGTGCAGGCAAAGAGCGATCAACCTTCCAGAAATCGACATACTATTGATTATGGTTCTTCGTCTGCTTCGTCATCTATTTTTCCTTCCCAAAGTCGTCCTATTGGTGGAAAGAAGCATAGTGGAGGAAAAAGATTTAATTTGGATGACCGCATTTGGACCCGAGCACATCGATATGTGTTATTTAATTGCGATCAAATTGATGAATATGTTCGGTAAGTAATCTAATGTTCGAATGTTTCTCAATTTACACTTGAAATTCGAAGCTAAATGTCTAATAACCTCTCATTTTTTTAAAACAGTGAGCATCAAGATCTAAGCAATAACCACGGTAAAAGAACTAGATTTGCAAGGGCACGAAATCACAGTGAAGGTTTCATTTATTGGATTCGGCATCATCTAGAGAATGAGAATGTATTTGCACAAGTTAAAGCATTGTCAAGAGGCCCCAATTATAGCGCAAGAAGATTCACTGGGTATCTGATCAATGGTTACAGATTCCATATAGCAACACGCGATTCTAAATTGAAAACTCAATGTAGTGGAGTCACCTTGACTGCACTAACTTGAAGTTTTGCGAGTTCTAGAGATAAAAATCCTGTAATGGGAAATGTTAGCTACTATGGAGTTGTGAAGGATATCATTGAGTTGGATTATTTTGGGCAATTTAAAGTTGTGTTGTTTCAGTGTGACTGGTTTGATGATCAGCAAGATGACTATGGTTTGACATGTGTAAATTTTGGTAGAACACGCTACTCAAATGATCCGTTTGTGACGGCTTCCCAGGTGAATCAAGTTTTCTATGTGCAAGATCCTATTGATGAAAATTGGAATTATGTGATGAAAGCTGTTCCCAGAGACTTATTTGACGTCAATGAAGAATCAGATGCAACCTTTGGAGAGTTGTATTGGAGCGAGACTGTTGATATTGGATCTAATTATGGTGCCCCCACGAATGATCATATCTTGAATTGGTCAAGGCCTGACCTACCTGCCTCGACTACTGAAATTCCTTTACATATTCTAAATTCACAGTCGGAGCTAGATGAGTCGGATGATGATGAGATTGTAGATGATGCTGATTGGGATTATATGGATGCTAATTCTTGAACCAAACGCTTTGCATTTTGAAATGGAGAATCTTGTAAGTGCATATGCATATTTGTTAATAATGTACACATGATCAATGTTTATTTGATTTTCTTTATTAGTTTAACTTTTTATTCATCATTGATATTTTATTATTTCTTTGTATTTTCTAACTATTTATTTACATATGATTTATTTATTGAAATGTTTAACCTTCAGCAAAAAATTATGAGTAAATCAAAAAGTTTTTGGAGAGAAAAAGAAAAAGAAATCAGTGCAAATAGGTGATGTTGATGGCCACGGACTGATAGAAGGTGTAAAGATATGTACATATCATATAAAAAAAGATTCTATATATGTGAGACTTTATGGTGAATGCCTATGTGTTGAATGACAATTTTTTCTTACTTTTTGGTACAAAAGTGTGTGAGTAAAGAACGAAGAAATCGTGCTTTAGCCGTGAGTAAGGCTTTTAAGCGTCGACAACAAGAAGTGGGCCTTGGAACTTCAAACGAAAGTGAGGTGCACATACAACAAATCGAAGAAACTAGAACGGAAGGTGTAGAGCAAGGTCAATGCACCTCATATTTTACAAAGATTCTTTTTCATAACGCTATAGTTACATTTATTTCTAATCCCATATGATAGTCAATGTCACATCGACTTCATTTTTTGGAATTTGTTTAACATTTTTTCTTCAGAAACAAGAAGAAGAGGGCCCACGATGTGCAATGCTATTCATGAACGACAGCTGCAGGATCGAACACACATTACATTAAACAAATTTAACCAACTTGTGGGTCCTGATTGTGAATCAGTGATCAAATTCAGCAACTTTTTGGGATCACTTGGTCGCAATACAACGGTTTTGCCATTGACTGTTAAGAGCTGGCATGCTTTCAAGGCTGAGATCAAGGAGGAGCTGTGGGGATATGTTCTTGTATTACTTTCTATCCTTTTTTACATTTAATTATTTACTTGCAAACTTTATGTGTTGTACACTTTCATTGAATTTTGTAGCAAAAATATGCCATTCCTCACCACGACAAGAAATGGGTTTTGCGCACTGTAGCTGCATTGTGGAGAAGATACAAATGACGAATAAAGAATGTTCACTTCAAGAGATATAAAAAAGATGCAGATAAGTTGAAACATCGGCCTAGGATGATACCAATCTCACAATTTAAAGAGTTATTAAGGAAATGGAACTCCAAGGAAGATCAGGTATTATGTGTTTATTTATCGATCTTTTTGTAATTTCATAGGATGAATTGACACCAAAGAATGATACAAATATATGATTACCAAGCGAAATATTAAACCTCTCAGGAAATTTTTGAGACTAATTCAAAAAATTGTGACGTGGCAAAGAAGAACAACACAATGCACACGACTGGCCCATATAGCTATGCTGTGATACGGGATGAAATGGTATGTGTATGTCGTAACTTCTTAATAGATCACTTTTATATATTTGGTGTGTATTGATAATATCTTTCATTCTTTTGTTAATTTTCTTATGATTTCTAGACAATAAAAAATGAAACTGGTGAAGATCCCACGGAAGTAGAAATGTGGATTGAGACACGCAAACCAAAAATAAAGAAACGTAGTGATGGAGATAAGCGAGATAAAATCATTGTAAGGATTAACTTTTTGTTTCACATTATGAAATTGATTTATGGTTGAATTCTTATAAATGAAGGACCTCTTTCATTCTAATTTCTCAACTTTTATTACAGGTGGACCTTCAAAAATTGCAAAATCAACAGGGTGAGAGCTGTGAGAAAGAAAGTGCAATTTTCTAAACTTTTGGGTAGCAACAACAGAAAGCGCGGTAGCAAAGGTCTCTATGGCAGAGGTGTTACTAGTTCTACATTGAAGCAAAAGACAATTGCAGAAGAGTTAGAAAAAACTCGGACAGAAGAAATAAATGCGATTGAAGCCAAATATGCAGCAGAGTCTAAAAAAATAAAACTATGATTGCACAAGGGTCACAAATGATTTTAGGACAGATTCAGCAAGCCTGCCCTAGTGTCACCTTTGATGTATCAGTTTTGGGTGATTTATTGAATGATCAAGGATCCATTGCTCATGGTTCTAGTGCTTCTAATACAATGCAGTCAGTACATTTGCAATCTTCTGCAATAGCACATCAACCATTTCTACTTCGACAAGGAGCAAGTGAGGTATTAGTTTAAATAATCCAACTCACTTCTTTTTATCTTGTTACTCAAAACTTGTTGATGCATATGATGAGGATGTTGCTTTTGCAAGTACTCTAGAAACTTTTGATGGAGGTCACAATGACCCTTTAAGTGTTGCTTTTGGAGGTATCTTAGTATACATCATTGCTAACTATTTGCTTGCATGATTTCTCTTACTTTTTTTAGTTTAGTTGCTGTCAGAATACCTAGATACTGGACTAGTGCCTAGTCCGTAGCACTTTTGGTGGTATGTATGGAGTAGAAGTTCTATAAAAACTCTATCTAATTAAACTTGTTGTCTTTATGGTCATATGTTGCGGCTTTAGAGTTCGGAGTTTGGAATTGTGGCAATTGCTTGTTTAGTCTTGATTTTCTTATGGGGGAAAAATTGAGATTGATAACTGAGATCATAGAAAATGATACACAAGACTTTAGAGTTTGAAATTATAGCAATGTCATGACCCGAGTTGGATCTTAGATCATAACTTAAGGAACTAGAAAGAATTAGAGTTTGAAGTGAGGAAGAATTAAGAAACAGATGAGAATTAGAGAGAATAGAGGGAGAAGTAGAGAGGATCTGGTTAGCCAATATTGGAATTGCTTTTTGCAGTTGAATTTGAATCCTTGTAGCAGCAAGTTTCTTTACTGAATTTGGATGCCTTTTCTTGTCTGAAGAATTGTATGGGTTGGATTAGGCTAACATTTGGACTTCTGATGTTTGTCTTTATAGTTGTTTCGCTCACTAGTTAAATTTCTGATGAAGTCAAGTAGAGTCAATTTGGATGATGGAAGTGTAGACATATAGTCTCTGTGGGAGGGAAGGGATCTATGTGAATCCTTTTGCTTGTTGAAGAGATGCATATGTATTTTTTTCGTGTTGAAAGAACACTGCTTCTTGCTCATGATTTATCAGTTTCAGTTTTTTTTTTTTTTTTTTTTTTTTTTTTTTTTTTCTATCTATCATTGATAGTTCTTATATGATTTGCTCCCCATTGAAACAGTTGGAATTGCTTCCTGGCTTAATTAGAAGATATTAATTTGAATTTACTAAATCGTGACGAAGATTAGATGTTACCTCTTGGTCTATCCTTCTTATAGGGTGTGAGGTAGAAGGTAATTATTTTGCATAAAAGTGGTTGAAAATTGGAAAGGATGTGATTTTGGAAGGTATAGCTGCTTAGAGGACTTTGTGATTTTGGTACCTTAAGGGCTTAGAAAAGACACAAACATTTTGTATATTGTAAAAGGTGTTTCGAGGATTATGGGAGTTTGCGTTTCTGACTTTAGGTTTGAGATGGACTCGTAGTCTAGAGACAAAAGGTAGCGTTCAAATCTAATACCTTCTAACTATCTTAGCTAATACTAATGAGTTAAGTACATATAGTATTGCATTCAATTTGATTGAGTTAGCATTAGGTCAAGCTTAGTTGATCAATCTCATTTGTTAGACTGCAATTAAGCAAGGTTGTAGTGCAGTTGAGACAAGACTTGTTTGATCAGATTGATCCTTGGTTATAGTGCTGTTAGATTCGAGCTAGTCGTAGGCAAGGCTTGAATGCTTCGAATCTTCTGGCCATAACTTTCTGTTATTGTGTTTAGCTTGTTGAAATTGTGCTTCTGAGCTGTGGTTATCAGCTTAGGATCGTGCTGAAAATTGCTGCAGTGATAAGTTTAGTTGCTCGTTACCAATTGCTCAAGATTTCAGATTTCAGATTGAAGTGTTTCGAACTTTTGGTCTAGAAGCTTGTTGTTACTGAGGCTTCTGAGCTTAAAATTGAGTCAGATTGAGTTAGATTGCATAAATTGAGTCAGATATGGATTTAAAGGCAAACCAAGAAATTATACAAACAACAAATCCAGGAGATATTACGCACTCTTAATGAAATGATCGCAGCAGCAAAGTCGAGACAACGATATGATAAGTATAAAGAATGTGTTGCCAAATTTGGTACCGATGAAGTTTAAATCTTCAATTGAATTAAGAAACAAGAGATCAATTAAATTGAAACAATTGGCTCAGCAAAAACTTGTGATCAGGTTTTCATTCTAGCTGTAAGAAACCTTGTGCTAGCAAGAAAATTAAGGGAGGATCAGGTTTGAAGCATAATTTGACCCAAGCTTGTGCGCAAAATGCAATTGAGGAAGCTGGAACTAGTTTGAATCTGAAAATTGCAGCAGTGAATCACGTTAGTAATGCAACATTTCAACTTGAGCGGGATAAAACGAAGCAAGTACAAGTTCCTGAATTGAATTCGAAGACTGCATCAGTAACATTGGTGCAGCAGAATGATGGTATCAAGCAAAGAATTGAAGCATTACAGCCCATTACCGCAAGCTTAGCTTCAACACTGGAAAGAATTGAAGCATTTCAACCTATTGAACACAAGTTACTGCCTTCAAATGTTCATAGTTTAGAAGTAGATATTGCTACAATACCCTCTCTCCCAGCTGAAATTTCAGCAACAACAAAGGCTCCTCAAGTCTCAAAGCTCTAATTAGATTCTTGAGGGCAAGAATCTCAAAAGGGGGGAGTATTGTCATGACCCCTAGTAAATAAATAAATGATGTTTTTATGGGAATTGTAGTCTTGGCGGGAAAGTTAGTTTAGTGCTTGGGTTAGTGTCGGTTAGTAGTAAGAGTGGAAGTTAGTTAGGGTAGTTAGTGGTGGTTAAGGCTTGTCTAGATGCATTGTGTACTTAGATATTTTTAGGCTTAACCAATTAGTATAAGTAGAAGCAAGTCCATTGTATTAGGTTATGTTGAATGATATTGATTGTTGAATTCTCTCCCATCTCTTATTTTCTCTCTATTTATCATCTTCTTTCACTTCTTTCTCTTCCCATATTCTCTTATCCTACTTTTAACGTGACTTGAGATCATTCTAGGTTATAACACTACTATATGATAATTATTGATTGTGGGATTATGTTATGCCTTTGAATACATGTTTAAAACTGTTTATTCTGAAACATGTGTTATATTGTAGGGGATGCAATCTATGGAAGAAGAGGACGAAGAAGAAGATGATGAAGAGATTTAGCTTTTGAGAACAATGTTAACTTTGAAATTTGTCTCCTAGACCATTTGTATTTTGAATATTCAAGTATGGTTATTGCTCATATTTCAATTCTAAGTTGTTACTTTTTGGAACACGAGATATGTTTTTTGTCACTTACCAACTAGTGGTTATTATTTGTGAAAATCAGTTTATGCAATTCATATAGATTTGATTGGTTGTATTTGCGGTTTGGATTCTTTGTTATGCAACAATTTTTATCTTTGATACAACATAGGCAATACTTTGGTTTCGTTGTACATAAAAGGCAATGGTTTGTTACCATTACCTAATATGTTATAGACAACGGTTTATAATTCGTTGCTTTAGAAAGACAATGGTTTGTAATGTGTTGCCTATTGAAGGCAATAATTTTCGTGTGTTACATAATATAGACAACAGTTTTTGTGTGTTACCAAATGTAAGCAACAATTTTCTAATTGTTGCCTAGAACTGTTGCCTAAAACTGTTGCCTTTGATAGAATCGTTGCCTATTTGGTAAAATTTTGAAACTGTTGCCTATTGTTGAAAAAGTGTTGCCCATAGAATAGAAGACGCTTCCTAATGCAACGGTCATGCAATTGTCGCCTTAGACATAATGCAACGGTGATTTGTGAATATGCAACACTTTTTGACGGTTGGGTTAGGCCATTTATGTTTAAGAACTTATTAGTCAATTAGTATTTGGTCGATAATGGACTAAGGATAATTCGTTAGTAGCTTGAATAGCTCAACTAGACTAGGTTAGCAAGCCGAGCCAAGCCAAGTATCAAAAATAATAGTTTCTTATTAAACCAAAATGGAAAGGGGTTTTTTTTTTTTTAATTTACTGAAAACTACCTAAAATTTAAGCATGATTTCAAAAAACCTTATAGTTTCTTTTAGCAATTAAAAGAATACCTAGCGTTTCTTATTTTTCAATATCACGCACCTAAATTTTTTAAAAGTTTTCAATGGCACACCTAAATGCTACAGCTATTAACATCTATTAGTTTTTTTCTAATGTGACTTTTGAAACAAAAAAAGAGAACATAGTTTTAGAAAATTTGAATTTACATTTAAAATAATTTTATAAATTCTTAAATATCAACAAATTTGTGAATATTTTTTAAGAATATTTTTTTAATTTAAAAAAATGACACATTAGCAAAAGCCAACGGATCTCAATGGCGTTATATTAAAATGTGATTTGAAAAGTTTAAGTTTGACATGAAAAAAATTAGAAAATTTGTTATTTTTGAAATAGCATCTATAATTTTTGTATTTTTAGTTTAGAAAACTCTAAAAAATTGATTCAAAAACCTATTCACGGCTCAAATAGAACTCAAACTCATAAACCCTTATCACGAGTCTGAATATGAGTTTTGTACTTCTTCAACGTTGACCAATTCTTGATGCAACTTCAATGTAGACTTTATTCTTAGAAAGATACGGACAATGCTTGAGAATTATTACCATATGTAATTTGTTAGACCATAATCATAGGACTACTCGAAGAGTGCAAGTTGGACGCAAACAACATACCGTATTACAAACTGGTAGTGGAACAAGTAAAGGACTTGATTGGGGCTGAGGGTTCCTTTACACTTTGCAAGGTTCAAACGTTTATCGTCGACTGGTGCTTGAAGGAAGAGGAGTTGATCCTCGAGGTTGACACGCAGGCCAAGCTCGCTGCAGACAGATATAGTGCCGCCATGGGACCCCTCTTTGCCTATGAGTTCAAAGCACGGCTCGTGGATGGTTTGTTCCAAAGATTCCAAAACATAGCTAGAGAATGTTTGACCACTAGGAAATTGGAGATCGTGAATATTGTTGTCTCCTTGATAAGGAACGATTACTGAAAACTATATATGTGAGTCAAGTACTCAAGTTCGATTTCAAAGTTACAATGAAAAGAGATTCATATGCGAATTTAATATGCTATTGTTTTGGACATTTCAAGAAATAAAAATTACATTGGAGATTGTAAACATATCACAGTAGAAGTCGTTGTTGTAGTCAATTCAAGATTGGTTTGATCTGTAAGACAATTACAAATAAGATCGTATCTCTCACTCATGCTTAGAACTTGGTCACCTGCTTGGTCTTCATAATTTTTTCGTTAACCACCAAGAGGTAACTACTTCAATGTAGTGAGTCATATGGGTTAAACAGAAATATTGAGTTATGTCTTGTTCAGCTAAGTGTTTTTTTCTTTAAAAAAAGTGTCATTTTAGGGAAAAAAGACTATTTTTTTAGGGTTTGAGGTGTTTTGCATGTAAAGAAATATTTTTAAATAGAAATAAAACATGTTTTTCTACTTTTGAATAGAAGTAAAAATATATATATATATATATATATTTCTATTTTAAAACAGAAGTAAAAATAAAAATTAAAAAATTTTCAAATAAAAACATCTGGACAAAACATTTTTTATAACAATTGTTTTGCAAAAAGTGCTTAAATCTTTTTTTTTCACAACTTGACCAACAATTACAATAATCTCAGTGCCACAAAAGCTCACGCTAGAGTAAGGTGTTACCATAAAAGGAGGTTGTGTCTCAGTGCTTCCAACCCTAAAAAGCATGAGAACGGCAAAACAATAAAGAAATAATCAGGCAACAAGTATCACAACACAAAGCACAAGGTAAAGCACAAAGCACAAAGTAAGAAAGTAATAAATGAGCAGCAAAATAACAAGTAGGCAACAAACAACAAACAATAATAGTAAACATGTAGGCCTCGGGACTCTATGTACTAGCTTCGTTGTGCTCATTTATCCTAAATTATTATATCCATTACACATATTCTAACCCGTCACTCAGCTCTATCTAAGACTATCTTCTTATTTAGATTTAGGTGGGTGAGATTATATCTAATTGTCTCCATCTAACTCTTCTTTGGTCTGCTTCTATTCCTCCTCTTATTTAAGATTACAAGAATGGGCGTGTGGGATGGTCAGATTTGGAGGTGGTCACTCAACTGGAGGAGGAGCTTCTTTGTCAGAGAAGAACAGATTATGGAGCGGCTCATGTTGATTGTCAAAAGCTTCCACCTGTCTCAAGGGCTTGCAGATTCCATGCGATGGGCCTTCTCGAGTGACAGGTCTTACTCAGCACGGTCCTTCTCGAAAACAGTATGGGATAACCTGTTCCCTAGATCGGAAATTGACGATCTTGTCTACGGTGTATGGTGCGGCCTAGGCCCCCTTTAAAGTTTAGATCTTAGTCTAGATTGCTCTTTTGGGAAAGATTAACACCAAAGAAAGGCTAGGACGTCTTGACATCTTGAATCGGGGGGACTTGTTGTGTGCTTTGCGTAGGAATGACGAGGAGAATGTCAATCAATTATTTGTTAGGTGTCCTAATTCATAAAAAATTTGGTGCAACTATCTGGATTGGCGAGGCTTTGCCTTTTTTTACTTTGGGTTCCCTTCGATCCCTTTTTGAAGCATGGATAGCAACCGATGTAGGTCATAAATTCCAGAAAAAAGTTTGGATCTTACTATTTTTTTGTGGTGGTATGGGCCATTTGGATGTTAGGAATGTAGCTATCTTTAGAGGTGATCCTTGGGACGGAGAAAGCGTTTGGTAGAGTATCAGAGTGCAGTTAGGCTTCTAGATTGGTGCGTGGTGCGCTTACTTCCCTTATAGTCCTGATGAGGTGGCCAGGTGTATTGAGTGTATTACTTCCTGGAATGGGTGATTCTCCTTCAATTTCATCCGGGTACGGCCTCTAAGGTCCCTACTTATGCTTCGTAAGACTAGGGGTTTTTAGTGTTTTGGTTTTTTTAGTTTTATTTTCTTGTGTCCTGTTGTGATCCTTTGTAGCCTCTCGTGATTTAGTTGTCTGGTGGCTGTATTGTGCCTCCATTTTGTCTTGTTGGTCGTGCTGTTTTCATTGAACCGTTTATGTTCACTCAATTATCCAAAAAAAAAAAGAGAATTTTAAGATTAATATGTGCCGAGTAATACTAGGATGAGTGATTTCTTGGGAAGTCCTTGTGTTGCCAATTCCTTAAGGTTGGGATCCTCGAAAATAGTCTCTCGGTAGGGTTACGCCCTATAGGGGTAAGGCTGCGTACAAACCCCACCTCCCCCCGACTCCACTTTGGTGGGAGCCCTTGAGGCACTGGGTCTGTTGTTGTTGTATGTGCCGGTCATGCACCGTTTGCTTGGTCCTTTCTTAGTATTGACATAAACTTTATACTTTTGTTTGACCAAAACTTTTTAGTTAGATGTTCCAAAAATACAGGGTCAGACATAGCTCAAGCAACCATCTGGAGCTCCCGAATTTTAGGAGTTATGGTTTATGAAGTTAATGGTTAAGTGAGATGTTATAATTTATTATATTAGTCTTACGTTGTTAAGATAAATGTTATTATATGTACAGGGTTCCACTTTAACCTTTTTCTTGGGACCCTGAAACTAATAGGGAAATCACCCGGTTTAGACCCCCCCAGCCCCCTCTTAATGTTTTTTAGACCCCCATAACCTTAACTAAACCTTTTTGGACAAAAATGCCCTCCGATCCCTACCCCCCCACCTGCCCTCTTTCTCTCTCCTCATTTAATGCGTACAGTAGCGCTGTCCCTTCCATGTCCCCTTCTCTCTCCTCATATTTAATTCTACAGCTGTAAAAATTTTGAATTTACCCCCTCCCCTTCTTGTCTTCTCTCTTCCCCAAAACCAAACGTGTTTTGCAAGCCACACTCTCTCTCCTCTTTCTCTCACCCGTTCATTCTCTCTCTCCTCTTTCTCTCACCCGTTCATCCTCTTTCTCCTCTAACTTCAGCTGCGGTTCTCGTCCGGCGACATCCTCTGTTTTTACACCTTCATCCTTGCTCTCTAGCTGCTCTAGGGTTTAATCACCATTTCCGAAGGTGAGCACCGATTTCCGAAGTCATTTTGTAGGGAAATGTATAATATGCGTTTGTTTCGTACGATTTCCTGAACATAGTGCATAGTGTTCGTTAGGGTTTAGGGTTTTGGTGTTAGTGGTTTTATGAGTAAGGGTTAGTGTGTTTTATGGGTGTAAAATCAACTTCTGCATGTTTTTATCAAGTTTTGTGGTATAATGATGTAAAATCAACCTTTATAAGTGTGTTTCATGTAATCCCTGTGTGTCGACACACACTTCTACATCCCTGTTCTGTAATAATGTGTATCGACACACCATCCATGTGTGTCGACACATATCATAACACACTCCAAAAATACATCAAACACTTAGAACACACAATTGGGACCAACTTAAAAACACTTCATTCACAATTACATCAATAGAAATATACAACAATATGAAAATATACAATTAATCGTACACGATGTATGATTGGTTTTAATAGTGTAAAATCAACTTGTGTAGACGTTTTTTTAAGTAATTAGTGGTTTATGAGCAATCATACACTGTGTATGATTGGTTTTAATGGTTTATAACCAACTTGTGTTTGTGTGTGTTAAGTAAACAGTGGTGTATGATTGTTTTTAATGGTATAAAATCAACTTGTGTAGACGTTTTTTAAGTAATTAGTGGTTTATGAGCAATCATACACTATGTATGATTGGTTTTAATGGTGTATAACCAACTTGTGTTTGTGTGTGTTAATAAACAGTGGTGTATGATTAATCATACACTGTGTATAATTGGTTTTAATGGTATAAAATCAACTTGTATAGACGTTTTTCAAGTAATTAGTGGTTTATGATCAATCATACACTGTGTATGATTGGTTTTAATGGTGTATAACTAACTTGTGTTTGTATGTGTTAAGTAAACAGTGGTGTATGATTAATCATACACTGTGTATGATTAATCGTACACTATGTATAATTGGTTTTAATGGTGTAAAATCAACTTGTGTAGACGTTTTTGAAGTAATTAGTGGTTTATGAGCAATCACACATTGTGTATGATTGGTTTTAATGGTGTATAACCAACTTGTGTTTGTGTGTCTTAAGTAAACAGTGGTGTATGATTAATCATACATTACGTATGATTGGTTTTAATGGTGTAAATTCAACTTGTGTAGACGTTTTTTAAGTAATTAGTGGTTTATGAGCAATTATACACTGTGAATGATTGGTTTTAATGGTGTATAACCAACTTGTGTTTGTGTGTGTTAAGTAAACAGTGGTGTATGATTAATCATACACTGCGTATGATTGTCTTTAATGGTGTAAAATCAACTTGTGTAGACGTTTTTTAAGTAATTAATAGTTTATGAGCAATCATACACTATGTATGATTTGTTTTAATGGTGTATAACCAACTTGTGTTTGTGTGTGTTAAGTAAACAGTGGTGTATGATTAATCATACACCATGTGTGGTTGCTTTTAATGCTGTGAAACAAACTTACCTAGGTGTGTATCAAGTAAACAGTGGTGTATGATCAATCATACATCGTGTATGATAGGTTGTATTGGTGTAAAACCAACCTTGTCTTGGTGTGTTTGAAGTAAATAGTGGTGTATGATTAATCATACACTGTATATAATAGGTTTTAATGGTGTGAAATCAACTTGTTTAGGTGTATTTCAAGTAATTAGTGGTATATAATCAATCATACACCGTGTATGATTGGTCTAAATGGTGTAAAACCAACTTGTTTTAGTGTGTTTTAAGCAATTAATGGTGTAAAATCAACTATTTTCATGTAATTAATGGTGTACGATCGATCATATACCGTGTATGGTAGGTTTTCATTGAGTGAAATCAACTTGTCTTGGTGTGTTTCAAGTCAGTAGTGGTGTATGCTTAATCATACACCTTGCATGGCTTGTTTTATTGGTGTATCATGGGTTTAATCTTTGGTTTTGTGATGTTTTGCTTTTATTTCAGATGGTATTTTGCACACGCAGGAAGAGCCGTTCAGCAGTGGAGGTTGATTACATTTTCCCAAGGAGTTGCTGGAAATTCCTGCAAGTTAACCAAATGGAAGTATCAACCAAAGTTGTGACGGAGATTCAGGAAATCTTGAAGGATGACGAAGCCAAGGTTTGGCACAGTATCCATATGAATTATGTTGACTTTTTACAATTACATCTATGATCCCTTATTAACTAAAAGTGTTTTGCATTACAGCTTGCCTTTGTTTCACAATACAATGTCGGACATCTGCTTGAGCTGAGTGAGACTAATGTCGGCTTCTGGCATAGTCTAATTCACATTGTCCTTCTCCACTAGGTGGCCAACCCAAATCCCAAGGAGTTATCATTCTCATTTGGTGGGAAGTTAGTGCACCTCGGGAGGAAGGAATTTTGCATTCTAACCGGCTTGAGATATGCCGGTGTGGAAGAGGTACGCGGTGGTTCCAACAGGCTGATTGCCAAGTACGGCATGAGGGGGAGGATGACTAGGCAGCAGCTGTTTGAAGCATATAGAACTTGCTCCATCATGGAGGACCAGGTTAAGCTTGCTATTGCCTATTTGGTTGAGGGTCTACTGTTCGCCAAACACAAGCGAACAGGCATTGACCCGAACATCCTGGCCCTCGTGGACGACGTGGACTCATTTAATAGTGTTTCCTGGGGGTCCTTGAGCTGGAAATTCTTGGTGTAGAAGCTCAAGGATTTCGTGGCAAAAATGCAACACGGTCTAGAAAGGACCTACTCCGTCCACGGGTTCTATGATGTGGTTTCCATATTTGCCCTGGAAACCCTTCCAGAACTTGCCAAGGTTGGGGTGGTGAGGGTTGGCAACCAGCCTCTTGGGCGGATCCTTAATTGGAAGATGTGTGTTAAGGTTTCGTACGCCGCTTTGCTCTCAACGGTATTTGATGAGGTAATAATACATTATGTTGTTGTTGTTTTACTACTAGTTGTTTCATATCATTTTGGTTAGAATTATGATTTGTAATTTTACTAACGTTTATATGATGTATTTTCCTTTGATCAGCAATTAAATGCTGAACCGATTGGACTGACGAGTGCGGAAGCCAATCAGCCTAATCTATAAGGCATTCCCTTTACTGAGGATGGTGAGGAGGGGGTTCAATCTCCTGTTAAGGCAATGCCAGCAGATCTAGGTGATGAACCAGAACCATTGGCAACTCAACGCCCCTTGCCGGCATCCCAGGAGGAACAATATACTACGTTACCCAATTTGGCATATCAATCGGTATTGACATTTCGTTTTGTGTTTATTTAATTGCATTTTTATCCTTGTAAGTACTATATTATTCAAATTCATGTTTATGAGAATTTGGAAGACTTATTGTAGGTTATGGAGAGACTAGAAGCGATGGAGAAAGATATGCAAATCATGCGGATGCACTTCGAAAGCAGACTTGAAGCGCAGCAGCTTCAGCTGCAAATGTACGAACGACGGTTTGAGGCTCAGGAGGCAATGATTAAGGAGCTCTCAGACCGTCCACCGCATGCCACATATCTGTTCATCGACTTCCGCTCATCCATCCCCAATTGAGCAAGCAATTATTATTTCTCCTACACGTACTGGGTAAGACACTACGAATTTCTTGTTAGTGTCCCAATTTGGTATGTTTTCATACATGTTAAGGTTTATTGACTTTGGTATTTGTTATGCCAACTAGGGCTGAGGAAAATGTCTACAAGGAACCATCGTCAACGCATGTGGATGGTGTTGAAAACTTGATGACATTGTCCGAGACAGTTTTGAGATTGGGGCAAGAGAGGAGGGACCCCAAGCCAAATCCCAAGTACAAAGGTAAAGAATGGACAGCGGAGGGTAAGGGCAAACGGGCAAGAATGATCCATCCTGGACCGGAACTGGTTCTGCCCTTCGATCCATTCCAACCTCCCTCCAAGGAAGACAAAAAACAGTTTGAAGATTTTTACAAAAGTTTCCACGCAATGGTTAAGAAGTGAGTGTGATTTTACACTATGCTTTTTGATAATCAGTATGTAAATATTTTCAAAATGCATCTTTCTTATGGGATGCTTATATATCATGCTTGGTATTGTATATTACAGAGATTTGAATACTCCCCTTCTGTTACCTCCAGATCAACGAATGGATTTCACTGTTTTGATTGCCACGACAGGTTAATTTTGGTATCGGTTGAAAAACGACGACGCCTGGCTTACGGATGAGGTATGTTTCCCATCATGAAAATTTTGTCGTGTGATTACTGTTATTGGATCCCATTCTTTTTTGTTGGTGTGTCAACTAATTAGTGGCGTATGATAAATAATATACAGTGTATGATAGATTTTAAGGGTGTGAAATCAACTTGTATAGGTGTGTTTCAAGTAATAAGTAGTGTATCATCAATCATACACTGTGTATGATATGTTTTAATGTTGCAAATTGACTTATGTTATTATGTGTTAAGTAAGCAAGTGTTGTATTATTAGTCATACACCGTGTATGATTGGTTTTAAAGGTGTAAAATCAACTTGTGTTAGTGTGTTTTAAGTAAAGAGTTGTGTATGATTAGTCATACACCATGTATGATAGGGTTTAATTGTGTAAAATCAACTTGTTTATGTGTGTTTGAAGTGATTAGTGGTGTATGGTTAACCATACATCATGTATGATAGGTTTTACTTGTCTAAGAACAACTTGTGTTAGGGTGTTTCAACTAATTAGTGGTGAATTGCAGAAAATGGATGTAGTTTTGCACTACATTCTGGAGAATAACCGTCAGTGGCCGGAGCATTTCGACCAGAGGGCGACATGCGCGTCTACATCGGTTGCTCCTCTATTTGGACCCCTACTCAAACGGACTCAAAACAGAGAAATCCCGATCGAGTCAGTTTTTGATGATTTTGATCCGTTGATCATTAAGTTTCTTGCCGGGGATGTCACATATGGGGTCTGTTGCCACGTCATGGATCAGATATACATGCCCATCAATCAACCTAATCAACATTGGTTCCTTGCTGCCATCCATTTTAAAGATTGGCGGATACAGGTAATTGATTCCTTGTACTCCGCCGCAGCCAAGGAATGAAGATTAGAACATGTGGAACCAATTGCAAAATTGCTTCCATATGCTCTAGCTATGGTTAATTTTTGGGATGTCCGAAAGGACCTCATACATTTCAGAGGCATGCCTTTCTTGATCACTTACGACCGGGGTGAATGTCCACAACAGATGGGGTATGGCATCTACTTCCAATGCAGTTTTACTATTCCGTTTATTTGGCCTTTTGGTTATTAAGTGGATGCAAAATAGTCATTACTTACAATGATGTATAATTTCTGATTGTCTCATCTGTATTATTATGAACTGCAGGTTAGATTGTGGCATTATTTTTTATTTTATTCCAATTTATGATAGAATTAATTTTTGTTGTAAAGTTTATTGAATTTTTGTTTACAAATGGACTCAGCATCTCCCAATGCACGTAAGGGCAGATGGGTAAATTATAGCTGAATACCTGTGTACACCTGTACAGACATGGAAGAAAGAAACATATGCAAAATGTATACATGTGAATAAAATTATGTGATGTGTATATGTTATTGTACATCACCATAGGATTTACATTGTATTTATTGTACTGAAAATTGTCTAAAGGTTGTGATGTGTATGTAATATTGTATACTTCCATATTGTTGTATATTCATTTTTTTTTTGAACAAAATATTGTTGTATATTCCTGTTGATGTATTTTTAAATTGTGTAATGAAAATTGTCAATGAAAGTGTTTCGAAATTGGTCCTAATTGTGTGTTCTTGGTGTTTGATGTGTTTTTGAAGTGTGTTACGATGTGTGTCGACACACAAGGATGGTGTGTCGACACACATTCCTACAGATAATGGATGCAGAGGTGTGTGTCGACACACAGGGAATGTGTGTCGACACACATTCATATAGAACAGGGATATATCCCAATATTTACGTCAACCACACCTATATATGTTGATTTTACACCTATATAAGTTCATCTTAACCCAATATAACCCAACATAAACCAATTATTAATTAGAAAACACTTAATAAAGGTTGATTTTACACCCATAAAACTCATTATACACCGTGTACGATTCATCATACACCGCTATTTACTTCAAACACACCTATATAAGCTGATATCACACCAATATAACCCATCATACACCGTATATGATTTATTATACACCAATAATTACTTCAAACACACCTATATAAGTTGATTTCACAGCATCATACCAGCAAAACTTAAAAATACATGCAAAAGTTGTTTTTACCAATTAAAACTCATCATACACCATGTGTGATTGATCATACACCACTAATTACTTGAAACACCGTTGATTAAACATGATCTGTAGAAGTGCCACCTCTCCCTGCCTCTCAGCTGTCACTGGCCCACCACCGCCATTGCTAAAACCACTTACATTAGCAATTTCAACGGCTAGATATAGCACGAAATTGAGGAACCGTATATGCTTGGCTTCCTGTCCAACTCCTCCATTTATAGGCAAAAGCATACAAGGTACAAACACATGGGAAGAACTGTGGGAGAAGGGTAGGATAAAGGAGGTGGTAGTTGAGGTTATTAAATGTCTTGCTTGGTAGTCTATTATGACCCTGAACATTCAATGTTCAACCCCCAACAACCCCAACATGGTCAGTCTCCTCCATTTAAAACAATTTCATTGATAATACACAACCTCACACCAGTCAATGTGATATGGACAATACAAATCTGTCATTAACAAAGCACGTATATTAATATTACACTATTTCATGATAATTAAAACATATCATACACAGTGTATGATAAGTCATACACCACTAATTACTTGAAACACACATATATAAGTTGATTTTACACATTTAAAACTTATCATACACCGTGTATGATTCATCTTACACTGCTATTTACTTAAACCACACCTATGTATGTTCATTTTACACCAATACAACCCATCATACACCAACAATTAATTGAAAAACACTTATAACGGCTGATTTTACACCATTATACCAGCAAAACTTGAAATAAACATGCAAAAGTTGATTTTACCCCCATATAACTCATCATACACCGTGTATGATAAGTCATACACCACTAATTACTTTAAACATAACTATATAAATTGATTTTACACATTTAAAACTTATCATACACCGTGTATGATTCATCACGCACTGCTATTTACTTCAACCACACCTATATATGTTCATTTTACACCAATATAACCCATCATACACCAATAATTACTTGAAAAACACTTATAACTGCTGATTTAACACCATTATACCATCAAAACTTAAAATAAACATGCAAAAGTTGATTTTACACCCATATAACTCATCATACACCGTGTATGATAAGTCATACACCACTAATTACTTTAAACGTAACTATATAAGTTGATTTTACACATTTAAAACTTATCATACACCGTGTATGATTCATCATTCATACTATTTACTTCAACCACACCTATGTATGTTCATTTTATACCAATATAACCCATTATACACCAATAATTACTAGAAAAACACTAATAACGGCTGATTTAACACCATTATACCAGTAAAACTTGAAATAAATATGCAAAAGTTGATTTTACACCCATATAACTCATCATACACCATGTATGATAAGTCATACACCACTAATTACTTGAAACACACATATATAAGTTGATTTTACACATTTAAAACTTATCATACACCGTGTATGATTCATCATGCACTGCTATTTACTTCAACCACACCTATGTATGTTCATTTTACACCAATATAACCCATCATACACCAATAATTACTTGAAAAACACTTATAACTGCTGATTTAACACCATTATACCAGCAAAACTTGAAATAAACATGCAAAAGTTGATTTTACACCCATATAACTCATCATACACCGTGTATGATAAGTCATACACCACTAATTACTTTAAACGTAACTATATAAGTTGATTTTACACATTTAAAACTTATCATACACCGTGTATAATTCATCATTCACTGCTATTTACTTCAACCACACCTATTTATGTTCATTTTACACCAATATAACCCATCATACACCAATAATTACTAGAAAAACACTAATAACGGCTGATTTAACACCATTATACCAGTAAAACTTGAAATAAACATGCAAAAGTTGATTTTACACCCATATAACTCATCATACACCGTGTATGATAAGTCATACACCACTAATTACTTGAAACACACATATATAAGTTGATTTTACACATTTAAAACTTATCATACACCGTGTATGATTCATCTTACACTGCTATTTACTTCAACCACACCTATGTATGTTCATTTTACACCAATACAACCCATTATACACCAATAATTACATGAAAAACACTTATAACTGCTGATTTAACAACATTATACCAGCAAAACTTGAAATAAACATGCAAAAGTTGATTTTACACCCATATAACTCATCATACACCGTGTATGATAAGTCATACACCACTAATTACTTTAAACATGACTATATAAGTTGATTTTACACATTTAAAACTTATCATACACCGTGTATAATTCATCATGCTTTGCTATTTACTTCAACCACACCTATGTATGTTCATTTTACAGCAATATAGCCCATCATACACCAATAATTACTTGAAAAATACTTATAACAGCTGATTTAACACCATTATTCCAGCGAAACTTGAAATAAACATGCAAAAGTTGATTTTACACCCATATAACTCATCATACACCCTGTATAATATGTCATACACCACTAATTACTTTAAACATAACTATATAAGTTGATTTTACACATTTAAAACTTATCATACACCGTGTATGATTCATCATTCACTGCTATTTACTTCAACCACACCTATGTATTCTCATTTTACACCAATATAACCCATCATACACCAATAATTACTTGAAAAACACTTATAACTGCTGATTTAACACCATTATACAAGCAAAACTTGAAATAAACATACAAAAGTTGATTTTACACCCATATAACTCATCATACACCACTAATTACTTTAAACATAACTATATAAGTTGATTTACACATTTAAAACTTATCATACACCGTGTATGATTCATCATTCACTGCTATTTACTTCAACCACGCCTATGTATGTTCATTTTACACCAATATAACCCATCGTACACCATTAATTACTTGAAAAACACTTATAACTGCTGATTTAACACCTTTAACACCATTATACCAGTAAAACTTGAAATAAACATGCAAAAGTTGATTTTATACCCATATAACTTATCATACACCGTGTATGATAAGTCATAAGCCACTAATTACTTTAAACATAACTATATAAGTTGATTTTACACATTTAAAACTTATCATACGCCGTGTATGATTCATCTTACACTGCTATTTACTTCAAACACACCTATATAAGTTGATCGTATACCACTAATTTTTTTTTTATTACAATGTAATTGCTATAAAAATACATGCATTATTAATGACAGTTTTGTATTATCCATAGCACATTGACTGGTGCGAGGTTGTGTATCATAAATGCCCTTGTTGTTTTAAATGGATGATAATAACCAGTTGGGATAGTTGGGGGTTGAACACTTAATGTTCAGGGGTCATAATTGACACCCAAGCAAGACATTTAATAACCTCAACTACCGCCTACTTTATCCTACTCCTCCCCCACGGTTCTCACGTTGTATTTGTACCTTATATGCTTTTACCTATAAATGGAGGAGTTGGCCAGGAAGCCAAGCATCCACGGTTCCTCAATTTCGTGCTACATCAAGGGTTCACACGTCAAGATTAATGTCAAGGGAGTGATGTTTTACTGCTGAGTGGAGACGTGCTAATTACCTGTGCTTAGCTTCCCAACTAATCAAGCAAGTATGTGATCAAGCAAAACCCGTTATGTATCATGATCAGCCGGTAAAGCTAAGCGCATGTAATTAGTGGGTCTCCACTCAGCAGTAAAACATCACATCTTTGACATTGATCATAGGTGATTGATCATGATTTTTACAATAGCTTCTATAGAAAAGTCAAGAAATAACTTTGATCATAGGTGATAGTCAGTATATCCTATTGCAATTTTCATATGGGATGCCTATACATCATGCTTCTTATTGTATATTATAGGAATGTCAGGACTCCCCTTCTGTTACCTGAGGATCAACGATTCGATTTCAGTTACGCCCGTGTTCCTTGCATCGACTGCACCGACACACAACTCTGCATCCCTTTTTTTGTAAGAATGTGTGTCGACACAGAGCCATGTGTGTTGACACACATCCCAATACACTAACCCATCATATCAAAACACTTATAACACACATTTGGGACCAACTTCAAAACACTTCATTCATAAATTTCATTACATAATTTGAAAATATATCAACACGTCACACCAGTCAATGTGGTATGGATAATACAAAACTGTCATTAATAATGCACATACATTAATAGTACATAATTTCATTGACATTAATAGCAATTACATTGTAAAAAATAAAATAAATAAAGAATGTAAATAAATGTACAATATCGTCACCGATAGAAGCAACTAAAATTTATACATTTGAAGAATATACCTTAATTCGGAGGAGGGACTTGAGAAGAAGGACCGTGGGAGTTGGATGAGGTGCCTTCGACACTAGGACGCAGAGCAATTGGATTCTTGCACATGGATCGGTTATGCCCGTGTTCCTTGCACTGATTGCACCTTTGATGAACACACTCCTCATCGACAGACGAAATCCTCTTCTTCCGCCTCCTCCCAGAAGAGGTTCGCATGTCGGGTGGAAGAAGATTCATGTCAGCTACATCATGCGGGATATGCCAATCACTTATGTGCGCCATCGGGTAAACGACACCTCTGTATGACTCGTACCATTTTTCTCTACTGTAGTACGGTAAGCATAAGTCGTACAGACCATAAGGACTGTGCCGTATGATGGCTAACGCATACTCACAAGGAAGCTGCTCAAGCTGAAACCTGAGGCAGGTACATGTCTAGAGCGACATATCTACGCAAAAATTCTTCTCCCCATCGATGACGTCAAAAGTATAATCATCAGCTTGCAAAATCTGCAATGCCAAAAGAATAGACAAACGCATCAAACAATCACGGTGCAAAAAAAATAAAAAAATAAAAAATAAAATAAACAAAAAACCAACAAAACATGCACGTATCATAAATTATACGAAGTTTACTGTCATCGTTCTTGATAATTTCAATATGTCTTGTAATTTCTTTTCGACGTCGGAGGACATTGTACTGGTGCAAGCTTCAGCCTTGGCTCTTCTGTCATGAAACCACTTCTGCAACAGTAGCCTAAACTCATCAACGAGGACAGTAATTGGATAGTCACGTACCTTGACCAATACAGCATTCATGGATTCCGAAATGTTTGTTGTCATTATGTTGTACTGATGACAAGGGGAGTGGGAACGAGTCCACTTGTCCAGTCCGACATCTTCCAAGTAATCTTTAGTCCCGGGTACGGCACAACATAAACTGAAAAACAAACTATGGAACTCTTCAATGTTGTACGCTTTAGCTGCTTTGTAGTAGTACTGATCCAATTGCTTCGTTTTGCTCTTGAATTTGGCCTTCAAGTTGTTCAGCAAGTGGTATATGCACAGCCCGTGAAATGTGTTGGGGAAAACTTCTTCCACCGCCCGTTGGATGCTTCGGTGTCTATCAGATACAATGACATGGCCAATAGGCTCCCCAATGACTTCCTTCAACCTACTGAGGAACCAATGCCACGATGCATCATTCTCTTAATCACCGCTACTGATAGTAATCGGGAAAATTTGCTGGTTGGCATCGTGGCAAATGGCCAGGAACAGAACACCCCGGTATTTTTCCTTTAGATGTGTTGCGTCAATGCTCACAACAGACCGGGAAAACCGGTACCCTTTCAGTGAAGCATCAAACGCAATAAAGAGGTACTAAAACCTGCTTTCGTCATCTGTCTGTAAATAAAATACGGTACCGGGGTTAGTCTGTTGGAGGACTTGCAGATAAGCAAGCAAGAATGCATATGACTCTTCGGCAGTACCCAATCTAACACTGTCGTATGCAAACTCTCTCGCCCTCCATGCAACACTGTGGCTGATATCGACACCGTAGCAACATCGGATGTCATCTATGACATCCCGTGGCTTGAACACTCTTCCGGGGTTGACAAGTTTCTTGCGGACGCACTCCCCGACGACCCAACTGGTTGCCTGCCTGTGTCTAACAGTGGTGAGATCGGTAGGGTGGGTATGATTATTTTCAACTTTTGTAACCATCCAATACCCACCATCTGCTAGACACATAGCCCGAACCCTCCATGTGCAACCCTCTTGCACACAACGAACAACCGTTAAGGATTTGTTAGACTTGAAGCTCATGAATTCAAATTTTTCCCCCATGGCAATTACTGCCAGGTTAGTCAACAAATCTTTCTTCTATTTAAATACTTGATGCATCTCGATTATATCAACCATCCTACCCTGCCCATATACCTCGTCAATCCGGCTACTCTCATCACCACAACAAACATCACCGTCAATAGTAGCTTGGACGTCGGGTTGGACATTCGGTTCCACTGCAGGTTTGACAGTAGGAGGTGATGTACCCACTTCAGGGAAAATATTCTGCTGGTCAGAAATGTGCCCATGTGGAGGTGATGCGTCGGTTGTAGTCGGTTGCATATGGGATAAATTTATATTATCCAAATGATTGCATGGACTTTGATTGAAATTTTCCCAATCTTCACCAGTTGTTGTCGCTATCGCCGCCGTAGGTATGTCAAACTCCAGTTCAGATGCATCGCCACGGGCTACTTCTTCCATCCCCGTGTTAATACATCCCCCAAAACTATCAGGCACCACAGGGTCCAAACCACCATTGTTCTCGTCACCATCTGGTAGTGTTTGATTAAGACTCCGTTGATCTCCAAAGTAAGCAGTCCTATCAACCATGGACTCAACGGTGACGTACAAGGTATACTTAGCCATATCTTTTTTTGCTAGTGCCTTCAAAACCATTACTGATCTATCACTATTGACATCATACAACGGGATGTCCCGTTTGCCGGTACGAAGTTGCAATTGTATCTTCGAAATTGCATCCACCTGAACACCCATAAACTCCACCAAAGTCCTTTGCAAGCCAGCAAAGTCAGTCTTATCATCCAAAATAACAAAATCCAACTTCCCACCAACATACTCTGCCCTCTCGTTAAAGTGTCCACCGTACTGAACCATAGCAACATCTGCCATTTCCGTGAACACGAAAGTAACATGATATTACACCACTAATTACATGAGACACACCAAGATAAAATGAAATAACAGAATTTAAAGCATTAATACACGGTGTATGATTAATCATACACCACCATTACACCACTAATTACTTGAAACATACCTACATAAGTTGATTTTACACTATTATAATCCATCATACACAGTGTATGATTGATCATACACCACTAAGTACTCGAAACATACCTATACAAGTTCATTTTACACCATTATACCAGTAATTACTTGAAAAAACCTATAAAAGCTGATGTTATACCATTAAAACCTATCATACACCGTGTATGATAAGTCATACACTACTAATTACTTGAAACATACCTACATAAGTTGATTTTACACTATTATAATCCATCATACACAGTGTATGGTTGATCATACAGCACTAATTACTTGAAACATACCTATACAAGTTCATTTTACACCATTATACCAGTAATTACTTGAAAAAACCTGCAAAAGTTGATGTTATACCATTAAAACTTGTCATACACCGTGCATGATAAGTCATACACCACTAATTACTTGAAACATACCTACATAAGTTGATTTTACACTATTATAATCCATCATACACCATGTATGATTGATCATACACTACCAATTACTTGAAACATGCCTATACAAGTTTATTTTACACCATTATACCAGTAATTACTTGAAAAAATCTGCAAAAGTTGATGTTATACCATTAAAACCTGTCATACACCTCGTATGATACGTCCTACACCACTAATTACTTAAAACATACCTACATAAGTTGATTTTACACTATTATAATCCATTATACACCGTGTATGATTGATCATACACCATTAATTACTTGAAACATACCTATACAAGTTTATTTTACACCATTATACCAGTAATTACTTCAAAAAACCTACAAAAGTTGATGTTATACCATTAAAACCTGTCATACACAGTGTATGATAAGTCATACACCACTAATTACCTGAAACATACCTACATAAGTTAATTTTACACTATTATAATCCATCATACACCGTGTATGATTGATCATACACCACTAATTATTTGAAACATACCTATACAAGTTCATTTTACACCATTATACCAGTAATTACTTGAAAAAACCTGCAAAAGTTGATGTTATACCATTAAAACCTGTCATACACCGTGTATGATAAGTCATACACCACTAATTACCTGAAACATACCTACATAAGTTGATTTTACACTATTATAATCCATCATACACCGTGTATGATTGATCATACACCACTAATGACTCAAGACAAACTAATACAAGTTGATTTCACACCATTAAAACCTATCATACACGGTGTATGATTAATCCTACACCACTAATTACTTGAAACATACCTACATAAGTTGATTTTACACTATTATAATCCATCATACACCGTGTATGATTGATCATACGCCACTAATGACTCAAGACAAACTAACCCAAGTTGATTTCACACCATTAAAACCTATCATACACGGTGTATGATTGATCTTACACCACTAATTACTTGAAACATACCTACATAAGTTGATTTTACACTATTATAATCCATCATACACCGTGTATGATTGATCATCCACTAATGCCTCAAGACAAACTAACACAAGTTGATTTCACACCATTAAAACCTATCATACACGGTGTATGATTGATCCTACACCACTGATTACTTGAAACACACCTGAATAAGTTAATTTCACACCCTTAAAACCAAGCATACACGGTATATGATTGATCATACACCACTGTTTACTTGATACACACCTAGATAAGTTCATACTACAGCATTAAAAGCAACCATACAAGGTGTATGATTAATCATACACTGCTGATGACTCAAGACAAACTAACACAAGTTGATTTCACACAATTAAAACCTATCATACACGGTGTATGATTGATCCTACACCACTAATTACTTGAAACACACCTGAATAAGTTATTTTCACACCCCTCAAACCAACCATACATGGTGTATGATTGATCATACACCAATGCTTACTTGTTACACACCTAGATAAGTTCGTTTTACAGCATTAAAAGCAACCATACACGGTGTATGATTAATCATACACCACTAATGACTTGAAACACACTAACACAAGTTGATTTCACACCATTAAAACCTATCATACATGGTGTATGATTGATCATACACCCCTAATTACCTGAAACACGCCTAAACAAGTTGATTTCACACCATTAAAACCTATCATACATGGTGTATGATTGATCATACACCCCTAATTACCTGAAACACACCTAAACAAGTTGATTTCACACCATTTAAACCTATCATACCCGGTGTATGATTGATCATACACCGTTAACGACTTGAAAAACCCCAACACAACATGGGAATAGACCATTTAAACCAATCATACACGGTGTATGATTAATCATACACTACTAGTGAGTT
The DNA here is from genome assembly GCA_018398585.1 of Simmondsia chinensis. Taxonomy (NCBI): domain Eukaryota; kingdom Viridiplantae; phylum Streptophyta; class Magnoliopsida; order Caryophyllales; family Simmondsiaceae; genus Simmondsia; species Simmondsia chinensis. Next base: position 5,104,010 of record JAGTTD010000023.1, on the reverse strand, counting down.
CAAACACACCAAAAGAAAGTTATAATACACCATTTAAACCAATCATAATCCATAAATGACTTGTAACACACCGACCTCATACGACAAGGATACATTAATGACAATGTCAACAAATGATCATTTTACCTTCAATATCTGATCTGAAAACCTTAAAATGTGTGTAATGACTCAACCTTGAACCTACAGCAATGCCACGAAGCTTCAAACACGATCTTATCAGGGCTTCTTCTTCTTCTTCCGAGGGCCCAATGTAGCAGAATGACACACGAAGGATGAAAAAAATGGAGCTTGGGGAATTCAGATTGAGAGAAAAATAACAAAGAATGGTGAATAAGAGGTGAGTAAAATGGGCGGGAAGTCAGAAGGGAGGGAGAGAGTGAGAAGCAAGTTACATGACATAAAGTGAAAATATGTACTTTTGCATTAAATGAGGAGAGAGAAAATAGAGGGGGGGGAGGGGGGTAAAGTAAACGGCTGTGCATTAAATGAGGATAGAGAATGGGAGAGAGAGAGAGAGAGAACGGGTGGGGGTGGGGGGGGGGGGGGGGGGGGGGGTGGGGCAAAAAGATCTATTTAGGGTTAATGGGGTCCAAAAAAGAGTAAGAGGGGGCTGAGGGGTCTAAACCGGGTGATTTCCCAAACTATTAAGACTAGTCATGAAGAAATCATCAAAAAATTATATTTTTAATATTGTTTTTGATTTACAGTTTCTAGTTTTGAGAAATTAAAAAATAAGTTTTAAAAATAACTTTTTATATTTTTAATTTTTAATTTTTTTAGTTTTTCATGAAAAAGGGTTTCTAAAACATAAATTTAAAACTTTCGAAAAACCCAAATCTAAAATTTTGGTAACTTTATTACAGTATAAAATCATTAATAGACCTTAACTTATCACCTTAAGTTTTTGGAATAGTTGGTTTCTTGACATGAATAACCTTGTTAATTGAGGGGTCATGAGTTCAAATCCCAATAACTCCCTTTTCAAAATAATAATATACAATATATTTCAAGCACGAGGTATGAAAGGATTTTGCATTATCAACGCTTCATGCCCGGCCGACATTTTGTGTAGGGGGGCATGTTAGAGAATAAAATCATTCTAGGGCCTTTGGTCATAAACTTAAGCATTTGGAATAGTCAGTTTCTTAACATAGTATCAGAGCCTTATAAACTGAGAGGTTACAAGTTCAAATTTCATATTTCAAGCACAAGGTATGAGAGCGTTTGTGCATTATTCACATTTCATGTCCAATTGACATTTGCATGAGGGTACAATATGTTAGAGTATAAAACCATTCATAGATTTTCACGCCATAGTTATTTAAATACGGTACGGATAGAAAATGGAGTTTGATACGTAAATGCATTATTTGGCTTTTTACACTAAAAGTTCTGTCAAAAATCCGGTGAAAAATATGTTGATTCATAAAAAATATATATAAATGTATTCGTGTTTAAAATGATTTCATTTTCAAATATACGACTTAAAATTCGGATCATTTTTTGCAAAATTAGAGAATGCAGCCGTTAAAACAATGGGAAAATATCACTTAGATACCATGAGATTGGACTATTTATCATATAGATATCTTGACATTTCAATATATACAATAAGAATGTTTCAATATTTTATCACATAGGTAACTCTATGTTATAATTTGATGAAATTTTTTTTATAAATCTGACCTAATAAAAGAGAAAATATAAATCTAATACGTGCATATGATAATATACATAGTCAATATTTTCAACAAAAAGTTCAACGCTTTGTGATAAAAAAATTCAGTAAATTTCGATATAAACCAACTAAGTAATAAAATTTTGAAACCTTAAAGTGCTCCATTATTTATTTTGAAACCTTATTTTGGCACAACAGAGCAAGAGAAGCAATGGGCTTGGCTTGACCTAATTTTTATTTAAAAATTTAAATATCAATTTTTAAGTGACATCGAATTTTTGGAAAAAAGAGCATGTATTTTGCATAAAATACATAAAAGAGCATGTATTTTGCATAAAATACATATAATACATTCTGTTATAAAAAACAAGAATTTTTCCGTATTTTTGGAGAAAATACATAAATGCGAGTATTATAAGGTATTAATACATATACTTCTATTATTTGCGTATAATACGCGTATTTACTAACTATACTTCATGTATTAACTTAAGCTTTTGGGATAATTGACATAGCATTAGAGCCTTGTCAACTGAGAGATCCCAAGTTTGAAACCTAATAGCTCCTCTAAACAATAATATATTCCGAGCACCGAATATGAGAGAACTTGTGCATTATCCACGCGTCACTTAACTTAAAATTTTAGGATAATTGGTTCCTCAACACTTTTAATTACCATTCAAATTTGAAGAATGTACCTGGCCTGCAGTTAAGAATTCAGTGCACGTATAGGTTGAATATTATACCAAACTGGTCAGTCATTGATCGGGTCAGTTGTTGAGTTGTGTTAAAATTTGATTACTTTCTATTCAAGTTTAAAATTATTTTTTAACCTTAGTTAATTAGTTTAAATTTTTACGATAATTGCTTTTTTGATATAATATTAGAATCTTATGGACCAAACAATCATGAGTTTAAATTCTAATAGCCCCTACTTTCAGAATTAACCAAACTGGTTAGTCATTTAGTGTAGTCCAGTGGCCCTAGGGTAAGTTACATCAACATGAGTCAGTTGTCGGGTCGTGTTAAAATTCTTATTGGTACTCCAATGTAAATATTAAAACATTTCTAGGGAAAGCTGCCTAGATTTTGGCAAAAATTCACGATATTCGGACACACATGTATACGTGTATATGTACATACGTATACATGTCTGTGTGGCTCTTCTCTATGGAAAATTTACGGATATTTTCTCCTCCCCCAACATTACTAATATAAATAAAAATTTTTTTAAAAATATATGTGTGGCTATATATATGAGTTGCCAACCTCGTCAAAAAACAAAAAGGTGCCAAACAATAGTAGGGAGACTATAAAGTCGGGGTTGGGAATTGGAGGGAGATTGAAAATGAATGAAACAAAGTCCGTTCCTCCGCTAAATGTCAAGGAGGTTCTTCATACGGAAGGCGGTATCGGGGAGGCCAGTTACACCAACAATTCAATAGTTCAAGTTAGTATCTCTCTCTCTTTCTCTCATTTCTTTAGCTTTGACTATAGTTTGATTACTTTCATTTGTACATTCACATGGGCAATGTGATTACTTATTGTCATTCATAGTCTAACTTTGATTATAGTATGTCTATGTTATTGTTTGCCAATAATTTCTCAAATCCTATAATTAAATCTCCTTTCTCTTTATGAAGGTGGGATTCAATTTATGGTCTCGTATATTATTCTCGGAAACATTATTAGTTCAACTCACAAGTTGAAATATATTTAAATTATATTGAGAAAGATTTATCCTATCATTATAAATATGAAATTAAATACGAAGGTATAGTTTTTATGCAAGAGCAATAGTATTGTCAGGGCAAAATCGTTATATTCAGATCAGTAAAATCGTTGTTTTCAATGCAATTTTATGGCTTTCATTGTCCATAAGTTATATCATTACTCTAACAATAACAATTTTTATCACAGTAATAATAACTCCCTTCAATATTTAATCAACATTCATACTGATTGATAGAAAATTATAAAAGTAACATCAACTAATTAATTTTTTTTCAAAAAGAAATGATTTTCTTTTTGCATGTAATTCATATGATTTTTTTCGATAAGTAACGAAAAAACTCGCAATACAGAAAAAAGTTAACACATGTCCGTGAAAGCAGGCCCCCAAAAGAAGCACAAAACTAAAACAATACCCTAAAAATCCACTTTTACATATATTATTGATGGCCTCGATATATTCTAATTTTGATGAAATTCAAAGTTTCTGGCCATTTCTCCTTGATGTATATAAAGCATGACTCTTATGAGAGGGCGAGAGTGGACTTTGATACACTATGTTTTGTATAATCCTTACAGAAAATAATAATAAGGAAAGTCCGACCAGTTCTGGAAGAGGCCTTAACCAAGCTTACCGCCACCATGTCACCGGAATGTCTAATGGTGGCCGACTTAGGTTGTTCATTGGGGCCAAATGTGCTTGAAGTGATATCAGTGGTAATTGATATAATGACTGCACAACGACATCGTACAAAGGAGGACTGCGAACAAGAAGTCAAAGTGTTCCTAAATGACCTTTTGGGAAATGATTTCAACAGCCTGTACAAGACAGTAGTACCCAATATCTTAAAAAGAAATAATAATATGAAATGTATTGATACAGAGCATCAACTGAATTACAAAAATAATAATGAAAAGGGAGAAGTATTATACCAGGCTCATTTTATGGGAGGTTGTTTCCAATGAATTTTCTCCACTTCGTTCATGCTTCCTCCAGCGTCCATTTCCTCTCCTAAGTTAATTTATTCTTTCTCTCTTTTATTTTCTTTATTGAATTCTTAAAAATTTCAGGTTATTTATGTCAAATATTCTTGTATTTTATCCACCGAGTAGAATTAGTTCTTATATTTTTATCCAAGTTAATTTAGTTATTGTACAGTTTATCATGTCTTAATTTGACCCTATGATGAAACTAAAGATAAATTGGTGACAAAATTTTAGTAGTCCATTCACTGGTGGGTTTGCACCGGGTTGCTAGGAAGTTACTTGCATGTCGTTGAAAATTACATCATTAACTTAACTACAATTTCATCATATGACCAAAATGACAATTTAAATTGTACAAGAACTAAAATTGATATAATTAAAAGTAAAATGACTAAATTCACACATCGGTAAAGTATGTAGACCTTTGTTTTAAGTAACCCTAAAGATTACAAGTTAGAGTGCTTGTTTGGCCTAGCTCCAAGCAAGAAAGGCATTTGCACTGAAACTCGGACTGTATCGTAGAATCAAATATATGATGTAGACCTTTATCGGTCTTTTCCCTCATCTAGATTTTAGTAATGGACATTTATTGAGATAGTTCATTGCAGGTGCCAAAAGGTTTAGTTACCGAAGATGGAGAAGCACTAAACAAGGGAGCTATATACATATCGGCTAGCAGCCCTCAAGAGGTGTATAAAGCATATAATGATCAATTTAAGAGCGACTTCACCTCCTTTCTAAGTCTCCGGTCTCAAGAACTTGTTCCAGGTGAGCTATTTACATTATAGGTTTCCATATTTTACTTATTATATTAATTTTGTATTCATACTTTTTTTTTATAAATGAGGTCAAAATTTATACAAGGAATCAAGAAAAAAAGAAAAATGGCTCTCAAACAAAAGACAACAATGCTCGAAGTACAAAGACTAATAAACCAATCATATACAATAGATACCCTATGTTGGACTTTGATGAATGTTTGTAAGAATCTGACCAATTTTATTCAAAAAGCATTAATACAATACATGATTACAATAATATACGTATAAGTGATGGCAATATTTTCATAACAAATTCAGTGAATTATGATAAAATATTTACCAAATGTGGATATTGACTAATTAAATATTATCACAATCATGTGTCATTTTTACAATCTTTCTAGTGAATATATATTGTCATAATTGCATATAATTTTAAACTTTTCCAATTAAAATTTGTTGACTTTTTACAAAAGAGTATATAATTGATAAAATTTTAAAACTTAATGATACATAAGTGAAAAAATATTAAAATATCAGAGTATCTAGGTAATAAATGGTCAAACTGTTAGGATATTTATGTAATAATTTTCCTAAAATAAATTACATACCAGTAGTATTGTTGCGGCGAATATCTAATTTTTCTATTGGATCTTTTTTTTTTTTTTTTTATACTGAAAATCATCTAAATTTTAGGTATAGTTTTAAAAAACTACGTAAATTTTCTAAGTTTTTAATATCACACTTAAACTTTCCAAAATATTTGAATGTCGCACCTTAATATTAACACCGTTAATATCTCTTAGTGTTTTTTGACATGGCTTTTGAAAAAAAAAAAAAAGAGAGAGAATAATCTGTGAAAGTCAAATAAGATAAGAGTACATTTCAAATAATTTTTCCGTCCAAAAAAAAAAAAATTCAAATAATTTTATAAATATTAGAAATCAATGCTGGTACGTAAATCCATATAAACACTACAAAAATTCCAGCATTAAAGAATGTATTTTATTGTTACAGGTGGTCGTATGGTTTTATTGTTCAGGTGTAACAACGAAAGTGATAACCTTGACTGTATTTGGGACTTTGAGCTACTTTCTATTGCACTCAGAAGCATGGTTGATGAGGTAAGTTAAAATCGTTACAAAATAAAACAATAGAAGAGAGAAAAAAAAATAATTAGAAAAGAATAAAACAAAATAACGTGGTTCAACTAAAACGTCTAATTCCGTTGTATTACATACATTATCACTATATTTTACGAGACAAATATAAGAGAACTCTTTTTCTATTCACCCCACACCTCGCATGCCTCCAGCAAGTATGTCTATATAGAGCATAACTCACATGTGAGAGTGAAAGATAAAAGTAGAGAACATGGACCATTAGATCTAAATTAAGGGTCCAGATTTTAAAGTTGTTTTTACATCTTTCATTAGAGTCAATGGCCCAGATTTTTTTGATTTAAATCTAATTATACATATTCTCTTCTCTTATCTCGTACCCTCTAATGCGACTCATGCTATATATATACACACCTAGGTCCATATCAAGCCCCACTATCGACATGACCATCACAAAATAAAATTAGCCTCCACACAGAAAGTTTAAAATGAAACATTACTGGACCTTGATTTGATTCAATTAGCTGACACCAGTTAAATATAAGCCTAAGCGAAATTTTTTCCTAAAATTAGGGCTTTTTTGGTCCTAAAACTAGGAATAAACGAACCATGCATTTGATGAAGTACTAGTTTTCATAATTGATTGATTCTTGTTTGTATTTGTTTTGGTGGGTTTAATAATATGAATCGAGTTCAAGCAAACTGTAACAAATTTAACGTGTTGAGTTTCAATAGAGGATGCTCAACTTGGTCGGCCAATTAAGGGATCGGTAAGGGTTTGTTAACGGGCGGTACTAATTCAACTATAGGACAAGGATAGCTCGTTAGCAGCTTAGATAGCTCAACTAGATTAGACTAGCAAGTCAACACAAGTGAAGTATCAACAATAATAGTTTCTTATCTACCAAGAATTAAAAAAGGTCCAAAGACATGTTTAAGGCTCAATTTGAACTGATTTCACTAATAAATAAATCAAGCTCAAGTTTGAACTTAGGTATGCATGTCCTCTCTGTTGACCTCTTCTTGTGGTAACTTCTATGTAGACTTCGTTGCTAAACTGATAAGTAAAATAGTCAAGAATTATTACCTTACAGTGATATTTAACTACCGTTTCAGGGACTGCTCAATGCACACAAGCTGGATGCATACAATATACCTTTCTACACTCCAACAGTCGAACATGTAAAGGAGTTGATCGAGGCTGAGGGCTCATTTACACTTTGCAAGGTTCAAACTCTTACAGTCGATTGGTGCATGACGGAAAACGAGTTGACCCTTGAGCTTGATATGCAAGCAAAGCTTGTAGCAGACAAGTATAAAGCTACCTTCGGACCCATCTTTGCCCATGGGTTAGGACCAGGGCTGGTGGATGGATTGTTCCAAAGATTCCAAAACTTGGCTAGAGAACGCTTGACCACTAAGAGGCATGATATCTTGAACAACATTGTCTCCTTGATAAGGAATGATTACTGAAAAGACTATTGAAAGTTGTATTTATGATTCAAGTACTTAAGTTTTATTTCGAATTTACAATAAAAAAGAGATTTATATATAAATTTATTGTGTTGTTCTATCTAAGGAAATTTTAAACGTTCAGGTCCAAGTGCTTTATGTGGACCCACCCATCCAATCATTAATAGACCAGAATGACAATTGAGTCACAATGAGCTCATATTTGTGAAGTTTAGACACAATTTTGTCTGTTATCTCTGCTTACTACTGTTATAGCAGCATGTCATTACACGAGCTATAATTCGTCAAGTGATGACCAAGAACAACAATTGTTGCCTAGTAAATAGCATGCTCAAGAACGATGCCCTTGTGATTAAGTGGCACACGTGACTAGCGCGTGGTCGAGGACAATGTCACCCTAATAAAACAGAGTTGAAGCTCTAATTAGTTATTTGGAACGCTAAAGTAAACGTCGGCCTCAAGGACAGTTTGAAATAGAAGGAGACGTAGGCAATTGGGATGCCACTCCTCCATAGACGCTGTCTTTGGTGGATTTTCGGTAGAACATGCAGACAAAAGCTTAGGATCTATAAATGAAGGAATCAAAAGCTCTATGTAGTACTTGCCCCATCTTTTTTTATCGCTTCTCAACTCACCCTCAGAGTGTTGATGATAGTAATTAAGAACGTGTACTTCATAAATTGCACCATTAGTCTAAGGATTTGGCTGCAAAGCCTCAAGATTGATTGAGTTGATCATGGAATTGTTACCCAAGTTAGAATACTACATATAAACCTTGTAGGTTTGGACCATTACTGAAAACTGTATTTGCAAGTCAAGTACTCAAGTTTTATTTGGAATATAAAATGAAAAAGAAATTCATATGCAAATTTAATGTGTTATTCCTATAGGACTTTCAAGAAAATAAATATTAGATTAGACAGTGTCAACATATCCTTATTGGAAGCCATTATTATAGTCAATTGAAAACTCGTTTGATTTGCAATACAATTACAAACAAGAACGTATCTCATGATCATGCTTAGAACTTGGTCATTTTTCTTGCTCTCCATATTCTTTATGATAACCACAAATGAGGTAACTAGTTCAACATAATGAGCATATGGGGTTACCGAAATATTGACTTTACGCTTGTTCAGCTAACCATTTTTTTCTAGAAAAAAAGTGTCGTTTTAGGTTTTGTTAGCTGATGTTTTACTTTCGATTAAAGTCAGTGCCAAGGATTTTGCAAGTATTCTTCTCAGCAAATATTTGAGCTTTGACCTTTCTGTTGCTAATTTTATGGCTTATTTAGGTTATTAACACCAAAGATTCACTGTACTTTGATTATTAATTCAATTTAGTTTATGTATTTTTAATTGTATTAATTTAGTCTCTCCATAATTAATATTGTATCAATTTAGTCCTTAGTCAAATTTAAGTTAAGTTATTGACATAATTTTTAACGATACAATTACGGTAGATACAAGTAACCTACTATAAATTCATTCGTTGACTCAATGTAACATAATCTATGACCAAATCAAGTAAAAATTTCAATAGCATCTTAACATAAATTTTGTTCCAAGGACCAAATTGACACAATTGCAATTGTACAAGAGCTAAATTGATCCAATGAAAAGTATAAGGACTATATTGACACAATAATCAAAGTATATGGACATTTGGTGTTAATAACCCTTTATCTTATCATCAATGAAATCTTTATCTTATTTTCAGTTACACTTGTACTTTTTTTTTTCGATTAGTAGTGGAAAAACCACAGGAAACAGAACCCAGCATTCCCCAACAAGGAACCCGAAAAAGATAAAACAAAAGCAATGGGGAAAGACATAAACAAAACACCCCAAAGAGATACAGTGAGCCCAAAAGAAAGAAAAAACAGAGGGGGAGAGGGGGACCCGCCCATTGAACACTAGAAGTAAGGACCCAGTGGCGCTATAGTACAGACCCATTGACGCAAGCGGGCCAAGTACTCGAAGTAGGAGGACCATCAGGTATCTCTATTGTATCGCCAGCTCTTTACACAGTCCAGATTTCTTGCGATTTCGTCCGCTGCATAAGGGAATTCTTCACACCAAGCCTTTGTCCAGAAACCAAGTCGCATCCTAATTGACCAAAAGATTTCATCCTCACACCATTCTTTGTTTTCAAACACCATTTTGTTTCTCGTATTCCATAGGAACCACATCACAGCAAAAAAGAGCGAGATCCAAACTTTCTTTTGGAACTTACCCCCTACACTACAAACCAGCCACTGTTCAAAAAAATCTCTTAATGTTTTTGGCATAATCCAAACTATTCCCCACCATTTCAAGACTAGGTTCCATATTTTCCAGGCATACATACATTCCGTAAATAGGTGATCCACAGTTTCAACCACTAGACAGCAAAACGGACATCCTTTTTCCCCTCGTCAATGATACCCAAATTCCACAGCCTTCCTCTCGTATTCATTTTTCCAAGTAGTGCCAACCAGACTAATATCTCCACTTTTGGCGAAGCAAGGCCGCGCCACACACCACATATAAGGTGGTCTATGGTGGTGGCACCTATACGATCCCATGAAACCTCTACAAAAGATTTAACCGTATACGTACCTTCGTGGCTGTGAATCCACGAGCCTGCATCCGTGTTGTCCTTTCTTGGTGGGTTAGCATTCAGGATACCGTGAAGTTGTGCAAGGGCCGGTTCTTCCCTTACAAAAAAACAACGCCTCCAATTTAACATCCATCTCCAAGTATTCCCATCCCAGATTCCCATATCCGCAATAACGTTATTTTGTTGAACTGAGATGCAAAACAAATCCGGGAACTTTTTCTCCAAGGTTTCATTTTGGCACCATTTATCCTTCCAGAATCTAACCCTGGATCCATCTCCTAGCTTAATTTCCAGCCCTGACGTGATGCGCTCCACCCTTCTGTTTAACTGCGGAATATTTACAATTGTGTTCCATGTGCCTCTATTCTTACCCGTGTTGGCAATGGGCAAGAGATCACTGACCGATCCTCCATGAACCGAACAAATAATCCATTTCCACATCGTATCACCTTCTATCGAGAATCTCCACCACCACTTGAAGAGTAGTGCTGCGTTCTTCATTACCAAGTCACCAACCCCCAGCCCTCCCAGCTTTTTCGGACGTTGAATAAGCTCCCAACTAACAGTGGGAATGAAACTCTCGTTGCTCCCTCCGTTCCAGAAGAATTTTGGCTATATTTTTATAATTTTCTTGCATATTGTTTTCGGCATCTTGAAGATCGACAGGTAGTATGTCGGTAGGTTGTTGAGGACTGCCTTTATCAACGTGAGACGTCCAGCTTTTGATAGCGATTTCGCTTTCCAACCCGGCAGCTTCCCCTCAATTCGGTCTAGTATCGGTTTCCACATTTTTAATAGCCTTGGGTTTGCACCAAGTGGAATGCCCAAATATTTCGCAGGGAGGCGTTCGAATTTACATCCAATACCTGCAGCAGCTTCGCAGCCCCATTTCTCATCGACACCCACGCAGTACAAGGCACTTTTGTTGTAGTTAATGTGAAGACCGGCCAACGCTTCAAAATAGCTCAATATTTCTTTAATTTTCAGCAGCACCTCACTATTATCTGGGCAGAAAATCAGTGTTTCATCGGCAAATTGAAGATGGGAGAGTGTGACCTTATTTTTTCCAATCTGGAGACCTTCTATGATTCCTCGTTCCACTCCCTTATTCAACAGTTGATTGAGCACCTCTGAAACAATGATGTACAGAAAAGGAGAGAGCAGGTCACCTTGTCTCAGACCTCGTTCCACTTTGAAAGGAGGGGTAGGGCATCCATTAATGAGTATCGACATGGTCGGTGATGAAATGCATTCCTTAATCCATGCTCTCCATTTTTCAATGAAACCCATGCGGAGCAGAGAATAAATGACGAAATTCCAGTTTACAATATCGTAGGCCTTTTGAAAATCGAGCTTGAGGAGAACACCCCTTTTCTTTTTTAACTTAAGCCAATATACAACTTCATTAGATATTGGAGCGCCATCTAAGATTTGTCTACCCGAAACAAAAGCGGATTGAGTTTCCTCAATGATTTGAGGTAGAACCTCTGCTAGCCTCGCACTTAATACCTTCGCAATCACTTTATAAATGCATCCAACCATACTAATGGGTCTGAAGTCGTGGATGTCTACAGCCCCATCAGTTTTGGGAATAAGAGAGACCCAAGTGGTGTTGGCACTGGACGGCATTTTGCTTGTGTTGAAAAACGAAAGAACCGTGTTTGTAAAGTCTTCGCCTATTGTATGCCACATGCTCTTTATGAATTTGAAATTAAAGCCATCATACCCTGGTGCTTTAGACCCATCACAGCTCTTCACTACTTTGTAGATTTCTTCGGTCGTTGGTGTTAATTCCAATGCTATAGTTTGCGGTTGGCTAATACTAGGCAATTCGAGCCCCTCCACAAGCGGACGAGTCAAGCTTGGTTCACTGTACAGAAGCCTGAACAATTCAGAAACGGCCTTCCTGATCTGCTTCGGTCTTCGGTGCATCTGATTGTTGACCCGGACTTTGAACATCGTCTTCCTTTTTGTCCTGATTGCTGCCAACGTGTGAAAATATCTTGTATTTTGGTCCATTTGCTTAATTTCTTTGCTTCTAGATATCTGTAGCCAATATCTTTCTTTTCGTCGGTACCAATTCCAAAGCTGTGCTATAACGGCCTCCCTCCTCATACACTGTGATTCATTAAGTTGAGTGTCTTCCGCAATGACTCAAAGTTTGTCAAGTTCTTCCTCTAAGTTTCTAATTTTGTATCAATATGCCCAAATACTACTTTGTTCCACCTCTTCAGTGGTTCTTTCAACAATTTCAGCTTTTTCTGAAAAGATGCCTCTCTAAAAGAACTCCATTCAGCTGTTACTGTTCTCAAAAATTCGGGATGAGAGAACCAACAGTCAAAACATCGAAACGGTCTCGGTCCCCATCTAATTTCCTCAACATCGAGTAACAGCGGAACATGATCAGAGAGACCTTTCTTGAGGCTGGTTAGTTTCAGGTGCGGAAACCATTCGATCCGTTCTCTGTGAACCATCACCCTATCTATACGGCTCATCGATTTGCCCCGGGCCCAGGTGAATTTTCTGCCAAGTAGAGGGATATCTATCAGCCCCATCTGATCGACAAAACTCCTGAAATCTCTAATGCTCACTGATCCCTTCCCGGCCCCTTTTCTTTCCGACGGTTGGAGTACCTCGTTGAAGTCGCCACAAAACAGCAACGGATGGCCTATATTGCTCCTCAGAGTTTGCAGTTCACCCCACAGATTCAGTCTCCCACACCTCGAACATGGAGCATATACTATACACACAGCACATATAAGATTACCTTTTGTCATTCTACCTGAGCAGTAGATCCATCTTTCTCCTTTCAAGACATTACTAACTTCAAACTCATGGTCATCCCAAATCACAATCAGACCTCCTGAATTGTTGTGGCTTTGGACCTCTTCCCACTTACAGTTTGAGTTTCCCCAGCATTTGTGAATTGATCTACTTTTTATTTTGTTGTGTTTTGTTTCCACTAACGCACAAAGGAAAAGTTTGGACTTCGCGATTATCTCTTGCACAGCTCTCTTTTTCTCTTTACTTCCGAAGCCATTCAGATTCCAGACACATAAGCTCATCTTACTGGGTTGATGAGTACAGCCCTGCCCTTCTGTTTCTTCTGATTTTTGCTGCTGAGGTTCCACTAGCAATTGCACAGAACGTCTTCAGGATATCCTCTTCAGGTCCATTATGCGTCAATCCCAAGCTCTTGCCTATTGCCCATGTCTGTGCAGCTCGTTCCAAATAATCAGGGGATCGACTTTTTGCCTCTGACCGTGATACTGGCTCATTTACAAGAGGGGAGCAAATCTGGTTCTGCACCAAAGCTGGACTTTCATTGCAGTTTATCTCAGGGGAGAGTTGAGATGTAAAAATATTGCAATTGGGGAGTACAACTTCCAATTCAAAGTTCTGTTCTTGGAACAGGTTGAGCAGCCCAAGGGTCTCATTTTCACTGTTTTCTATAGAAGCACACAAGCCTTCATCAATTCTGTCGACTGCCTCTTCAGCTTCCTCTGTTTGCATTGGTGAGGTGCTCCTGTTGATTGCTTCTGGCGTGCTATTACATTGCCCCAAATCAACTTCGGCTGGTGACTGTTGCAGGGCTCCCTCAAAAGTGTCTTCCACTTCCTCTTCCTCATTTTCCATTCCCCATTCTTGCATTTTGCATCACTTCTATTAACACCGGGGGAGGTAGTAATGTCTGGCAACCTCACTTGAGGGTCTCTGGGAAGGAGGCTACTCGGTTCACAATCAAGAGGCATGTTAGCTCCATTTGGCACCAAGGGCGATGTTTCCCACAGATTTCCAATTCGGTCATTGTCATTCTGAATATTGCTGTTGTTGTTACTCTGGTGATCTAAAGGAGTATCCGCAACCCAACTTCTTGCTCTGTCTACAGGATCAGAGACCCCATTGTCACTTGGGGCTTGTTGTTGACAGTAGCTACTTACTTCACGAAGACAGACATTCACACCATAATTCCCAAAGTGAAATTATAAATCTTCCTCAATGCTCCTGAAGTGTGTTGTGTCAATGAGTACATGGACCGCTTCAAAAGATGTGGTTGCCTCTGGGTTCGGTTCAATGCTGATTACATCTCCCCATCGTTCAGCTATCTTGCTAATGTTTGAATTACTCCACGCTTGAGCCGGGATACCATGAAGGGACAACCAGGTTCTTCTTGTGTCACATCTTTCCAGTTCAGACCCTGGTTCAACGAAATCACACCAAGTCTTAAACCATTCCTCCCATTCTGTCATCCTAAGGTCACGCTCATCTTGGTCTTTGAATGTGAGAATGACTTTATACTTACCTAAATCTCTTACCTTCACCTCTTGCATTCCAATTTCAGATAGGAGCGAAGAGATATACTCTTTATCCATTGGACTGGAGGACATGCATACTAAGCTTCTGTTGAGGTACTCCAGCCATGTATCATTTACGGTTCCTTGGACCACTCTTGGGAGAGAGGGAAGTGGTCGGTCGAGCATGTTGTTGTTCTGAAATCCATCTGCTTTCCATTCCCTGTTTGCTGCAGTGTACATAGGGTGTTTGTTCTTGTTGCTATGCCTCTGTCTCCTGTATTTCGCCAGATTCACACTGATTTTGTTGCCCAAAACTGTTACTCCATTCATGCCTCTGATAGCTACTTCCGCATCTCCCCTTTTGGCGAAGCTGATGAATCCGAAGGCAAGTCCCCTATTCCTTCTTTGCTTCCGTGAGATAAACATCCTAGTAATCTGGCCGTACCTTCTGAATCTCTGTCTGAGAATTTCTGGGTGTAGGAGTCTCGGTAGGTTGTCCACAAACAGGGTTGTCGTTTCATCCTCCTGTTGGTTCCGGCGATCTCTTCTTCTGACAGCTTGATCATTGGATTCGTCAGTTCTGTTGGTGTGGTTGAACTCAGTCTCCAGACAACCGGTTGGAATTGAGGGGTTTGATCGGGGTAGGTGGTTGGGGGGGGGGGGGGGGGGGGGGGGTGGGTGTGGTGGTTCTGGTTTATTTGGTTTGGGTAGGCGGGTCTCCATGGCTAGGCTGGGTTTGTAGTCGGGGGGGGGGAGGCTAGGGGATTCGGGCCTTGGTTGGGCTGTGACGAGATCTATGGTGGAGGTGGCGGTTGTTCAAGTGGCAGTAGGGGCGGTGGGAGGTGGGGTAGTGGTGGGGGTTGCTGATTGGGTGTGGGTTGCGGTGGAGGGGGCATAATTTCAAATTTCAATGTATACAACAATTAACCTAAAAAGTAACCCAACTCTATTTTCTAATTAAAAAATATCCCAACTCTATTTTCTAACCAAAAAAACCCAACTCTATCTTTTCTACCAAAAAATAACCCAACTCTAACTTTTCTACCAAAAATAAACAAACTTGAAAATTAATTTAAAAAAATATGGAATTGGTAGTTAAGCATAGCGTGTGGTATGACGCTCCAACAATATAATTTTCTTCTCTGTATTTTTTGTTTGATTTGATTTGATTTGATTTCTTTCCCCACCTAACCAAACTAAAAATACATTTTTTTTCCGATAATTATAAGGTCCCACAAAAAAAAGAATATCCCTGGGGCACAAAACAAGCAAAACAACAGAGCAATACAACTAGAGAACCAGGACTTCAAATGAGCGGAGCCAAGCTAAGCCGAACCACAGCTTGCTCGGCTTGACTCGTTAACTAAATGAGATCAGCTCGACATTGGCATCATTTATCCAACCAAGCCGCATATCTATGGTCGGCTTAGTTCATTTACTAAATGAGACTGGCTTGGTATTGGTATCATTTTTGCTTAATTGTTTCACGAGCTAGCTCATTGAGTTTTGCCGACTCATTGTGCTAATTTACCAGGCTCGTTAAGCTCATTTACTAGGCTTGTTATACTTATTTATAACAATTGTTATTTGGATTTCTAGAAAAGGGTGATAAAATAAATTATATATAGAAATTCGAAATAAAAATATACATGCATGTAACTCAATTCCGCAATGTAGATATGCGTGCCAATAATCAAGCTGACTCATGAGCCCATAAACAAGCTGACTCATGAGCCTTACAAGTCAGCTTGTGAGCTTTTTGAGCCGAGTTGGCCTCGGTTTGATTTAGCTCATTTATTTAAACGAACTGCCCTTAAACGAGTCGAGCAAGCTCTCTAGTCAACTTAGACGAACCCAAATCGAATCCTTAACAAAACGAGTAGAGCAAGCTCTCAAGTCTGTTCGCAAGCCGGCTTGGCTTATTTTTAAATTAATTTTAAAGTTGGGTTATTTTTTAGTTAGAAAATAGAGTTGGATTACTTTTTGGTATATTGACATATAATTGGGTTATTTTTGGGTTAATTGTTGTACTCTATATAATTCATGTAACTCTGCAGCTGTAAATAAATGAAAAATTCAAAACTGAAAATTTCTCTTTAACATAATTCTTTTCATGGTTTGAGGTGTTTAACATGTAAAGAAAAATACCTTTAATAGAAGTAGAACATATTTTCTACTTTTCAATAGAAGTAGAAAAATAGGTCTCTTTAAAATAAAAATTTTTTAAATAACTTTTTAGAAAAAAAATACCTATGAAAAGCATTTTCTACAACAAATTTTTTTATAAAAAGTACTTTTAAATTTTTTTTCTTTTCACAACTTGATCAAACAAATGCTTATTTGAGATCACTGTTAAATAATAGGATTAAAGTAGGCTGGCAGAAGTGGAGGATGTCAACAATAGGATTAAAGTAGGCCGGCAGAAGTGGAGGATGGCATCCAGGGTGCTTTGTGATAGAAAGTTCCCGTTAAAGCTAAAGGGAAAATACTATAGGACGGTAGTTAGACCGGCTACGTTATATGGGGCAGAGTGTCGCCCAATGAAACAAAATCAAACACGGAGGATGAAAGTGGCAGAGATGAGGATGCTGCGCTGGATGTGTGGCTACACAAGGAAGGATAGGATCAGGAACGATGTAATAAGAGATAAATTGGGTGTAGCATCGATCGAGGATAAACTTAGGGAGCACCGCCTAAGATGGTTTGGACATATTAGCAGGAGACCTACCACAGCCCCAGTTAGGAGGTGTGAACAGCTACAAACGACGCTGGGAAGAAGAGGGAGGGGCAGGCCAAAGAGGAGTTGGCTGGAGACGATTCGACACTACCTAACCCACCTAAACCTAAGAGAGAAGATTGCCTCAGATAGGGCACGATGAAGGGCTAGCATAAGGATAGCGGAGGTGGCAGCGTAGGATAGTGAGGCGAGTGACTTGTAGTTTAAGATCCCTAGGCTAGCATTTTCATACTGTTTGAGTAGTTCTGATTACTCATCTGTTTTGGCATACATACATACACACTTAAATGCTTGCATGCCTTTTCCTTTAATTCAGGTGGTACCTTATTTTTTACTAAATCCATTGGTGATTGTTAGACTATATTGTATAGGACTTATTATTGTATGTATCTGAGCCCAATGGGCCTACCTTGTATATGATGTAAAGCCCATTACAGTTCTATAAATATACGAGAGGGCCACAGCATAATGTGTGCTTCTCATTCTTTCATGGTATCAGAGCTCTCCCGAGCCCTCTCGTAAAGGCAAACTCTAGCCTCCGTTTCAATTTTTCGTTCTTTCCAAAAAAAAAAAAAAAAAAGGGTACCTGCTACGTTTCACCCCTAACCCACGAAACCCCAACCCCACCCCTGCAGCGCCGCCGCCCCGCGCGCCATCCTGCTCGGCCGCCTCTCCCTTCCGGCCGGAACCCCCACGGCCCCCGCCAGCACATCAACCTCACCGGCACCACACTACGATTGAAATTCTCGTAGTTCTATAACATCGCCTTTTTCAATATGCAATCCGACGGATCTGACCGCTCCTGCTTCGTTTGATCGCGAATCAACGACTGTAATCGGAGTGGAACATCGACGGTTATCATTTGACGATGCGGATTCAACAACTTCATTGAAGGAACCGCCATTGTTGATATACGTAAAGGTTCAACAACTGAGTTTGCAGGTACCGATCTCGCCATTGAAGAACTGTTACGCAAATTCAGGGTATCGAACCCCGTACCCTTCAAGTCACCAATAGCCGACGCAATGATTGGTTCTACTTCACAACTCGGGCTGCCTTTTTTTGGTACTCCTATTTATGGTGAGCATATGTTACATCCACCACTTTTTCATCCTGCAATTAATACTTATGCCACTGGATCTACTTTCTATTCAGGGTTTGCGTCCCCTCAAACTATTTTTCAATCTCTTACTGCTCATTCTACTCCCAAAGTTGATTTTCCTTGGATAATGGATAGTGGTGCATCATCTCATATGACTAATAACCCCAGTTTGTTAACATCTCTTCGTTCTTATCATGGTTATGATAAAATTTTAGTTGGTAATGGCGCTTCTTTATCGATTGCTAGGATTGGATCTGGCTCTCTTATTACACCTGTTGGTCATTTCAATTTGCATAACGTTTTCTATATTCCTGGTATTTCCACTAATTTAATCTCTGTTCGTCAATTCTGTAACAATAATTCTTGCCTTTTAGAATTTGACTCGGGTGGTTTCTCCATTAAAAATGCTAAAATGATGTCCCTCATTATTCGTTGTGCTAGCTCAGGGCCTCTTTTCCCTGTTCCCAAACCAAACTCAATCAGTCGCCCTGGTCAACCCCGACAGCTAGTGGCATCCTCCCCACATGTTTCCCTAGTTGCTTCCAAACACACACAATCTCTCTGGCATCGTCGACTTGGCCACCCCGGGGAGCCAGTCTTGTCAACTTTAGTTAAACAAAAATTTATATCTTGTTCGAGCTCTTCTGAGTCCAGTTTGTGTCATGCTTGCTAACTAGGTAAGCATAGTCGTTTACCCTTTCAAGCGTCTGTAACCAGTACTTTGCGTCTTTTCGATATTGTTCATTCTGATGTATGGACATCACCTGTTATCAGTTTCAGTGGTTTTAAGTATTATTTGCTATTATTCGATGATTATTCTCATTTTGTGTGGATTTATCCTATGCGTGCCAAATCTGAGGTTTTTGACCTGTTTGTTCAGTTTCGTAATCTTGTGTTGAATCAATTTGGCGTGTGAATCAAGAATTTTCAATGTGATAATGGCACTGAATATATCAACCGTGACTTTAATGATCTTTTTCTGCAAAGGGGCATTCTCAGTAGGGTTTCCTGCCCTCACACCTCCCAACAGAATGGGAAAGCTAAACGCATGCATCGCACTATTGGTAACATGATGCGTTCTCTTTTATTTCAAGCCTGTATGCCTTTGGAATTTTGGGTTGAAGTAATTTCTGTTGCAGTTCATACTATTAATCGCCTACCATCTACCTTTATAAAGAAAAAGATCCCTTTTCAACGTTTATATAAGCAGAAAGTTAATTATGATCATCTTTAGGTTTTTGGTAGTGCCTGCTATCCTAATCTGAGTGCCACCGCCTCTCACAAACTTGCTCCGCGCTCCACTTTATGTGTCTTCTTGGGCTATCCACCAAATCACAATGGTTACAAATGTCTGGATCTTTCTACTAATAAAGTTATTATTTCGAGGCATGTTGTTTTTGATGAAGCAGATTTTCCATTTGCATGATTGGGCACTCTCTCTCCAAATACGATGACCCGGCTTCAACAAATTTTCTCTTCCCCGCTTGCATCTTCCCCATTTGCGGGCCTCACTCCACCGCACCTGCCACCTCCTGCGGCGGCACCCGCAACAGCCGCCACCCCTCCCCTTACACCACCGGGGTCCCCTGCTTCCCCATCACCCGTCGCTGCAGCCGCCCCTGCAGCTCCGTCACCCGCCACCTATGTGCCGCCCCCTACTTCCTCTATTCATCTTATGGTGACTCGTGCTCATGCTGGTATTGTCAAGCCTCTTCTCAAGCCTTCTATGATTGCTCATAGCTCTTTGCCCGAGGTACCTTTTTCTTATAAGCAGGCCCTTACTGATGATAATTGGAAGCATGCCATGCTTGAGGAATATAATGCCCTTATTCGTAATAACACATGGGATCTTGTTCCTCCACCCCCTCATGGTAACATTGTTGGCTCCAAGTGGGTTTTCCGTATTAAACAAACATCTACAGGTCAGATTGAACGCTATAAAGTACGGTTGGTTGCTCAGGGTTTTACACAGCGATATGGCATTGACTACGGTGAAACTTTCAGTCCCGTTGTTAAACCTGCTACTGTTCGTACTATTCTGACTATTGCCGCCTCTCGTCACTGGCCTATTCATCAGCTCGATGTCAAAAATGCTTTTCTTAATGGTACACTTAATGAAGAGGTCTACATGAAGCAACCGCCGGGTTTCATCAGTTCTCAGTATCCTGATCATGTTTGTAAACTTCGTAAGTCTCTTTATGGTCTCAAACAGGCACCTCGTGCCTGGTACACTCGTTTTGCTACCTTTTTACAAAATTGGGCTTCCGCAGCTGTAAGTCTGATTCCTCTTTATTTGTTTTACATCGTGGACATGACATGGCTATATTACTGGTATATGTTGATGATATCGTTCTCACTGCCTCTTCTCATACGGTACTTCACGACCTACTTCGCTCTCTTAGATCTGAGTTTGACATGACCGACTTGGGGCGTCTGAATTACTTTATCGACATCTCCGTATCTAACTTATCTATAGGGCTGTTCTTGTCTCAGTCTAAATATGCACATGATCTCTTGGACCGAGCGAACATGCTTTCTTGCAAGCCTGTTGTCACACCTACGGATTCCAAATCCAAGCTTTCTCTCGAAGACGGCGAACTCATGACTGATCCCACATTATACAGGTCCATTGTTGGTGCTTTTTAATATCTCACCTTCACTCGTCCTGACATTTCTTACGCCGTTCAACAGGTCTGTCTATTTATGCATGCTCCACGTTCGTCACACTGGATGGCTGTTAAGCGCATCCTTCGGTATATCAAGGGCACTATTGATCATGGTCTGACTATCTCTCCGACTCGTCTTGACCAACTTATAGCTTACTCCGACGCTGATTGGGATGGATGCCCTGACACTTGCCGTTCTACTTCTGGTTTCTGTGTTTTTCTCGGAGGCAATATTCTCTCCTGGTCCTCCAAGTGACAGCCCACTGTCTCTCGTTCTAGTGCCGAAGCTGAATATCGTGCAGTTTCCAATGCCAATTCATAATGTTGTTGGATCCGTTCTCTCCTCAGTGAGTTGGGCCTCCTTCTTCCACGAGCTACCTTGGTCTATTGTGACAATGTCTCTGCTATGTACCTGTCTACCAACCCCGTTCAGCATATCCGTACGAAACATGTCGAGATTGACATCCATTTTGTTCGCGAGCGTGTCCAGATGTGTCTTGTTCGGGTGCTTCATATTCCTTCCTCCCAGCAAATTGCTGATATTTTCACAAAGAATCTTCCGCGGGCTCTTTTTCTGCTTTTTAAGTCCAACCTTCGCATTTGCTTACCCCTTGCTTCGGTTGAGGGGGGATGTTAGACTATATTGTACAGGACTTATTATTGTATGTATCTGAGCCCAATGGGCCTGCCTTGTATATAATGTAAAGCCCATTACAGTTCTATAAATATACGAGAGGGCCACAACATAATGTGTGCTTCTTATTCTTTCAGTGATAAATTGATTTCTGTACTTGCAGGTTTACACACACTTCAGGTTCGGGGTCCTCGGAAACAGCCTCCTTTCCACTCGGAAGGGGTAAGGCTGCGTACATCCACCCCTCCCAGACCCTGCTTATTGCAGGAGCCGCGAGGCACTGGGGACTGTTGTTGTTGTTGTGGACTGGCCATGCACCGGTTTGGCAGGTTTATTATCAACATTGAAATGAACTTTATAGCTCTTTTTGACCAAATACTTTTTAGTAAGGAATCCCCAAAATCATCAAAAAAAAAGTTCTTTATTTATTTATTTATTTTTTTTAGCTGTTTTCTATTTACTGTTTTTAATTTTGAGAAATTAAAATAAAAATTTTAAACATAATTTTTATATTTTAGATTTCTATTATTTTTGTTTATCATTATTTGAAAGGGCTTCTAAAACATAAATCTCAAACTTTAAAAACAAAAACCAAAATCTAAAATTTGATTACCTTGTTCTAGTAAACATATTCATGAATCTTCACTCATCAATTTAAATTTTTGAAATAATTAGTTTTTTAACATGAAATCAAAACCTTTTTGACGGAGAGGTTAAGAATTGAAATCCTATATATTTTAAATATTAATTATTTTTTTTTGGATAATAATATTAATTGTAAATATTAATATATTTCTGGCATAAGGTATGATATTGTCAGTGCATTATCCACACTTCAATCTCAATAGACATTTATGTAAGCGTACATGTTAGAGTTTAAAACCATTCACTGACCTTCACTCATCAACTTAAACTTTTAAAATAGTTAATTATTTGACATAATATCAGAGCCTTATCAACTGAGATCACAATTTAGAGCCCCAATAACCCATATTCTGAATAATAATATATTTAAAACACAAAGTATAAGAGGATATGTGCATTGTCCACGCTTCAAGTTTAATCAACATTTGTGTGAGGATACATTTTAGAGTATAAAATCATTAATAAATCTTCACTTATCAGCTTAAACTTTTGGGATAATTAATTTTTCTGACACCATCAATACCATTCTAATTTGAGGAGCCCACATGGGCTGCGGTCAATAGCAGCAGGTCGTATAGGTTAACTATTAAACCAAAATGGTCAGTCATTTAGTCAAGCTTGATGGCCCTAGGATAAGTTATATTAATCGGGTTAGTTGTTGAGTCATGTTAAAATTTGATTACTTTTTGTTCAACTTATTTTTATTTTAACCTGTTTAAGTATGAAATTATTTTTGGACTACTGATTAATTAGCTTAAATTTTTTAGATAGTTGATTTTTGATTGGTATTAGAGTCTTGTTTAGGATGCTAATAACCCCCATTTTCAGAATTAGCGAAACTAGTCAGTCATTTGGTGGAGCTCGGTGGCCCTAGGGCAAGCTACATCAATCGAGTCAGTTTTTGAGTTGTGTTAAATTGATTACTTTCTATTCAACTCTCTTCTGTTTTATCCCACTCAAGTACAAAACTATTTTTGGACCTTGATTAATTAGCATAAACATTTGAGATGATTTATTTCGTAACATAGTATCAGAGCCTTGTCGATCAAATGATGATGAATCCGGATCCTAATTGCCCCCACTTTTAGAATTAACCAAATTGGTCAATCATTTAGTGTAGTTCAATGGCCATAAGGTAAGTTACATCAATTGGATCAGTTGTTGGGTCGTGTTAAAATTATTATACGTACCCTGAAATTTCACCATATATAATGAGATACTTTGATATTTAAAAACTTTTAAATTTATGTACCATGAAGTCTAAGAATATATCAATCTTCTAACTTGATTG
Source organism: Simmondsia chinensis (assembly GCA_018398585.1). NCBI lineage: Eukaryota > Viridiplantae > Streptophyta > Magnoliopsida > Caryophyllales > Simmondsiaceae > Simmondsia > Simmondsia chinensis. The sequence continues at coordinate 5,080,288 of JAGTTD010000023.1, read as the reverse complement.
TCTGATTGTTTTTTATTACGCTTTTCCTTGGTTTAGTTAATTACTCGACTTTCTGGACAAGCGGATCATTTTAGTTGCTAAAGAATATATTGATTTTTAGGTTATGATGATTCCCTAAGGATACAACATCCATATACATGCCAGCAACTACAACGAACTCCAGAACTCCTACGCTTGCGAATGCACGGGTTTTACACACACAATTAAACCACATCAAATATACATGAGGAAATTATCAGTTAGGTACCCTGAGGTTTGATCATTTATTACCTAGGTACCCTAACATTTCAATATATACAATAAGGTACTCTGAGATCTCAATTTTAGCACTTAAGTACCCTGAGAATTTAGTGAATTTTGTGAAAATTTGAACATTTTTCACCATAAAATAATGTAATACATTATTATAATAATATGGACGAGCTACATCAATTTTTTTTCAACAAAAATCAAACAGAATACCAAAAATGTAACTGAATTATCATGGAAGATATCGTATATTAGTGAAATAATATAGTATGTTACTATTTTACGACAGAAAATTATAATATTAAGATAAGACACTTATATTTTGATATAACTATATACTATGTTAGCAATTTTTAATAAAAATTTATATAATTTTGAAAAATAGTACCTAATTGATAAAATTTTTGAACTGCAGGATATCTAATATAAATTTTTTAAATCTTAGGGTACCTCATAGTATATATTGAAACGGCATGATACTTAAGTAATAAATTCTAGACCTCGAAGTACCTAAAAGATAAATTCCCTGTATTTTCTATTGGAATCTCATAATTTTTTTTTTCCATAGCCCGCCAAACTTTTGCTAAAAAACATATATTAACTCATATATACTATTGTAATTAAATATTATGTAACATTTTCTAGTAAAAGTTGTCTAGATTTTGGCAAAAATTCACCATATTCAAGCGCATTTTTTGACAATGTTGGCAACATATACACAAATTTAATGTAAATATTTAATAAATAATTTATTTATCTAATTTATTACAATTGAAAAAATACTATAAAGTCAAAAAAATAAAGCATATATGCATGCACTAGCATGCATGTATTAAAAATTATGCACTAAAATTTAGTTTTTTGAAAAAAAGTAAAAGAAAAAAAAATTCAAAATGATAGTGTGAATGTCATTTGTGTAATTACTTTTCATTGAAAATTAGTTTTGAAAATATTTTTTGTTTTAGTATTATTTCGGACATTGACTCTTCTTATATACATGTTGGGTGGTGGTGGGGGAGGGCTTATATATATTGGTTGCCCACCTTGTCTAGAACCAAAAGGTGTCAAAAATTAGTATGGAGACTATAACGTCAGGGTCATCGAAAATCAAAGGGAGATTGAGAGTGAATGAAACAAACTCCGTCCCCATTCTAAATGTCGAGGAAGTTCTTCACATGGAAGGCGGTGTCGGGGAGGCCAGTTACGCCAATAATTCCATAGTTCAAGTGAGTTCTTTATCTCTCTCTTCATCTCTCTTGCTTCAACTATAGTTGGATTACTTTTATTCAAACATGTGTAGCAAATTTTGTCACGAATCATTTCGAAAAGAGCTGTGAAAAAACTATTTTTTAAAAATACTTTTGTAGAACACTTTTGTCGAAAATGATGTTTCATAATAGTCTTTTCTACGCATATGCTCATGCCTTGCGGTGCTCTTGCAGATGCGCCTTCCTTGTATCGCAATTTTTGTCGGCTAATTATTGAAAAATGTCAATAAGGGCAACTTTATTTGAAATTTTTTTAATTTTACTTACTGTTGAGAACTCCATATGTAAGTCTTATAGAATCCCAAATTAGAGTTGTGAGAAAGAAGAAATCACTAATTCTGACACAAGGTACTTATTAGGTCCAATAAGTATATTAGACCTAATAACTGATTTTGACGTATCTGGAATAATACCAATCCAACGTATTTCATGAAAAAAATGTGATCAATTAACCAACCACCAAAACTACTTGTTAAAAATAATATCTTCTTGTGCATCGAAACATATAAATGTTAACTAATCTGGGTAATATTGAACTTGGTAAAATGAAATGATGGAATAATTGAAAAATTAAATTATCCAGGAATACATATTGAATGCTGAGATTACGCATTGAATTTCTGTTAGTAGATCCATAATCAAAAAAATGTTTGTGATTATTCCAGAAGAAATGAAACAAAAGATAGGGTAGAGCTAGGACAGTTATTGTATGAGGTCTACTCAATGCTAGATGCAGAGGTGTATAATAGATCGATATGAACATTATTAGCTGTCCCATAATAAAACCCGTTGTTGCTGATACCTTCTTTTCAGATCCTTCTTCTCCTTCTTCTATAACCTAAGCTCTTAGAAGGAAGAGATAAGAGGGTTCTATGGAGAACGTGGTCAGAAATCCATAATAAAGTCCGACTACAACGACCGAATTGATTATCTTCATGGATAAAGATACTAGATTATCTAGTAGTAGAAAAGATTTAAAAATCATCACAAACCTCCCTTTTTTTTATATTGCAATTTCGGGATTATCATATGATGATTTTTAAACTTTCCATATATAGAAATAGAAAGAGATAGACTAGAAACGACATATCTTATGTCAATGACACCAAAGGGATATTAAATGAATGGAATTGGGATATGGATGGAATATAATGAAATAGAGCCACTTTGAGGTTCCCTATAAAATGAGGCAGTGGGTTACTCCACCTATTGTTAATCGGTTTTAGGATGGAACCCCATTTGGACTTATATGTGGACCTTGTTTGTTCCAACTCCATGGGTCGGGCCTAGGCCCGTTAAAATTTAACATCTACTTTGAAGGTGAAGCAATACTTTTTTGCTATTTAAAAGTAAAATACATCTTCTACTTTTATTTGAAAATATTTTTTTTCCATATCAAGTTGGGGGTCCTCGGAAATAGCTTCTCTTCAGGTTCACACCCTGAAAGGGGAAGGCTGTGTACATCTACCCTCCCCATACCCCGCTTTTGCGGGAGCCCTTGAGGCACTGTTATTGTTGTTGTTGATTTTTTTTCCATATCAAACACTCTCAAATCCTAGAAAAAAATATTTTCCCTTAAAAAAAGTACATTTTTTTTCCAAAAAAAAAGCTTGGCTAAACAAGCCCTAGAACCTTTCATAGTCTATTTTGATCACGGTATGTTTGTCTGTGTTATTTTGTGCCAATAATTTCTCAAATCCCACATTTAAATCTCATTTCCCTTTTGTAAAGGTGGGATTCAATTTCAGGTCTCAAATATCATTTTTAGAGATTTTACGAGTTCGAGCTAGAAAGTTTGAAACATAATTAATTATATTGCAAGAAGAGTTATCCAATTACTATAAATCTGAGATTAAATGCAAAGGTATAGTTTTTTGAAAGCGTAATATTATTATCAAAGCAAAATTGTTAATGCCGAAGCAAGATCTTTATTTTACAAGGCAATTTTGTGGCTCTTATTATTTGTAAATCACATCATTGCTTAGCAATAATAGTTTTTACCCCGGAAATAGCAATTCCTTTTTTCTATAATTAGCAAGGATAAACTCGCGACCAACAACCGGTACCTCAGACAAGAGATCTGAAGAGGACACAGAAAGTGTGAAAAAGAAGAAAAATAACAAGTAAACCAGCAAAAACAAGAAAGACATATCTAAGCCGCCCCCCCCTCCCCCCCCCCCCCCCCGGGGAACAACACCCAAAACAACCAAAAGATAACATAACGGAATAAAAGGGAAAAAAAAAATACCACAAGGAAAACAACCTCCTGTCTGCTGCATTGCAAGCCAAAGAAATAACAACTCCTTTTTTCAAAATGGAGTATTCGAAATGTATTTACCCTTTGCATTTCTATTCTTTTCGTGGCTTTTGTAATTCATATTGATTAATGGAAAATTATCAGGGTATAAAGTAATATTAAACTAATTAATCTTTTTCAAAAATTAATGATTTTCTTGTTGTATATATCACGTATTTTTTGTAATCAGTAACGAAACTTGCAATGGAGAAAGGATGCGCCTACGAAAGCCGAGCCTAAAAAAAGCACAAAAGTACATAAAAGAAGCACAAAACTAAAACAACACCGAGAAAATACAACTTTTACATCGTCGGCAGCCTCAATGTATTCTAACTCTGATGCACTCAAATTTTCGTGCAATTTCCTCTAGGGAGTAAGGGAACCGTAATAAATTTCATTAAACCGCCCTTTATATAACACACACACACACACACACACATGTATATATATAGAGAGAGAGAGGTGGCATTCTTATTAGAGGGCATGAGTGCGAGAAGAGCGAATTATAACCCTCTACTATAATTGACGGCCAAGATTTATTAGACATTAAAAAAATAACAATTTACAGTCAAAATTTGTTGAGTATTAAAAAAATAATTTTCCTCTCTTACCCCTACATTCTGTCTGCCCCATGAAAGGTTATGGGCAGTAAATTTTTTTTTTTTTTTAATATTCAATAAATCTTGGCCTTTCATTATAATGGAGAGCCAAGATTCACCCCTCTTATACTCTCACTCTCATACACACACATTATATATATATATATATATATATATATATATATATATATATATATATATATATATATATATATATATATTTTATGATGGTAAAGCCTTGGGGGAGGGGGGAGGGGATAAACCCCTTAAAGTCCTCAAAGAGGACATCAAATTTTGAGCTTTGTCGGATTCGATCCCGGGTCACCTCGTTGGCATCCGGCGATCATGACCACTCGGCTATGTCCCTAAGGGACTATATATATATACACACACACACCACCCTCCCCCCCCCCCCAAAAAAAAAAATGTCGCCATACTTTATCTATTATGTCAGTTCAGTTCCTATATTTTTAATTGTGTCAATTAGTCCTTATACAATCCATTTTGTGTCAATTTGGTTCGTAAAGTCCAATTTATATTAAGTTGTTAATGAAATTTTTAGTAGTGCGGCCATAGATTTGGTTAAATAGAGTCACCAAGTGGGTTCGCAGTGGGCTACCTACATATAATGTGAATATGTCGTTTAAAATTATATCAATAAATGAACTTGAGTTTGATCCTAGAATTAAATTGACGCAATATAATTATTGAGAAACTAAATTAACATAATTAAAAGTATATTTTCTTTCTCAATTCCTTTTTTTATTCCTTTACATTTCCACTGATTTCTTTGCAATTTGTTTAAATTCCCTTTAATTTTATTATTTAAAACTTGAACAATGACAACTAATCCCAATCGATCCTACGCTAACGTTGTTTCCCCCTCCCCTATCAACAGCCGCTAGTGAACCGCAGTCGAAGCCGACACCGTCAATGCCGGTACCTCGCTGGTGGTCCCAGCGCCACACTGCCTCCTTTAGTGACCGGCAGCTCCCACACGGCTCCATCATAGCAGGTGGTGCCCTCCCCTCGGTTGGTTGATACCAGTGTCGCCATCTCTGGTACTCCACCACCAATTTGGAGGCCTACATTGTCCTCGGGGCTAAAAATGGGCATCCCCTCATCTCTTCCCTCTCTCCTCTCTCCCCTTGACTAGTGTTGGGCCTGCTGGTGTCACCTACGCTAGAACTCTGGTCATTCCGGACAGTGGTGGCCACCCAGCCGCCCTCCCAAATCACATTACCAAATGGATATTCTTACTCAAACCTTGAATACATCACATGGGTGCGTACAGATCAAAGTCTTAGATTTTATAGCATAGCTACACTCTCTCACTCCCTAATTAACGACCTTGTTCGCCAACCAACCTCAAAATCTATGTGGGATGCCCTTGCTAAGCGCTTTCAGGATCACTTTCTAGCCAAAGAATTTGATCTCCAGACTCAACTTATTAACCACCGTAAGGATGGTAAAACAATGGATGTTTACCTCTTTGAACTCAAATCTATAGCTAATGATTTAGCTACCATTGATTCACCGATTTCTAATAGGGAATTTCAACATTTTGCAATTTACGGTTTACCTCCTAAATACGCTATTTTTTTCAACCTTTACCCATCAAACCTCAAAAACATATCCTTATGGAGAACTGAAAACAGCACTTCTCAATGAGGAGGCTGCCCTAATAAGATACTCTCGACACACAAACCATGATCAACGTCATCCTCACATAGCCATGGGATAGGCTCCTAACGAACAACAACTGACCTAGCAGAGGTGGCCGAAATGGCTCACCAGGGATGCCACAACCCATGCTGGGCATGCCCCTCAATACGGTAGTGCTCCTCCCCCTACTTCACACCTAGTTCGACCAGCAGGGAACCTCACCCCCCCCCCCCCCCCCCCCCCCCCCCCCCCCCCTGCCCCAACCCAATTTTTCACGTAGGTGTACTCGGGCCTGGACCTCAATATTGCCAAATCTTCTCCCAACTCACGTTGCTCTCCAATGTCCTCATCACTTTGATGGCACAAACTATCCTGATCCCAGCCAGTCATTTGCAGCCATGACCATTGGAGAACCCCATGATTACAACTGGCACCCTGACTCAGGTTCTCCAAACTATATGACGCCCAACTCAGGTATCCTCTCAAACCCTCTTCCTCATACTGGTCAAAAAGGTATTCTTGTTGGAAATGAAGCTATGCTTCCTATAACACACATTGGTTCCTCATCCATAAACACGAGTCACTCTACATCAAAAATGCGTAACGTTATGCTTGTCCCACAACTAACACACAATCTCCTATCCATCAGAAAGTTGTGTCAAGACAATAACTGCATAATGGAATTTGACTCTAACTTTTTTGTGTTAAGGACAAAGCTACGGGGACGCCGCCCCTACAAGCACCGAGTAAAGGGCCACTTTATAGCTTCTTACCCCACGATATTGATCTAGTAGCCAGCGTGAAAACAGGAGAGCTATGGCATCAAAGATTAGGACATCTAGGAAGTATTGTTTTTGACACATTGTGTAAGATCATTTTTTTTCCTGCTATTAAATCATTGAATAAATGTCAATCATGTTGTTTAGGGAAATCTCGGAAACTTCCTTTTGAACGTGCATTGCATACTACTACGTCTCCATTGAAATTAATACACTCTAATGTTTGACAATTACCTGTTTCATCTAACTGTCAATACAAATATTATGTTCTTTTCAGCGATGATTTTTCACGATTTACCTGACTACCTGCTGCAGTGCAAATCTAATATTCTTGAAATATTCACTGCTTTCAAAACCTTAGTTGAAAATCAGTTTAATCTCAAAATAAAAAATTTTCAAATGATGGTGGAGGTGCATTTGATCATCGCCGCATGAATGCTCTCTGTTGTGATGTTGGAATTCACTTTCGCATGTCATGTCCTGATACTCCACAACAAAATGGGGTGTCATAGCGTAGGCATCAACATTTATCTGAAAAGGCACAAACGCTACTTATTCATTCCAAACTACCTTATGAATTTTGGGACGATGCGTTTTGTACGGGTTGTTTTACCATCAACCAACTTCCCGCTCTGATTTTGTCAAACATGTTCCCTTTTCAAAAACTTTTTAAAACCCAACCTGACTACAAATGTTTTCACCTTTTTAGGTGTGCATGTCACCCTAACCTCACACCCCGTGCTGCTCATAAACTTGCCCCCTGCTCTAACTCATGTGTTTTCTTAGGCTACGCAACCCGATATAAAGGCTATCGGTGTTTTTGATGAAACAAGGTTTCCCTACTTCGATCATTTAAAACATGATAGTCCTAGCTCTCGGGTCTCACAACCCATCCTAGTTCATGTGTCCACACCTCGTCCCCCCACCTACCCGGTCCATGGACTCGACCCACAACTAGCTCGGACCTCACTCGTGTCCACACCGCCGCTGTTGGTCATGGACCACGGCGACTCATCGCGTGGCACTGCAGCACCCCCAGCCCCGGTGTCTTCGCTAACACCGACCAAGCTGCACGAACTTCCCTCTGACATCGAGGATAACCCAGTGTCCCCCAAGGCCTCCCGCACCCGGACTCCACCCGCAGCCCTCGTGCTTCCATTCACCAGCCATCCGACCATCAGGACGCAGCTATGCCCCCTTCTCGGGACTCCATGCAGCCCCAACCCAAACCCACACCGCCACCCCTTAACACCCATCCCATGCGCACTCACCTAAAAGATGGAATACGCAAAACAAAATATCCATTCTCTCTCACCTCCATCACTATCATACAAGAACCCACATGTTACTCTCAGGCAGTCAAAAACCCGCAATGGTAGGAAGCCATGGTGGATGAATTCAATGCTCTTATTCTCAACAACACCTGGGACTTAGTTCCCTATGACCCAACCAAAAACTTGCAGGAAGTACTTGAAAATATAGGGTCAAGTACAAAGCCAATGGCTAGGTTGAATGATTCAAAGCTCAACTTGTGGCTCAAGGTTTTCACCAACGTGAAGGCATTGACTATAAGGAAACTTTTTGCCCGGTAGGAAAACCTGCAACTATTTGTTTTGTACTTACTCAGGTCATTACATACAATTGGCCCATTCATCAGTTGGATGTCAAAAATGCATTCCTACATAGTCACTTATAGGAAGAGGTTTACATGAGGCAACCCAAAGGTTTTGAACACCCAAAATTTCCCCAACACGTCTATTGATTACGAAAAGTGCTGTATGGTCTAAAACAAGCACCTTAAGTCTAGTTCCAACGGTTCAGTGAGTATCTCTTAAGTCTAGGTTTCAAATACTGTCGATCGAATCCCTCTCTTTTCGTACAAAAGACTACCACACATATTACTTGCCTCTTAATCATCACTGGCACTCACGAACCACTACTCGACACCGTCATTCAATCCCTCTCAATACAATTTGCCATGAAGGACCTTCGACCCTTCCACTACTTCCTAGGAATAGAAGCCAAATGTGACAAAACCAGTCTGTACCTCTCACAACACAAATACACCATCGGCCTTCTTACCAAACACAAACTTCATGAGGCTAAACCCATTAAAACTCCCCTCCCATCCCGAGCACACCATCGACGGGTGGCGGGGGGGAAGGGATATGAGGGAAAGAGAAAAGGGTATTCAAAGAAAGACAAAAAGAGGCAGCGAGAAAAGGGTATTGAAAGAAAGACAAAAAGCGGCAACGGATGGGCGGTGTCGGTGCCGGTGGCAGCAGGTGGTAGGGTAAAGGATTATTGGGGGGAAGGATATTGGAAGAGAGAGGAAAAAGAGGGGTGATGGCCGAAGGTGGAGGGTGGTGGTGGCTAGCGGCAGAGGATGGTGGTGGCCGGTGGCGATAGGTTGCGGGGTGAGAGAGAAAAGAAGGGTGGGGGAGGGGAAGAGGGAGGGGAGGTGAGGTGGGGAGATTGGTTTTTTTGTACCCTATATATATATATATATATATATATATATATATATATAAGGCGAGATGAGAGAATCTTGGCTATCCATTGTAATTGAGGGTCAAAATTGACCCCCTTTTCATGGGGGTCCCAAAAAAATTAATTTTCTTTCCACCCCCCTCATCTGCCTCCCTCCGCAACCCTTCCTTTCTCTCTCTCACTATTGCCACCTACCACCGCTCACTCTCCCTACCACCCCTCCTTTTTCCTTCTCTTTCAATGTCCTTTTCTCCCTCTCCCATACCCCTTCCCCCCTAGCCACCTGCAATCGCCGTCGCCCGTCCTTTTCACTCTTTTCCAATACCCTTTTCTCTCTTCCCCCATATTCGTTCACCCTCGCGCAAAAGGGTTGGGAGCCTAGGGCGAAAATTATTTTTTTGGGACCCCACAAAAAAGGACTAATCTTGACCATCGATTACAATAATTACAATAAACAATCAAGATTCGCTCCCTCTCACCCTCTCATAAAAAATTTGCCATATATATATAATTCATATTGAATTTTACTAACAAGGTCGTTCATTGACATTCTTAATTTTTTTTTTCTCACCTTTATGTACATATTTTAAATATCTATATGCTTTAAAAAAGTAAAAAAAAAATACTATGTTATTATAAAACTATAGATATATTATACTCCAATGAAGAAAATAAAAAGACAGACCCATATACACTCGAAGAAAAATAATAAGTATTTTGTATCAAAATCAGAGAATCAGGTAAGTTTTTCTTCTATTTAAATAATTCTCTCAATATTATATTATATATAATATTCCCTCAAATTCACTCTTCAAATCTCTCACTCAATTCTTTTCTATGTCTCGCTGTGTTTGTGCTGCTCTGCATGCGTATATAGACAGATACATAGACGGTTGATTTTTCTTAACTGCCAAGAAAGCAGGTATATATATACATATATTATATGTATATACATCTATGTATACAAATGTCTTTTACATAATTTTTAATTTTCTAGGATATTTAATAATATCCGAACTCGACTATAAAAATTGTACTTGAAAAATATTCAATATTTACAATACTTCCACTTTGGATATTTTCCTTTACTATGTTGCGGGACAAACACTCTTGAAAGTGTATAATGTCCAAGTTATATACGCTTCCAAAACTGCCTCTTTAAAAACCTTACCAGGAAAAAAACACCCAGTGGGAAAAATCATAGCGAAGGAAAAAAGTACAGTGCGTATTTAACTCTCCTTCATGGGCCCACATTAACCAAGGATGTCTCGGAGTCGTCGAATGACAATCTTGTGTCAATTTCTCAAAAGTTTGTTGTAGATATTTTTTGAATAATTCTTTCAGGTTCTTGAGCGAACATGTACTTCATCTTTCTTTAGGAAGCTTGAGGGTAAAAAAAAAACTTCTTTGAAGTGCACTTGGTTCTATGAATTCTCTTTCATTTGAACAATGCAAACTGATATTCATAGAGTGCTATTGGACTCCCCATGATCATTGGAAGCTTACAAAATATGTTGAATCAAGGGTCTTGACAATAGTCATTCTTTACTTAATCATAAAGCGTAAACATCTAAGTAGTAACTACAATTCTTAGTAGATTGCCAAAAGATAGCAATATAGCTATTTAACAAAATAGCATTCTTGTCACTTACCTTATACCGGTCAACTGAATAATCAATGCTTGTGTGCAAAATAGTGCTATATTGGTTGATCCATGAGGATAAACATTTAACTACATTCGTATACCTTCATAGTGGTGCCATACTCTTTTCTAGTGACAAGGTAATCAAAGAGGCTATATCTGGTTCTATGACAACCATATATACCAAGGCGTGAAAGGGGTCTTTATCTTTATCAAGGAATCAAACAAAATTGAGGTACTAAACAATATAATAAAACACTTAAGTACCTTATTGGTATAAGTTGACCAATAAAGTAAACTCCATTAGTGCTCGATCTATAGGTCAAGACAAAATTTTTCCTTTTTCGAGATCCTCAATCTTGAGTTCTCAATTTAGGTTTATAATAGCTTTTTTGAATTCTTTAAGAGTCATGATGATATTAACATATCTCTCTTTTAGTAGATATGTACCATGGTTTTAAATTATATGTTTCGTAGCATCTTTCGTCCTTCAAGAACTTTCATATAAATATCATCATACAAATAAGCTATTATTACATCTATAAGACAAATACGGAGACTAGCCGATTAATTGCATCTGTTCATTATATATGTATGTCCCATTTATTTTTGATCTCTATAATAATAAACCTTGGCTACAAATTGTGCTTTTTCACCACCTTATTATTTTTCGCGCCAATATTTATACGTAGTCCATAGGCTTCTCTGCAGGCATTTGGACTACTAGTCCAAAAATTACACATGGCTAATTCAGCCTGAATTGTGTCTTTCCATTTTAGCCAATCATTTCTATGTTGGCATTCTTGAACGAACTCATGTTTAAGATTTTCAATTTCTTTGATCAGATCAGGAGCTACTATTTATGCAAATATTTGATCAATTTTCATTTCGTTTCCATTATTTCACATAATTCATAGAGATCTCTTTATCATCATAATTCTAATAGTTTAAATATATTTCAGTAGTCTCCGGCACTTGATAATCTTGAGGAATGTTATATTATTATCTCTGCAGAGTTTTTCCCTTCAATAGTTTCATAATAAAGGGACCAATCTTTTCTATTGCTCCATTTTCTTTTCTAAATTATATATATTGGAACCAATATGTCTGCTACGCTTCTAGCATGCAATGGATGTATTTTTCAATATATTAGAATCTCGCTTGATTGCGTTATTAATTCGAGCTGGAACATCTATAGTGGGGACTTATTATTTTGATCACCATCTTTCCATTAGTGAATACATCTGTGAATTGGCTTGTAATAGTTTACAAGTAAGCATTTCTTTGAACTTCTTGTTCAGTGATGCTTTCCACATAAATTCTCATTTTTCAATTTTTGTTTTTCTCCCCCTGATTCTGAAAACCTTATTTCATCAAATTTACAAACAAAAAACTATGCTGTAAAATATTTTCAGTTAACATCTCCAGATGTTTTATTCTTAACGGGAATTCAAACCTGATATAAATTCCAATTCCCAATATTGGATCCATCTTTTAGCATTGAGGTGGAGTAATTGGAACATACAATATATAACCAAATTCATAGACGAGATATATATCTGGATCTTGTCAGAAACAAGTTATACTGGGGAGATCCATAATTAGTACTATAACATTTATCATAACATGTACCCATGTAAAAGTTGGCAATAACAATAGGCTAGCCATTCGCTGCAAGCGTTCAATTAGAAAAACCTGCAAGACCATTATATATGTCTGTACGTGGACTATGTAGCAATTCATCCCATACAATAATCATTAAATTATTAGGATGTAAATTCTCCTACATTATCATACAATCTATGACTTGAGCTCATGGTCGGATCATTTATGCAATGAGTTTTACAAATCCCATGCTATAAGTGTATTGTCCATACTCATTGGATTAATGGGGTAGAGGCTTCTATTAATATCATAACATACCAAATTGGTCCACATATATCCCTGTATTTCTTCAAATACATGGGACTCAAACTCAATTTTAATTGAGTATGACATAGTAATCACTTTGCTTTAAATATAAGCAAAGCGTGATATTTTATTCAATACAAGAATCTTCTGGTTCTTTAATGGGTGCTCGAGAGATTTTTCAATAATTCTCTTAATCATCTTTATACCCGGATGACTCAAATAGTCATGTCATAAAATAAAAGCCTTGGGATCTGTTAACTTCTGGTTGACTATCTTGAAGAATATCTTGAGACTAAATAGATAGTCTTACTTATAAAAAATATTGTTTCCCCATGAAACATGATATGTTCTCTTTTGGAGCCTTTAATTATGTATTAGACACCCATTGTTGTTATACTGTCTTCGAGACATGAATTTTTACCATTCATATTCAAATATAAAATACATATAAGCACTAACGAAGATGATATTACAAAATACTTTAAATAGTTGATAATAAGCTGGCAGCATAGCTGACCATATGAATAATAAATGAGTAATAAAAAGTAGGCGGTTTAACCAACCATAAATATGCAAAGTAGAAAATATAAAAACTAAAGTTTTTTTTTTTTTTTCCTTCATCTCCTTATTATTAGTGGACTTCTTAAATTTTGGTCCATTCAGGACACCATAGTACCACTTATTATGACGCGACTATAACTCCATCCATAGCCCTGTCCACGTCTACAACCATATTTATGATTTGAACCATGTCCATGATGGTCGTATGTCATAGCATTCACTTCAGGGAATGATTCTAACCCAGTTGGCGGTGACTGATGATTTTTCATCAATAATTCATTATTTTGTTCATCAACAAGGAGACATAATATTAACTATGAGTATTTTTTTAAATCCTCATTCTCAAAATTGCTACTTCAGGAGCATATTCAAGACATGAAAGATAGAGAACTTTTTCTCTAACATATCATCCTCAGTAATTTTTTCCCCACATAATTTTAATTGGGAGGTAGTATTAAATAATGCAGAGTTATACTCACTTACAGTTTTAAAATCCTCCAATCGCAGGTGAATCCATTCATAACGAGGTTTTAGGAGGATCATAGACTTTTGGTGATCAAACCTCTCTTTTAAATTCAACCAAAGGATATACGGGTCCTTTATAATAAGATACTCAACTTCAATCCTTCAAGGATATGATGCCTAAGAAATATCATTGTTTTAGCGCAATCCTACAAGGATACTTTATTGCCCCTTTTACTTGTATCTTCGAGATTCATACCATCGAGATGAATCTCAATATCAAGTATTCAAGGCAAATAATTTTTACCAGTAATAACAATAGAAGTAAATTCAAAATTAGTGAGATCATAAATCACAAAGATTAGAGAATAAAAACTTACCTTGAGTATAAAACGATTCTCAGCTAGCTAGCGACTCGTGCTAATAATATGTCATAAAATTATAGACATATTATACTTAAAAGAAAGAGAATGAAAAGACAAATCCATATATACTTGAAGAAAAATAGCAAATATTTTGTATCAAAATTAGAAAATTACAAAAATTTTTCTTCTATTCAAATAATTCTCTCAATATTATATTATATATAATATTCCATCAAATTCACTCTTCAAATCTCTCACTCAATTCTTTTCTCTGTCTCGCTGTGTTTGTGCTGCTCTGCTTGCATATACATATATATATATATATATACACATACACACAAAGATCTTTTACATAATTTTTAATTTTCTAGGATATTTAATAATATCCAAACTCGACTACAAAAATTGTACCCTAAAAATATCCAATACTTACAACATCAGTGATATTGTAATTTATTGAAGAATTTTCTTATAATATTTTAATTATTTTCCTAATTTTTCGACCATAACATATCAACTAAATATCTATATTATACTCAAATGAGCATTCACCCAAGTGAACATTAATAATAATATAAAATGATCCTTAGATTTCTGCACAACAGTTTAAGCTTTTGAGATAATTATATTTATAGCTCTGACATACTATGTTTTGTATAATCCTTACATAAAACAGTAATAAAGAGAGTTCGACCAGTTCTAGAGGACGCCTTACTAAAGCTCACTGCCACCATGTCGCCGGAATGTCTAATGGTGGCCGACTTGGGTTGTTCATCAGGGCCAAATGTGCTTGAAGTGATATCGATAATAATTGATGTAATGAGTGCAAAACGACATCATACAAAGGATGCCTATGAGCAGGAAGTCAAGGTGTTCTTGAATGACCTATTAGGGAATGATTTTAATAACCTGTTCAATATAATAGTACCAAATTTACTAAAAAGAAATAATAATGAGAAATGTACTGATACAGAGTATCAACCTAAGGGAGAAATATTATGCTATGTTTCCGGGACACCGGGCTCGTTTTATGGGAGGGTATTTCCGAAGAATTTTCTCCACTTTGTTCATGCTTCCTCTAGTGTCCATTACCTCTCCCAGGTTTCTTCTTCTCTCTTCTTTTTTTTTTCCTTTATTGAACTGTTAAAAATTCTAGGTTATTTATGTCAAATATTCTTGTATTTCATAGACTGTGTAAAATTAATTCTTATACCTTTAGTTGAGTTACTTTAGTTATTGTACAATTTATCATGTCTCAATTTAGTCCTATGGTAAAACTTAAGATAACTTAGTGACAAGATTTTAGTAGCCGATTCATTGGTGGGTTTAAACCAAGTCAATTGGAAGTTACTTGCATAGTGTTGAAAATTATAGTGCCTGTTTAGCCTAGCTCTTTGGAGCGAAAAAGGCATTTGCACTAAAACTTGATGTGGACTTGCACCGGTCTTTCCTCTCATCCAAATTTAATAATGGACATTTACCGAGACAGTCCATTACAGGTGCCAAAAGGATTAGTTACCGAAGATGGAGAAGCACTAAACAAGGGAGCTATATACATATCATCTAGCAGCCCCCCAGAAGTGTATAAAGCATACAGTGATCAGTTCAAGAGCGAGTTCACCTCCTTTCTAAGTCTTCGATCTCAAGAGATCATTCCAGGTTGACTATTTTTATTATAGGTTTCTGTATTTTATTTGTTATGTTAATTTAGTACTTGTACTTTTTTATAAATGTGGTCAAAATTTATACAACGAATTAAGAAAAAAAGCAAAATGGCTCCAAAACAAAATATAACAATGCGCAAAGTAGAAAGACTAAAGGAAAACTCAATGGGTGCCCCGACATTTCAACATATACAATGGAGTATCCTAAGGTTTCAAAATTTTATTACCTAAGTACCCTATGTCGGGAATTTAATGAATTTTTGAAAGAATTTGACCAATTTTATACATAAAACGTTAATAACAATACATGATCATAGCAATATATATATATATATATATATATATATATATATATATATATATATATAAAATTCAGTGAATTGTGATAAAATATTTATTGAATGGGTATATTGACTACCTAAATATTGTCACAATCATGTGTCAATTTTCGCAAAAAGTCACTAAAATCTAGTGAACACTAATATATTGCCAAAATAGTATTCAATTTTAGCATTTTTCAATGAAATCTATTGAATTTTAACAAAAGAGTACATGACTAATAAAATTTTGATCTTCATGATATTTAAGTGATAAAATGTTTAAATTGTATCTCATTGTATGTGTATTAAAATGTCAGAAGGTAATAAATAGTCAAACCTCTAAAGTATTTAACTGATAATTTATGTAAGATAAATTAGGGTTATTTATATTTTAGTACTCCGATATTTTTAGAAATAACAAAAAGAATCCTAAATTTTTTTAATGAATAAAAAGCCCCCTAAATTTTTGTCATATTAATAAAAAGGCCCCTCATCTACCTGATAACGTCATTTTCCATTGATGGAGCTAACTTGCCAACTGCATTTTATTAATGTTACGATAAAATGATAAAAATATCTTTTAATAACTATATTTTTAAACAAATTAAGTGAAAACATATGGTTTGTATATAATATAACATCTCGAATTTTGAGCTCGTAAAGTAGTAATGAGGATATTGAATAGTACTTTTATCATTTTACTATAGCCTTAATTAAAAGGCAATTATCATGCCAGCTCTTTCAATAAAAAATTACGTTATTACAATCTTTTTACTAATTCATAAAAAACTGAAATCTTTTTTATTATTTCTAAAAATGTTAGTATATTAAAAAGTAAGGGGCAAATAATAACATATGGGGACCTCCATTTAAGTGTCGTCCCCCTCTTGCATCACTCTCTCCTCTACTGTCCCTTAGGGACATAGCAAAGTGGTTTGTAACGCCGGGTACCAACGGGGTGGCCCGGGTTCAATTCCCACTAAGCTCTAAGTGGGCCTCTTTATGAGGTGATTTAGGAGTATTATCCCCCTCCCCCTCCCCCTATCCTTACCATCATAAAAAAAAATATAATAATAAAATAAAATCACTCTCTCCTCTACTAGTTTCTTCTAGTTTTTCATTAAACATTTTTACTAAAAATCATCTAAATTTTAGATACAAAAAATTACTTAAATTTTTTACCTTTTCAATGTCGTACTTAAGGTTTTCAAAATTTTTCAATGTCACACCTTAATGTTAACGTCGTTAATGTTTGTTAATTTTTATTGACGTGACTTTTAAAAAGAAAAAGAAAAAATAATTTGAAACTTCGAACATACATTTAAAATAATTTTTAAAAATCTAAAAATTATTTGAAATATCTAAACATTTTTAAATATTTTAAATAATATCTTTATTTTTTAAAAGAATATTTATTTTAAATTTCATGTCATCAAAAACTAATAGATGTTAACTTTGTAACATTAAGGTATGACATTCAAATATTTTTAAACGTTTAGATGTGATATTAAAAAATTCAAAAATTTAGGTAGTTTTTGAAACTACATTTAAAATTTAGGTAGTTATTAATAAAAAAAAACCTTTTTTTTTTATTAAGAAACTTTATGTAGTTTCATGTTGCGTTATGCTGCCAGTCTCTAATATTTGTATATTTGTTCAAATTAGCCTTTAAATTTTTGTTTAAGATAATTTTTCATGTTGCATTTCGCTAATGGGTACCCTTTTATCATAAAATAAAACATGAAAAGACTATTTTAATAAAATAAGAGTACATTTCAAATAAAGGAGGAAGGCTGCGTACATCCACCCCTCAGACCCTGCGTATGCGAGAGCCCTTGTGGCACTGGGGCTGTTGTTTTTGTTGTTGTTGAAGAGTACATTTCAAATAAATTTATAAATATTATAAATCAATGGGTACGTAAATCCATATAAATACAAAAAATTTGGGTATTAATGAGTGGATTTTATTGTCACAGGTGGTCGTATGGTTTTAACGTTCAGGTGCAACACTAAAATTGATAACCTGGATTGTATTTGGGACTTTGAGCTATTTGCTATTGCACTCAAAAGCATGGTTGATGAGGTAAGTTAGAACTGTTAAAGAATAAAATAATCGAAGAGCAAAAAAAAAAAAAAAATTAATTAGAAAAGAACAAAATACAATGACGTGGTTTAACTAATATAGCCTAATCTTGTAGTGTTATAGATATTTCACTATATTTTATGAGAAGAGTACAAGAGAATTCCTTTTCAACTCACCCCCACCTCATGCCCTCAATGAGTGTTCGTGTTTTTTTTTATTATTGAAAGTTACATAAATATTAGGTACAGTTTAAAAAAATTACTTAATTTTTTATAGTTGCACATAAAATTTTAAAAAATTTTCAGTACCACACCTTAATATTAACGTTGTTAACATTTATTAGTTTTTGCTGACATAATTTCAAAAAAAAGAGAAAATAAAATAATTTTAAATTATTTTTATTAGAAATATTTTAGATATCTAAAAAAATTTAAAAAAAATTTTTATAGTTTAAAAAATTATTTTTTTTAATGCCACGTTAACAAAAACTAATGGATGTTAACCTAGTCACATTAAGGTGTGACATTGAAAAAATTTGGAAAGTCTAGGTGTGATACAAAAACTTAAAATTTTTTTATGATGTTTTGAAACCGCACTTAAAATTTAGGTGATTTTAAGGGGTTTTTTTTTTTTTGGAAAAAAAAACTCTAGATAAGGACCCACAAAAAAGGGTGGACCGAGGTTCAAATCAAGCCCAGCTGCAGGCATGACCATGAGGTTCCACACAGAAAGTTTAACATGAAATATTGTATGGTCTTGATTTGATTCAATTATTTGACACTTGATACTTAGAATTAAGCGTAAGCGAAATTTTATCCCAAAACTAGGGGTTTTTTGGTCTTAAAACTAAGAACAAACGAACCAAGTATTTGATGAAGTGCCCGTTGTCGTAGTTGATTGATTCTTGTTTGTATTTGGTTTAAATGACGAAGCATTAGGCTAGCAAGTCAACACAAGCGATGTATCAAAAATAATAAATTCTTGTCAATCGAGAAATAAAAAAAGTCTGAAGACATGCTTAAGGCTCAATTTGAACTCGATTCATTAATACATAAATCAAGCTCGAATTTGAACCTGGGTTTGAATGTCTTTTTTGCTGAGCTTTTCTTGCTGTAACTTCTATGTAGACTTTGTTACTAGACTAATTCGTAAAATACTAAACATTATATATATATATAGAAAAGGAGGACCGCACAACACAACGCACAAGCACGCACCGGGCACGTTTTGTTTAAATAAAGAAACCTAATTGTTTTAGGGATATCTTCTACCACGCCTTCTCTCCTCCTCTCCTTCCCGAAGTCGCTATGAGATCCAAGGAATTCTCAAACGCCAAAGTGCAGGTGGTCATAGTGCTGGGGAATCAAAGCAAGGATCAAAGTCAACATTAATTGGGGGATTCTTCAAATCCTTAGTTTTTATTGTTATTGTTTTCTTTCTTGGATTTGAATGATGTGCAAAACTCCTATGAAGGAGTAGACTTATAGTTTAGGGATGAAGGGCGGGTAGCCGCCCGTTACCCGGATTTATATTATGCTTCTGATAATGGATTTATGGTACGTTATATACGCACCCTTATGGAAAATTTATGATTGTGTTTGGTGTTTCTTTGTGTGAGCTTCTAGCCATGGTGAAATCTCCAAATTATAAAAGTTCCCAAACCAATGTGCGCACAACAGAAGGGGGGACAGACAGTTTTCTCATTACAATGGGAGTACACCAAGGCTTTGCCTTGAATCCCTTTTTATTCATTCTGGTTATGGATACGTTCACTAGGCACATCCAAGGAGACGTGCCCTGGTACATACTTTTTGCAGATAATATCGTTCGGGTGGGAGAATCTAGGGAAGAGGTGAACCAGAAACTAGACCTCTGGAGGAGGGCCTTAGAATCGAAAAGTCTAATACTCAGTAGATCTAAGACAGAGTACAAGGAACTCAAGTTCAACACCTCTACCATGCCAAGAACAGAAGTTATCAAGATTGGATCAAAGCAAACACCACAGAAAATATGCTTTAAATACTTGGGTTCCATGGTGCATCAAGATTGTGAAGTGGACGCAGATGTCAACAACAAAATTAAAGTGGGTTGGTATAAATGGAGAATGGCCTCTGCAATCCTGTACGATAGGAAGTTTCCCTTAAAGTTAAAGGGTAAATATTATAAGATGGTAGTTAGGCCTGCTATGTCATACAGGGCAGAGTGCTGGCCAGTTAAGTGCCATCACACGCAAAAGCTGAAAGTGGCGGAGATGGGGATCTTGAGGTGGATGTGTGGCCACACAAGGAAAGATAGGATCTGAAATGACGTTATAAGAAGTCAATTAGGCGTTGCTCCAATAGAGGATAAGTTGAGGGAGCAACGCTTGCGGTGGTTTGGGCATGTTAGAAGGAGACCCACCACTGCCCCTATCAGGAGATGTGAACAACTCCAGATAACAAACGGGAAGAGAGGGAGAGGTCGGTCGAAGAAGAGTTGGATGGAGACTATTCGTCAAGACTTCATATATCTCAACCTAAGTGAAGATGGTTCTAGGTAGAGCCCAGTGGAGGATTACTATAGGTGTGCCCGACATAAGGGGGGCAGGAGAATTGACCCTATAGAAACAATGAGCACTAGTAGGATACCGCGAGGATGCCTGTATGCTCAGCTATCAGTGCAGGCATTGCTGGTTGATTAGTGCTCCTTGGGCTGGATGGAGACAATTCCGCAGGTGAGAAGAGAGGAAGAGGCTGGCTAAAATAGAGTTGGATAGAGTCCCACCCCTCCATATTACTATTGGGAAGAGAGGAAGAGACCGGCCAAAAAAAAGTTGGATGAGGACAATCCATTAAGAACTCGCCTACATCGACCTAATTGAAGAGATAGCCCTAGTTAGAGCTTAGGGGAGAGTAGTTTTAGGGATAATCGAAGGAGCAGAGCAGGAGCTTTGAGCTCCTGCAAACAAGTTCTAGTACCATGGCGCTGCTTGTATGTTCATTCGTACATCCATAGTACTAATGTATGTTGTCCGCTTGGTACTTTATATACTCTCTATCTGCCCTTCTCACTCTATCCCTCTACTGTCTCTCTCTCCCTCTCCCCTCTCTCCCTATACTCTATGGACGCTTCATGTGTTTGCTTTTATATTGTGCTTTTGCCTTTTACTCCTGCTGCTATGCCCATGTGTACATGCCACATACTAACATGCTTGCATGAGTATTTGCTTATTTGCTAATATGCTTATATGACTAATTGTCTGTAACCATACATGCCACTTATGACATCTAGGCCCTACATGCTTCTTTGCTACCTTGCTTGCTCCTTTATGCTTACCTCATGCTCCATATCCCCCCCCCCCCCCCCCCCCCCCCCCCCCTATTTTCATGCTCTTTATATAGGTCTTGTACAACCTCTCATCTATCAGGATGAAGATCCTTGGAAATAGTCCCTCGTCAAGGTCTCACTCTGATGGGGTAAGGCTGCGTACATCCTACCCCCAAGTCCCTGCGCAAGTGGGAGCCCTTGTGGCACTGGGCATGTTGTTGTTGTTGTTGTATTTATCACCATACAGTAATCTTTTAACTATCGTTTTAGGGACTGCTTCATGCACACAAGTTGGATGCATACAACATACCTTTCTATGCTCCAACAGTCGAACAAGTAAAGGAGTTGGTTGAGGCCGAGGGCTCATTTACACTTTGCAAGGTTCAAACTCTTACAATCGATATGTGCTTGACAGAAAAGATGCTCACCCTTGATCTTGATGCGCAAGCGAAGCTTGCAACAGACAGGTCTAGAGCCGCCGGCGGACCCATCTTTGCCCATGGATTCGGACCAGGGATCATGGATGGTTTGTTCCAAAGACTGCAAAACTTGGCTAGAGAACGCTTGAACACTAGGAAGCTTGAGATCTTGCATATTGTTGTCTCCTTGGCAAGGAATGACTACTGAAAAGATTATTAGTACTTAAGTTTTACTCCGAAGTTACAATAAAAAAGAGGTTCATATGTAAATTTATTATGTTGTTCTATCTAAATTCAATTTGACATTTGGGACGAAGCTGTATTTGGTTTGTTAGGAACTCAAATGAATGCCTAGTTGACTTCTCAACCGGTTATTATTCTACTTTAATTTTCATTTAAAGGTTCTGTTATCTTAAAATTGAGGTATGTGTTAACTATTAGAGTGTTCATAGGTCAGAAAAAGGTGGTAGAGGACTACCGTTTAGTTGCAGGGGAGTTATCCACTTGCGGTATTCTTGCGCCATCCACAAGTTTTTTTAACAGTAGTATGAAATTAAAAAATAGTACGAAGCTAGAAATTTGAAAATAAATTGTAAATTTTTTTTTTTAAAGTTGAATAAATTAAAGTAAAAAAAATATTACTATACTTTTTCAAACTTTTTTCAAAAAATTATTTTTTTCATAATTAGTTTCATAATTTTTAATTTCAAATCTATTAATGTCTAAAGGGTATGTTATGTATAGTAATAAAGTTTAGGGAATGAGCTATGTATAATAATAAAGTTCAAGGGCTAAACTGAAAGTATAGGGAGTGTATTGTATTTAATTACAAAATTTATGAGGCTATTTTATAAAATTAAAAGTATAGGAGTGTATTGTGTTTAATTATAAAGTTCAGGGGACCATTTTATGAAATTGAAAGTGAATGGGGGTGTTTTGCATTTGATTGTAAAGTACAGGGAGTATTTTATAAATAAAAAATATTTCTATTTTATTTTTTTTTGTGGCAAAAGCTTGTAGCAGCACAGCAAACTCTTAACAATTTAAAAAATTTGAAAATGAAGGGTAATTTTGTAATTTTCAAAATACACTAATTAATATAATCTAATTAATTAAGTTAAACTTGGTGTTTTAATATATTTATAGCCCAAAACACAGTGTTTCATTTGACGAAAAATTAATGATGTCAGTATTAAATGTGACATTGCAAAAGCTTTTTAAAAGTTTAGGTATGACTTTAAAAAATTAGAAAAGTTAAGTGATTTTTTGAAACATCGCCTGAAAACCAAGACACCCTCACGATACTACAAAAAAAAGGCCCCAAAATGACCATGGAGAGAGCGAAAGAAGCATGGAGAATGGGAGAAAAGTTTGGTCTGGGATTCCAAATAACAGAGGATGAAGTAGCAAGATTAATTATTAAGGTCGACCAGTATGATCCAACAGTTAACTTGTGGAAGAAGAAGAATCATCGGTTACCCATTACTCTTGGGAAGATGTCCACTCAGCTAATGGCTTAACTTGCATGTTTGTTTGGTTGAAGTTCGGGTGTTGGTTCTTGGGGTGTCGTCCTTGTGTTTGTTAGCGCAGGTGGTATCTTTTGCCTTGTGATCTGTCGCTGTTAGCGTCGTTTGATCGTTGTTGGAAGGCTACGTACGGTTTTGGGGTGGTGGATTTTCCTTTATTTTCTAGTCTTCATTGTTTGCGCTGGTGAGTTGAGAGTTTTGGGTACGTTTCGAAAGTTGGTTCTTGGTTGAGTGGCTGCTGGGTCGTTTTTGTCTTTGGTTAGGTTTGCTTCTAGGTGCTGGAGGGGTGAGGTGGCCCTGCTTTTGTTCAATTTGGTGTAGTTGTGGTGTAGTCCAGTTCTGGTTGATGTTTTCCTTTCTGGTGCTTGTGCTGCCTCTCTTTGCGGGTGTGAGAAGTTGCCGATCGAGGTTGAGGCTGTGTTGTTTTCTTATGCTGCCTCTCTTTGCGGGTGTGAGAAGTTGCCGATCCAGGTTGAGGTTGTGTTGTTTTTTGCTGGCTGCTCTCTGTCGTTTTGGCTTGTGAGCAGAGGAGTCTGTGTTTGCTTCTCTGGTTCAGTTCCTTGCTTTGAGTGGGAGTTCCGTGTCCTTTCTGGTCTGGCATTGCTATTGCTTTCTGCGCTGGTCTTGTTAGGCTTTGGCCGTGCTTTAGGTCTTTTTGTCTGCCTTGTCTATGTTTTGTTTTCTCTTTGCTATCGTTTCTCTCGGGTCCTCGATTGCTGGGACGCTGCTTTTATTTGGAGCTTTGCTCCTTATTTATCGAAAAAAAATGTCGGTGATTTTCGGTTGAAAAAAAACAAACCTATTTTGTTCTAAAATGTAGTTGTTTAGAATAGGTGGGTGGAGGGTTAGAATACGTATAACTAATATCGCGGCTTATAATAAAGCAGTACAACTAAGCTAGTTCATAGCGCTCTTAGGCTTTTATGTATGCTTAACAACAACATACCCAGTGCCATAATGGCTCTCGCTTGCGCAGAGTCTGCGAGGGGCAAGATGTACGCAGCCTTACCTCATCAGAGTGAGACCCTGACGAGAGACTGTTTCCGAGGACCCCCAACCTGGCAGCGCATTCATGGCAAAAGGTAAAGACAAACAAGTAGGCGCACACAAACATACAGAGAACAATACGTCTAGAGAGCAGCAAGAGAGAGAGAGAGAGAGAAGTGGGGTGGGGGGGGAGAAGGGGAAGGGGAAGCGAGAGAGCGAGAGGGAGCTTTTATGTATGCTTGTTGCTTGAATTTGTTATTGATGTATGCTGTTGGTTGCTTGTCGCTTATTGCTTGCACGGTGCTTTGTTGCTCCTTGGTATTCTATGCTTTGTTGCTTGCTGCTCTATTGCTTTATCACTTTATTGTCTTGTTTTTATGCTCTTTATGTTGGAGGTTCTCGGACACAGCCTCTCTTTAGGGTAGCACTGGAATGAAATAGTCTAGTTTGATAGAACCAGACATATACTTTTAAATAAGGTTTCGTTGTCAAGTGAAAAAGAAAGATCCTCTTCATCTTCGCTACCGAAACCCACATACCATGAAAGCATTCGCTCCAGTAAGTTTGTGTATATCTCACCCCCTACATTGGCGGGAGCCCCTTTGGCATTGGAATTTTTGTTGTTGTACCATATATTTTAGTTTCTGATATTCTTAGGTTTTAGACAATGGTTGTTTATAATTTAAATGCGGACATTATCAAATTGGTACAAGAAGGTTTAGTATTCATTACCTAAGTAACTTGATATTTTAATATATAAAATAAAGTATTCTAAGATATGAATATTTTTTCATTCATATATCCTATCTTGAAGCTCGAAGAAGTTTTGAAAGAAATGATTGATTTTATACCAAAAAAAAAAAATGGTTTATTTAGTACATCACTACCATAATAAAGGATTATTTAGATTTTAACGTTCTTGAAAATAATAAAAAGGATCATGACCTTTTTTAACTAATAAAAAACCCATAAATTTTTATAATATTAATAAAAGGCCCTTTTCCAGCTTGATAACTGCAATTTTCGTTGGCAGAGCTGAAGTGACAGCTTTTTTTTTTTTTTACCTAATGTTACAGTAAAATGCCTAAAATACCATTTAATAACCATATTTGTAAAGAAATTAAGCGAAAATAAATAGTTTCTACATAATACATCTCGAATATTATGCTTATAAATTAAGAATAAGGGTATTAAAGGATACTTTTGTTATTTTACTGTAGTACTAATAAAAAAACCTGTCACGTCAGCTCTATAAATAAAAAATAATGTCATCACGCTAGAGAGTAGCTTTGTTATTAAAACAACAAATTCTTAGTGACCTTTTTATTAATTCAAATAGGTCATGGTCCACTTTATATTTTCCAAAAAAGAATAATAAAATACAAATAATCCTAAATAACCCAAGCACTCACTTGGATCTCCCAAAATTTAAGGCCCCATATTTAAAGGATTATATTTTTAAAGTCTTAATTTCTAATATTAATAAGTTTCAATATTACAATTTTTTAGAATTTTATTGTATATAAAGAGCCCTCATTTGAAATATCTTCTTAAAATTTCAAAAATATCAGAATTAGCCCTGACGTTAAAGTATTTGCATGATAAATAATAGTGTAACCATACTATACTCTTTCCTTTAAATTTTTAAAATCCAAAAATACAAAAAATAAAAAGAACCGTTAGAAGAGGACACGACAGATTACAAATCGCTATAACACACATGGGGCTGTCGCAAATAATGCAGCCCATTAAATGAGGTCATTTTTTTACGTGCTGTCATTATATGAGCCTAGGAATTGATTCAATCGAGTATCTTTTGTTGAAAATTTAGTAGATTTTTATTGAAAACGTGGAGCATGATTCTTGGCTTCTTTTATGAAAATCCCCTATTAGTAAAATATAGTATGAAAATTAAACAGGATCTGATACGTCTATTATTCGGCTATATATGTGAAAATTTGATAACAAGTTTGTTGACTAATAAGAGTAAAGTTTAATGTTAGATTGTTAGTCATAATAGCGATGACAAAAGCTTAATATATTGTAAATATTTTTTAAATGGAAAAGTACAGATATATGTTTGAAATGTGTATTATACGCAAAGTTCACTAACAGAGTCAAATCTAATATTTTTTCAATCAAAAACGCTAAATTAAATATGATTCAGACAATATATAGGTATCTTCAACTAGAATTTAGTGAATTTTTTTCAAAACCCATTAATTCTTGCTGAAAAAACTAAAGTAACTTATCTATATTACGTAATCATATATTATATTAACAATTTCTTGTGGAAGTTGTTTAGATTTTGGTGAAAGTTCACTATATTTGAATGTCAGTTACCTTGGTGATAATGTTTGCAAATCTTAAAATACTTTAAAGTATGGGTTCTTTATTGAAAATTACCTAATTTTAGTGCAGTTTGAAAAAATCACATAGATTTTCTAATTTTTCAATGCCGCCCCAAAACTCTAATGTTAACGCCATTAGCATCTATTAGTTTTTGCTGGCATGGCTTTTGAAAAAAAAAAAAAGAAAATAATTTTAAAAATGTCTAAATTATATTTAAAATCATTTTAAAATATTTTAAATGTTTTTAAATCTAAAATTTTTTAAAATATATTTTCATATTTTAAAAAAAATTTAAATGTCACCTCAACAAAATCTAACGGATGTTAACGACATTAATATTAAGGTGTGTTATTGAAAATTTTTGGAAAGTTCAATTGTGACATTGAATATTTAGAAAATTTAAGTTATTTTTTGATAAAATACTCTAAGGTATATATTAAAATATTATAATACTTAGATGATAAATAATCAAATCTAAGTATCTAATTTTTTGAGTTCTTTTATACTTGCCAACCTTGCCAAAATTGGAAGGGTGTCAAAAACTAATATGGAGACTCTACAATGGGGGTGGGGAATTGGAGGCAGATTGAGAGCGAATGAAATAAGCCAACAAGCAAGGACTCTTAATTTGACGCGCATTCGATCTATTGCCATTCCTACATTAAATGTTGAAGAGGTTCTTCACATGGAAGGCGGTGTCGGGGACGCCAGTTACGCTAATAATTCCTTAGTTCAAGTCAGTATTTTTTCTCTTTTTCTCTGATCTTTGGCTTTAACTTTAGTTTGATTACTTCTGCTCATATCTGTAGATGAGCAAATTTTGTTACGAATCATTTGTAAAGTTAGGGGTCCTAAGACTAGGAACCTATTCGGATGGGTTGTGAAAAAAAATCCATCTTTTAGAGCACTTCGGTAAAAAAAAATAAATAAATAAATAAATAAAATTTAGTAGGGGTATTTTCGTCTTAAAACATTTTAATTTTTGTTTCTACTTCTATTTTAAGGATAAGTATTATTTTTTGTTTCCAGATCAAACACTCTTCTTTGCAGACCAAATACTCTCAAATCTTTAAAAAAGTGTTTTTTTTCTAAAAACATACTCTTTACCAAAAAAGAACAAAAACAGCAACAGTCCCAATGCCTCAAGGACTCCCGCATATACAGGGTCTAGGAGGGATACGATGTACACAGTCTTGACCCTTGAGGTTGAGACCCTAACGAGAGGCTGTTTCTAACCTCCAATCTGATAGGTATGAAGAGCATGTAAGGCATAGAGATCATGAAAAGCATGTAAGCATAGAAGCGGAGAAGCATAGCAGCAGGAGCAAAAGGCAAAAGCAAATAAGCATCTAGGGAAAAGATCTTACATGCGACACAATGCAAACATATAGAGAAAATGGAGCGTATAGAGAGTATAGAGAGAGACAAAGAAAGTAGAGAGAGAGAGAGAGAGAGAGAGAGAGAATAAAAAATATTAGCAGCGAGTAGCAATACACCCCAAGGTGACAAACTTCAGGAGCACTAAGCAACCAACCTACGCCCTTTACCAAAAAAAGCTTGGTCAAATAGACCCTAGATGTTTCTCATAGCGTAACTTTGACAATGGTGTGTCTCATTTGCTCGCTCGAGTACTGTTAACTTGTATTATCATATTTTTATTTTACTTTTCTTGTAACCTGTGGAGTCTTTCCTCTTTACTTAAAAAAAAAAATTATTGTTATCCGTATCAGCTATGTTTATCCTAAATTATATTGAGAAAGTTTTATTGCATCACTACAACAAAAACTAACCCAGTATCTCAAGGGCTCCTGCATATACATCGTCTTTTTTTTTTTTGGGGGGCGGGGGGGAGAGGGGAGAGGCAAGGATATACGCAGCCTTACCCCTTCAGAGTACTATCCTAAAAGGGAGGCTATTTTCAAGAAACCCCTAACCTGAGAACTATGAAAAATGCTAAGGTATATTTTCTCCCAAACGGAAAATATGAAATGTATTTACCCTTTGTATTGTCTTCTTCTCGCAGCAATTTTTTTTTTTTAATCGTTGCAACAACAGCAATAACAATAATATTAACAACCTAGTATCCCAAAGAGGCTCCCACTAAGGTAGAGTTTGAAAAGGATAAAATGTACATGTACGTAGCATTATCCCTATAGAAAACTACCCTATGAAAGAGACTATTTTCAAAGGCCCTCTAACTTTAAAAAGAAAAATATTTATAAAATCAAAATCAAATGAAGTAATAATAGACAAGAAACAAACATACAAGCCTAGAATACATGGTGATTTGATAATTATGAGGGTATAAACACAGTATTAAACGTTGACATACACCAGTACATGGAGGACCAAGGTAGATTGATTTGCAATTCCATTTCCTAACTAAGGCAAAGATTCGTCACTCCATATACTACTTAGACTTCGATCATTCATGTCGCGGACCATGGGTAAAGCCCGCTCGCATTGCTTTACTTTACTCATATTGCGCTTCCAACTCCATATTTTCTCCGAGATTTCTTCTTATTTCCTTATTTTGTTTGTTATTATTGCAAAGACTCTCTCCATAATACTCTTAATTATCAAAAAATAATAATAATAATATTAAACTAATTAGATTTTATCGAAAATTTTTTAATGATTTTCTTATTATATGTATTGCATGCCTAATTGGGTAATATTCGGTAGGGCTCTCTTTGACTTTGTTAGGTAAAAGACGCATATAATTGGAATATTACATGTTTATTCAATTTTTTTTTTTTTTGTTTACATCGGGATTTACGTATAATTATCAACAATATGATGAAATACATATTTTCATGTTATCTGTATAATTCACGTATTATAACATGTGTCTATATATTTATCAGTTAAATAATAAATAATAATTAAAAATAATAACTACTTACACTTAAAATAAGTATCCATATCTTATATTTTGTCTAATTAGCCACTTTAACTCTAAAATTCTTGACCAAATCCTATCGTAAACCATGTCTCATATTTTTGCTACTATTATCACTTATGTATTTTGAGGTTTGAGCATTTATTACCTAAGTATCCTAACATTTGAATATATACAATAGGTACCACGAGGCTTGAATATTTTATCACCTAGGCACCTTATGTCACAATTTGATGAATTTGTTAAAATTTGATCAATTTTATATAAAAGATAATAATTTAATATATGACTACGTTAATATACATAGGTCATGTCAATATTTTCACCAAAATTCAAGAAGTAAAATAAAGTAATCCATGGATGTAGGCTTTGCTTAAATGTAAAGAAGATTCGGAGACCCAAACAACCCATGCTAGCCCCGAATCAACCGGATGAGGATCAACAGGGTTGGTCTACTTTCCGGTCAAAGGGTAAAACGGGCTGTTCAAGAGAAATCACCTTGTACAAGCTCGAGCAACAAATTTGCAGTGTTGGAGGAAGGTGCAGTAGATCTGGAGACTGCCGTAGATGCTCCTATCCTTCCCTTCATAACTTAAAAATGATTCGTCTTGGAACATAAGACGTATGAATAATGAAGGGAAGACTGTTGAAGTTCGTAGGTTTATTTTTCAGCATCAAATAAGACTCTGTGTCCTTTTAGAGACAAGAATAAAGCAGAGTAAGGCGGAGCAAATACGTAGAAGATACTTCAAAGAATTTCATGTTTTGTGGAATTATGAAGTGGTAGATCGAGGTAGGATTTGGGTGCTTTGGGATGCCTCCTTTGCTAAAGTGCGTGTCCTAAGTATTCATCAGCAAGTGATTCACATAGCAGTGTCTTTTCGTGAAGTTCTGTAGTGAGGTGAGCTGGCCATATCTTGTTGTTATGGGTTTAATAGTCATGAAGATCGTAAATGTCTTTGGGAGGATTTGTATAATTTGCAAGACAATGCTTTACCATGGCTTGTAGTAGATGATTTCAACGCTATCTCAAGCACGGAAGATCAAGAAGGGGGGGTTGTCTCACTTTCCGATACACGTGATATGAGTAGTTGTATGGAGGAGTTGGGGTTATCTGATTTGCCCTGCTTTGGTTGTTTCTTTACTTGGTCAAACCAACAAGACCCGCCAGCGTGTATCCGATCCTGAATTGATAGAGCTCTTGGGAATATTGTTTGGCATAAGAGATTCGAATCCGAAGTTTTATGTTTAGCATCGGGTATATCTAATCATTCTCCTCTTGTTGCCAGAGGTAAGGAGTTGCATGATAACTTTATCCGTCTCTTCAGAATGGCAAACTTGTTATGTGAGATGAATGGATTTATGGGGTTAGTCAAATTAATGTGGGCATCACCAATTGTTGGGACTCCCCAATATATTGTTCAAACTAAGCTTAGCATGGTTAAAGAGGCACTCAAAGAATTCAAAAGAGTTTCCAAGTAGGGATAGCGGCTAAAGTCCTAGAAGCTAGAGAGGCGTTATTAGCTTTACAGGAAAGGGATAGCGTGGTGGAAGAGGGACTGTCAAGTCAATACGGCTTGCTCATCGAGAAGTGCTGAGACATAGTAAAGCGGAACAAGAATATCTTCAACAGTGGGTGAAGATTCAACATATGAACTTGTCTGATATGAGCTCCTCTTTTTTCTACTCGTTGATTAAAGCGAGAGGAAAATAGAACGCCATTTGGACTATTTCAGATAGTGAAGGTACTAGGGTTGAAAAGCCGAAAACAGTAAAAAAAGATCTTTGTTGATTTTTATACTGATCTAATTGGCACTAGAAAAGAGACCTCGAGTAAAATAAATCTGAATTTGGTTCTAGCTGGTCCGTTGATTAGCCCTTCTGATTCGGCTTAATTGTTTCATCCAACACGCAGCAAGATATTCGAGAAGTGTTATGGTCTATTCCGATTTTGAAGTCCCCGGGTCCCGCTGGTTTTCCTGCAAAATTTTACCATTCTTGTTGGGACATTATTGGTGTTGATGTGACTAGAACCATGTTAGACTTTTTTGGGAAGGGGAAGCTGTTGCTGAGCTTGAATACTACAACTCTTAGCCTAATCCCGAAAGTAGATGATCCACAAGTGGTTGGGGAGTATAGACCGATAGCATGTTATAATGTGGTTTATAAAATCGTGTCAAAGATCACTGCTAACCGTTTAAGTGAAGTCTTGAGTCAGGTGACAAGCCTTGCCGAAGGAGCCTTTGTTCGTGGTAGATCGATGTTTGATAATATTCTCTTAGGCCAAGAGATTATCAAGCACTATAATAGAAAGCAAATGTCTCCTCGTTGCTTCATGAAGATTGATATCCGGAATGCATATGACACTATGAGTTGGGATTTTCTCTTTGATTTATTAGAAGGCTTACAGTTCCCAACGAAGTTTATTGAATGGATCAAGCTTTGTGTTACACCTCCTCATTTTTCGGTTCAATTGAATGGTGAACTTGTGGGATTTTTTTCCGGGTGCCGTGGCTTATGTCAAGGTGATCCAATCTCTCCATATCTTTTTATCTTATGTATGGATTATATGTCGAGAGGGTTGTTGGACGTTGGATTTGATAAATCATATGAGTATCATCCTAAATGCCGGAAACTGAACTTAACACATTTAATTTTTGCCGATGACCTTCTTCTCTTTTCTATAGGGGATCGTCGTTCGGTTAACGCCATATGGAATAAGTTTTTTGATTTCTTGAGCTTCTTAGGACTAGAACCAAACCTAATGAAGTGTGGCATATGTTTTGCGGGTGGAGCAAAGGGATTGAGAGGAGATAGCTCAAAGATTGGGTTTCCGAATTGAGATACTTCCTCTGAAATACCTGGGAATTCCAATTTCTAGGTCTAGGCTAAGAATTGACCAGTTTGGTCCTATTTTTGATAAAGTACGGGCGCGTATTTTCGGATGGAAGCATAGAAAGATTTCGTATGTGGGACGTACGGAGCTAATAAACTCAGCCCTTATGAGTATTTTGTCTTTCGGGGGCAATATTTTCCTTTTTCCTAAAGGAGTTGTGCAAGAACTTAAGTGAATCTTCTCAGCCTTTCTATGGTGTGATACGAAAAAGAAGTCTCGGGCTTTTATTCCTCGTGCTTGGGATAGAATATGTAGGCCTACAAATGAGGGGGCATTGGTATTAAACAGATCCAGCATTGGAATATTGCTCAGTTAATGCATAACCTTTGGACAGTGGGCGGAATGACAAATGACTCTGCTTATTGGAGAAGGCTGCTCCAGTGTCGAGATTTGCTTTTAGATCCCTTTGATTCAGCTCAAGGAGCCATGCGTGTGCTGCAACAATGTGTGCACTGTGGAATTTTCCAGTGCAGCACTACTTACAATCTCATCCGAGACCAAAGCGAGAAAATGCATTGGGGGCATACTATTTGGGGTAAATTTTCTTTCCCTAAACATAGTTTCATATTATGGTTGGTAATGTCAGATGGATTGTTGACTGAGGATAGATTACAGAAGCAAGGGATTATGCTATGTGCTTTGTGTCATAATGTTAGGGAATCGACTGAGCATTTATTTTTTGAGTGTGTGTGGGTCATTAAAGTTTGGAGAGAGATTTGTTGTTGGAGTGGTATCTGTTTCTCAATGAATCTTAAGTAGTGCTTTGATTGGTTTGGTAAGAAGGTTCGAAGCCATCTTCTGGAAACGCATGCAAAACGGTCATGCCTAGTAGCCATAGTTTACACTATTTGGGCTTCTAGGAATGTAGCTATCTTCTAAGATCAAGTTAGGAATCCAAGTTGGGTGATTTGTGAAACCCAGAAATTAGTTTGGTACCGTATAAATTTTGTGAGTTAGCTTTTATGTTATTTGTGTTGAGTTTACGAGTAGGTCTATTTTGGGGCCTTGAGCCTACGCAAGTTTTGATACAGTTTGTATATGACTTTTAATATAATGTGAATATTGTGCTTGCCTTTTGGCAAAATAAATTAGCAAAATGGCCTCATTTAAAAAAATAGCAAAATGCCATATGAGAAAAAAAAATATTTTGCAAAATGCCACACTTTACTGTACATTCTCTTATGCACGCCATTTGAAACGGCATACATTGATGCAAAAATTGCATGCCATTACAAACGGCGTGCAAAACTTGCGATGACTTCTCCTCCCATGAACCCCTCTACAATTTTCTCCCGTGAACCCCTATTCAACATGTGACCTCCTCTTCTTCGTAACCTTCCTCCCCTCTTCATCACTCTCCTCCCATCCTTCTCATCCTCCTCTATATATACCACCTCGTCCCAAAACTTGCACCAATTTCAAATGTCATACAGTATCATCACCCTTTCGTGAGCCCTATCTTTTTGGTATGAAATGTGTAATGTTGATGCTCGGGGTGTATATAAGTGGTCATAGCTAATGATGTATATGAGTAAATGAGTGTTGCGAAATGTATAAAAAGTGGAGGTGATATTTATATAGGGTAATGAAGAAGAAAGAAAAATGTATTATAATGTCAAAATACATAAAAATAAGAAATAAAAATTATGGTACAAAATGTGACGTGGATCTACGACTAGGTTCACCACAATGTTTTGAAGATGTGAACTCCGTATGAACCAAAAAACTGTGTCATGGAGGAAGTTCACATCTACTTCCTTCCGCAGCAGTTAATACCTTTTTCTTGCAGAATCTATCTAAATTGGTCTTCCTCAGCATCATCATCCATTACGCTATTGCAACTAGTAAGCCAATCTTGGAGACAGACTGTACAATGTAACCAACACTATTACGTAGCACCTGAGCTGCGTTTTAGTATGCTTTTTAAAAAGGCTGACCTAGCACATAGTACTTTTAAATGTTAATAAAATGTAATGTAGAATAAGTAACAAGACTAATATTTTCAAATTAATTACTAATTGTTGAATACGGTTGCCACTTGGGTCAAAACGAAGCCCAAGGCTGCATGGACCAATGTACTTCACGCTGTGTGATGACACACCTAGTGATAAATAAGTACCATTGCATGTACTCTCGAGGCGATATCATAAGATCATGCACATTGGTGATACGATGCATCCATGTGCATCCGTGTGTTCCACTCCTCAAGCCAGTTCGCATGGTAAACAACCCTGTTCTCATTAAACCTACCCAGACGAGATGTATTTGCAATGAGTCAAGAGTGCCGACAGAATCTGGGATATGCTGCATCAATTCAAACTGACGCAACACTCTGTCCGGACGATGTATTTCTACAATACTAACGCATATCAATGGCCTACATATCGCCAGATGTCACGAACCTTGACACATATCTTGGGCAAAGAGTCTACCCTAGATTACCGGTTCGGCATCCAATTAACCTAGCAGCAGATAAAATAAATTTGTCATTATAATAAATATTAACGACAAAAAATATGTCTATTTTTATGCATATACCTGATGAGGTTCTTAGACATCAAGTTGGCCCCTATACAAGGACTGATGGTGCCTTGGATGCTTGCGGAATGTCAAGGCGGCACACCATCTGATTAAATATGCAGTGAGTTATATTACAATACATACATAATATTACAGATATATTAAAGTAAGATGTACGAAATATTTTCCCTTACTGACCATCCAATGGCGGCGGCGACAGATCATTAGGTGCCGCTTGACTTTAACGCCGGACGGTGATAATTGGTCGACCGATGTATAAATGCTCCCACGACCACAATTACACATGATAAATTGTAAAAATTAGGAATTTAACACATTAAAAAAAAAATAAACATGAATATCATTACGATCTACACCTGGAGCTATGAAACACATTCACCGAGTTGCTTGCCGCCCTTCATGGAACATCGACACAGTTGTCTGTAAAGGTTGGCGAGCACTGCTGACTCCCACCTTTACAGAGTACACTCCTCCATCGTGTCAAACAATGGTAGGAAGATGAGCGATGTCCAACTACCAGTGTTGTTGGTGAACAACACGGAGTCGATCAAATGGAGGATGTAGCATCCAGCGTGCTGCAACAACACTTGCTCATCAGCGTCATTTGAGGGGCCATGTTAAAATAGTTCCTTCAACCGTTGACTTTTAATGATGCCACCACGCAATTGCTCCGAAGGGGGAGCTGCACTCAATAAATTCTGGCATAGGTCCCTTCAATTATAATTAGAGGTACCAATAACTGTCATGCCATCTATAGGTAAAGCCAATAAAACGGCAGCATCTTGCAGTGCTGACTTTATCTCATCAACACATAGGTGGAATGTATGAGTCTTCCGCCTCTACCTCTCCACCAAAGCACTAATCAAGAGGTTATCAATTTGGAGATGACCTATTTGGGTCACTTCAATGAAACCGGCCTGTATGATATAAGATCATACTAATTGTTGAAGGGGTAACTTATGGTGTTGCCTCACCCTGATCTCATCGTCGCCCTATAACACATGACATCATATATATCACTCAACTATTCGAATAATTAAAATATAATATTTTTATGGATAGACATAGATTATTAACATACCGCTCCACACCAAACATCCTCCAACTATTGCTGGTCTTAAAGATGTAACTGATATGATTTTCTACGTCTATCAAAATTAAATATAAAACCCTATCTATTAAACACACCTAAATTAAAGTGTAGGGCGAGAAGGTGTCGAACCATAGGGACTAAGAGTGCGTGAATTTAATCTATAATCTAAATTGATTAAAGAAAAAGTGATATCTTTGTGTTAATTAATCTAGAAAACAACAGTTAAACTAAAGTAATCTGCTACTAATCGGGAACGTGTATTAAATTGGAGCCTAGAGTTTCGAATCCATCATTAGCCAATTATTTTTGCTTTAACTCTTAAACTGGGATTATTGATTGTCACGCGGGTAGTGGTTTAAGCTACAAGTTTCAACCTACTAAGATAATGTTGTTAATATTGCGTATTGACCCTATCTAACTAAAGCATAAGGAAAATAGACTATACCTAACGTATTGTTAATTATTACGTATTGGCCCTATCTAACTAAAGCATAGGGAAGATAGGCTTTAATTAACAATTCGGTTAACACTATTGCTTGATTAATTAATCCTAAGGCTACAAGCACAAAGAATTAATTTATAAATATCAATATCAACAATTAAAGGTTACAAACTCAATAATCATATCAATTGAATAAACAATAGAAATATAATACTTCAAAGTATTTATCTCAACCAAGCAATTCATGTAAACAATCAAATTAACCCGAATTAAAAGTAAACAAAAGTAAAGGCTAAGATTTCATCTAACCCAAGAGAGCAAGTTAACTCTCTATCAATGATGAGCCGGTGAAGGAGAAGATGTAGAAACTCATGTCGATCTTCACGCTAATTTCACTCTCATTCCAATTTAACGGTAAAAAAGAAAGAAAAGAAATTAAAATAAAAAATAATCTGAGGGAGAGCTGAGAGGAGAGAGAAACACGAGGGGTGGGTCAGAGGCGGTGAACAGAACCACAAAACCAGTGACGCCAAGATCCTCCAAAATCAAACGCCTTATATCCTCACAAACACCGACCTTGCGTTTTCTCTATGCCTAACCGGATTTGGGCCACAGTCTGGCGGTGCCAGTGTGGACTGGACGCTGGGCCGGACAAAGGACACGGGCTGGAATAGGGCACCGGGGGTTCTGCGCGTGAACTGGAGGTTGTGGACGACCGGGATCATGGGCTGTGCATTTGGGCTGGGCTGAGGACGAGTTGGAGGTGGGCCGAACAGGGGGACGACGAGGATGGTGTCAGTGGGCTAGTGAAGTTGGGCATGTGCTGCTGTTGGGCTGGGGCCCGGGTCTAGAACTTATATTATCTCATTCCAATCTGCAATTGACTTGATTTAATTATTTACGTATCGAATTTGTCTTATTTGTACCAACATTTGACAATTTTCGGAACTTTAATTTCAAACCTGCTAAACATAAAAATTGCCAAAATGAGTGTAGAATTATAGTTAAATAGGTGCAAAATAATTAAAATAACAATTAAAAGATGCATAAATCTGAGACGCATCAACACCCCCACACCTAATCTTTGCTAGTCCTCGAGCAAAGCATATGATTTGACATAAAAACTACAATGACCAACTACCCCAACTAACCCAACCTTCGCCAAGTTTTTCGAGATTAACACCTATTTTATAATTTAAGACAAGATTAAATCATTTAGAGCATTCTCCAATTCCATGAATTTAGATGATTAAACTTCAAAACTCGTCATAGAATTTCATTAACCTTGTATGAACTAATAAGAATTACTCAAGCAACGCACAAGTGAAAGTGAATGGGATTCCATGCCACAGAATCTCCTCAAATTCTCGCTTCCAACCAAATATATAAGGGTTTTGTGCACTCGCACCAATGAATCACCTAAACTTATGCCTATACATAAAGAAATTTTAAGTGGCATATGAGTGACCACTTTACAACATTCTGACCTCAGTATAACACAAAAGAACATCTTTATCATGAATGTACATCAGTTTTCACTTTTGCTTTTCTTTTGCCTTTTTCTTTTTGGAGGAAACCCTTTTTTTTCCTTTTCATTTTTTTTCTTTTTCTTTCCTCTTTCTTTTCTGTCCATTTTTGGACTAATATTTTTTTTTTTTAATAACACGTACTTTATCATTACAATTGACATTGACCAACCAATACTTTACATAACATCAAGGGCATAGATTAGGATAAGCTAATAGGGCAGGCTTGCAAACCTCAAGATATATAAGGTTGTCTACTCAAATTCTTCAGATTTTTCGCAACATGAAAGTCTTATGCTCAGTGAATATGTGAGCGGCATGAGTAGAATCATTTAATTTCATGGAATTAAGAGAACGAAATTAGCAACTAATTCCACTGTCATCATAACATACGCATCGATCAAGGAAAACTTGGCTAAACGGTTATAATGCACGCTCAAAATGCACAAAAAGATGTTCAAAATTTGACCAAAATGAGCATATGCAAATAAGCCTCACCCCCACTCCTAAATCATGCATTGTCCTCAATGCAACAACATCAATCATTAAAGCACAAGAGATAGGTGAGATGGAGCAATACAACCTGACGAGACGGCGTGGACATGTATATATGATTCCTTCAATCTGGCACAAGAACCTGAAAAGAGAGAAAACAAGCCTCGAAGCAACTAATTAAATCAAAAACTAAATTAAAACAAGAAATAACAAACCTAGGCTGCCTCCTAGGAGTGCTAAGTTTTACGCCTTCATCCGGGCACAATGGGTCTAGCGAAGATCAAGTAATGGCATCAACCAAAGAAACAACTTCATCAAGCTCACCTAAGACAACATCTACAGCACAATCCGAAGTGTCACACGTGATTTCAGAAGGAAGAGAATAG
Source organism: Simmondsia chinensis (assembly GCA_018398585.1). NCBI lineage: Eukaryota > Viridiplantae > Streptophyta > Magnoliopsida > Caryophyllales > Simmondsiaceae > Simmondsia > Simmondsia chinensis. The sequence continues at coordinate 5,041,063 of JAGTTD010000023.1, read as the reverse complement.
TCAGGTGGATGCCTAATGGGGGCAACAACAAGTGTAGATCGATGCTTATGAAAAGTGTCTAACCAAGACTCATTGAGCTCAACTGATATGTCCTTAGATAGCATATTAGTCAATGGTCTAGTCAACTTCCCACGGTCCTTAAGGAATCCCTTATAGAAACTCCCATGACCTAGAAATGCTCTAACTTGTTTCACATTTGAGGGAGGGAGCGAGTTCACATTCATATCTATCGTAGCTCTGCCAACCTCAATACCCTCCTTAGACAACCTATGGCCTAATACAATTTCCTCCTGAACAATAACATCGTGATTCTTCTCCCAACCCAAGACTTCTTTCATGTCCGGGTTCAATCTTCGTTGCATCTCTTTAGAAGGTTTTGCATTTTCATCAAGAGGGTCATTAACTAGGGTAGAGGAGAGTGTTTGGTCCACCAAATCATCGGCAATATCTACACAAAAACACTCTGACTCATCCTCACTAGTGAGTGACAAAGAATCCTTAAAAATAGTCATGTTTGTAAAGCTAACATCCATTACCCCAGATCTACAATTAATCATGGCATTGGCCGTTGCTAAGAAAGGCCGACCTAGAACGACAGGGACATGGTTTTTCGAATGGCTAGAAGGTTCCATATCAAGCACGAGGAAATCAGCAGGAAACAATGCTTTGTCTACTCTCACTAGCACGTTAATCAGCTCCCAACGGGGAATCCTAGTTGATCTATCTGCTAATTGCAAGGTCACTGTGGTGGGTTGCAACTCTCCCAGGCCTAACTTCTCATAAACCGAGTAAGGAATAATGTGGACACTCGCTCCTAAGTCCAGTAAGGCTTTATTGATCGGGTAGTCTCCAAGTGAACAAGAGATGGTTGGGACACCAGGGTCTGTGTACTTAACTGGAGTGTCACACTTCAGAATAGAGCTCACTTGCTCGACTAAGAACACTTTTTTAGGCAGATGTGCTCTAAATCGCTTCTTTTGGTTCAGAAGGTCCCTAATAAACTTTGCATAGGCCAGGATCTGTTAATTCGCATCAAGAAGGGGAATGTTTATCTTTATTTGCCTAAACATCTCCAGAATGTCTTCCCACTTCTTGTCCTTCCCATTTGGATGTGGTGCAACTAAAGCTTGGGGGAAGGGTACTCTAGGTTCATATGACGAGGAAAGATCAGAGGCTTTAGGAGTGGGAGAAGGGTGCGTGACCTCATCGGTCTCCTTTTTCTCTCTCCTTGCTCTTCTCTTCTTCCTCACCACTCATGGGTACTTCACTTCTAGCACTCACCCCATTGTCAACCTTCTTCCCTTTTCTCAACACTATAATGGATTTTGTTTGTTCTTACTGGGAAGGATAGTTGTCTTGTCTTATACAGTTCCCAGAGTTCTCTACAGCCTGGCTAGGAAGTCTTCCCTCATCTCTCCTACTCAGCGTGTTAGCTAGTTGACCTATTTGGGTTTCTAGCTTTGCAATCGATTAGGTATGGAAGTGGAGGAGTTGGGAATTTACTTCTAAACCTTTCAGTGCACTCAAAACCTTCTCTTCAAATTTTGAATTAGAGCTCAAATTAGGAGGTTGAGAGTAGTTAGAAGCATACCCTTGTGGTTGAAAACCGACAGGCCGAGGCATACCAGGTTGTTAAGGTCGTGGGTTCTATTGTTGTGGCATAAACTGTCCTTCTCCTCCTTGCCTCCAAGAGGAGTTAGGATGGTTTCTCCGGCCTGGATTGTACGTGTTAGAGTATGGGTAGTTTCATGAGAATCCTTGGGCTGCATTGACTTGTTCCTCCGACCACTCCACATAAGGTGAAGCAGAGGGGCAGTCATGTGTAGAATGAGAGACACTAGAGCATGAAGAGCAAGCACTATGCACATTTGAAATATGAGACACATTAGGTACAGTAGAGGGGGCCAATGTCATCTTAAATAGAGAAGTTAACTGCTCTACGGAAGAGGCAAGAGAGTCTACTTTCTTATCTAAGATGGAGGTGTGAGCTATTTCATTTACTCCTCTATTTAACCTAGTAGCATTTAGACGTGCATGTGCGGTAGGTGGTTGTGAATTCTCATTCAAAAGTTCGAACAATTCCCACGCCTCATCCTCATTCTTTCTAAAGAACTGACCACCACACTAGGCATCAACAGTTTGTTGACCCTTCTCGTTTAACCTATAATATAAATTTTGGACTAGTAGTCATTTAGGGATAGCATGATGTGGATATGCTCGTAAGAGTTCCTAGACCTATCCCAACTCTCATGAAACTCCTCAGTAGGGAGTTGGGCGAAGGTGTTAATGGCTCTCCTAGCAGTGTTAGTCTTACTAATGGGATAGAATTTCTTAAGAAATTCCTGTTGCATTTGAGTCCAAGTACTAATTGTCCCACTAGGTAAGGTGCATAACCAATACTTAGCCTTTTCCTTTAAAGAGAAAGGAAAGAGGCAAAGTAAGATGGCGTCATCTCTAACGTTAGGAATCTTGAAGGTTGAGCAAATCTCCATGAAACTGTCCAAGTGTGTGTATGGGTTCTCATTGCCTAAGCCGTGGAATGAAGGAAGCATTTGTATAGTATGTGGCTTAAGCTCGAACTGATGGGCTATCGGTGGCAACCTAATGCAAGACGGTGAGGCGTATGCAGTGGGAGTAAAGTAGTCCATAAGGGCACGTGGTTGTTGTTTGTCAGCCATTACTAAATCAGAGTTAGCACTAGCGGATTTGCCTCGATGTTGGGCTCTAAGGTCTCTTAAAGTTCTTTCAATTTTAGGGTCAAATATGGTAAGGTCAAGAGACAAAGAGTGACGACTGTGCATGAACAATTAACCATACGAAGCAAGTAAATTAAAAATTAAATAAGCAAAACAAATAAAACAGACAAAACAAATACTCAAAAAAAAAAAAAAAAGATATCCTAAAATCTACTTATGCTCTAAAATCACAAGAAAAATAACACTAATAAAAAATATATATATATATTTTTTTTTAGAAAAGAGACAATAACGATTAAAGAGAATTAAAAATTAAAAATTCTAAATTAAGAATCAAATTAAGATTTCAAATTCTGGGTTGAAAAACAAAATAAATTAATTTAAAATTAAAGAAGAAATAAAAAGCTAAAAATCAAAGAAAATCACAAAAATAAAATCACGAATGTTGCCTAGTCCCTGGCAACCGCACCAAAATCTTGATGTGTTTTTCTACGTCTATCAAAATTTAATATAAAACCCTATCTATTAAACACACCTAAATTGAAGTGTAGGGCGAGAGGGTGTCGAACCGCAGGGACTAAGAGTGCATGAATTTAATCTATGATCTAAATTAATTTAAGGAAAAGTGATATCTTTGTGTTAATTAATCTAAAAAATGACAGTTAAACTAAAGTAATCTACTACTAATCGAGAACATGTATTAAATTGGAGCCTAGGGTTTCGAATCCATCATTAGCCAATTATTTTTGCGTTAACTCTTAAATTGGGATTATTGATTGTCACGCGGGTAGTGGTTGAGGCTACAAGCTTCAACCAACTAAGATAATGTTGTTAGTATTGCGTATTGACCCTATCTAACTAAAGCATAAGGAAAATAGGCTCTACCTAACGCATTGTTAATTATTACGTATTGACCCTATCTAACTAAAGCATAGGGAAGATAGGCTTTAATTAATAATTCGGTTAATACTATTGCTTGATTATTTAATCCTAAGGCTACAAGCACAAAGAATTAATTTATAAATATCAATATTAACAATTAAAGGTTACAAACTCAATAATCATATCAATTGAATAAACAATAGAAATATAATACTTCAAATTATTTATCTCAACCAAGCAATTTATGTAAACAATCAAATTAACCCCAATTAAAAGTAAACAAAAGTAAAGGCTAAGATTTTATCTAACCACAGAGAGCAAGTTAGCTCTCCATCAATGATGAACCGGTGAAGGAGGAGATGTAGAAATTCATATCGATCTTTAAGCTAATTTCGCTCTCGTTCCAATGTAACGAAAAAAAAAGAGAGAAAATAAAAATAATATGAGAGAGAGCTGAGAGGAGAGAGAAACAGGGGCAGTGGGTCAGAGGCGGTGAACAAAACCCCAAAACCAGAGACACCAAGATCCCCCAAAATCGAACGTCTTATATCCTCGCAAACACCGACCTTGCATTTTTTCTGTGCCCTACCGGATTTAGGCCGTAGTCTGGCGGTGTCGGTGTGGGCTGGATGCTGGGCCGCTGCTGGTGTTGTTGGGCCGGACAAAGGACACGGGCTGGAACAGGGCACCGGGGGTGCTATGTGTGAGCTGGTGGTTGTGGATGACAGGGATGATGGGCTGTGCGTTTGGGCTGGGCTGAGGACGAGCTGGAGATGGGCCGAACAAGGGGACGATGATGATGGTGTTGGTGGGCTGGTGAATTTGGGCCTGTGCTACTGTTGGGCTGGGTCCAGGGTCCCGGACTTATATTATCTCGTTCCAATCTCCAATTGACTTGATTTAATTATTTACGTATCGAATTTGTCTTGTTTGCACCAACATTTGACAATTTTCAAAACTTTAATTTCAAACCTGCTAAACATAAAATTGCCAAAATGAGTGTAGAATTATAATTAAATAGGTGCAAAATAATTAAAATAACAATTAAAAGATGCGTAAATTTGAGACTCATCAGTAACACTGATGCGTCATCTGGACCCGAATTTTGCGCACCATATCGACTGCCTAAGGCATTCCTCCTTATGCTCTTACTATTTCTCTAGAAAAATATATAAATAATAACCAATATTCATGGGGTAAAAATAAAATTACAAATATTATAACATTCCATTCGATCACAATGAAAAAATAAAATTAGTTGCTAATAGTACGTATTACAGCATGTTACACTAAAAAATGAAAGACGACAAGCTATGAACCTAATTACAAAATCATTGTTGTTTATTAGGACAAGTTTGTTATTATGGCCTCTTCACCACATATACTACAGTTCTTCTTGGACACGCCCTCCCTAACATCCATTTCATTATATAACCAGGTTGATTTTGGCCTTCCTTTACCAAATCTCCACCTAGTGTAATCTACAACCATCACAGGCCCAGTGTACTCCGTCTATAAAGATTGATCAGAAAGAGGGCGAAACAATGAAGCATACGCACTTGCGTACATGTTAAGGCCATACAACGAAGTTGACTTTATTTTTAAAATCCCTCGCATAACACTTATTTGCATATGACACAATGCAACACATTTGTCAACCCCGACTAGATGCATCTTTTAAATATTAGGCTTTATAAAATAAAATAGTATTCAATTTATTGAAGAGTTTTCCTATGATATTTCTACTATATTCCAAATTTTTTCGACACCACATATGAGTTGGAGATCTATATTATCCGTAGTTGAAGTCGAATGAGTATTCACTTGAATGAGCATTAATAACAAAATAATCTTTCCACATAATGGTTTAAACACTTGAGATAATCACTTACTCTGACACCATCTATGTTTTGCATAATATCTCTACAGAAAACAATAATAAAGAAAGCTCAACCAGTGCTAGAAGAGGCATTATCCGAACTCGCTATCACAATGTCACCAGAGTGTTTGATGGTGGCCGACTTGGGTTGTTCATCAGGGCCAAACGTGCTTGAAGTGATATCAACGATACTCAATGTAACAAGTGCAAAACGAGATCGTCCAAAGGAGGACTGCGAACAAGAAGTCCAGGTGTTCCTAAATGACCTATTGGGGAATGATTTCAACAGTTTGTTCAAGATAGTTGTACCTGGTTTATTAAATACAAATAACAACAATGAACTTATCGATACAGATGATCAACTTAATTATAGTAATAATAACAGCAATAGTAATAAAAATGGAGAAATAGTTTGCTATGTTTCCGGCACACCAGGCTCATTTTATGGGAGGCTCTTTCCGAAGAATTTTCTACACTTTGCTCATGCTTCCTCTAGTCTCCATTTCCTCTCCCGGGTTTGCTCTTCTCTCTCCTTTTGTTCTTCTTTATTTGATTTGTTAAAATTTGGTTTATTTTATGCTATATATATTCTGGTATTTTTATTGAGTTAAATTAATCATTATATAACTTACTTGTTTCATTTAGTCCTATGGTGAAACAAGAGACAAATGAGCGACATAATTGTAATGGTTGAGTCACTGATGGGTTTGCTGTGTTGGTAGGAAGTTACTTGCATTTCGTTGAAAATTACTTCAATAAGACATTAACTTTATTAATGATATTATTTTATCGATATTATTCTGATAATATTCTGTAATTATTCCCGTTCTTATTAAAATAAATATATGCCTCAGTAACCCTATTGGGTATGCTCCATAACTCTAATCTCACTTGGTATCAGAGCATACCAAACCCCAAAAAATCTCCCCCCCCCCCCCCCCCCATGAAACCCTAACCCTAGATACGGCTGACTGCTGCCATCGCCACCCCACACGCTGCTGCCGCCGACCTTCTTCCTCCTCCGGTGCTAAGCTTGTGAACCTATGGCTGCCTCTTCCTTCTCCCTCTCCCTCTCAAACACCAATGTTTACGCTCCCCTCTTGCCGATTCCCGTCCCTGTCCATAGCCGGTTGGCTTCTCCCTCACGGCCAGATCCTGCTGCCCTCGTACCACCACCACCACAACCAGCAGCTGCCACCGTGACCACATCAGTAGCCCCCCCCCCCCCCCCCCCCCCCAACCACGTCCAGATTCTCGCTCCCTCCTCTCCCCTCCTCTTACGTTGATCCATTCATGTCCTCTACATCTCACTGTCGCTTCTCCTCCGAGTATAATCTTAGACTCCCGTTTTCTTCCTTTAATTTCTCCAATTACTCCTCCCCTCTCATGGCTGGGGTGCCGCCTCTCGCGGTCATCCCTCCCCTTGTGAGCCCTCTTCCCCCCTCCTCTATTACCAATTCTAGTTATAATTAAACTAGAAACCCCAACAAATTATACCACTTGGTGAGAACAAGTATCTATGGTTCTCCATGCCCATCGACTCATAGATTTCATCGATGTTTCAAACCCTTTTCCTCCCAATAAAACCTCTACACCCACAGGTCAATACATCTCAAATCTTGATGCTAGAACCGGGTCTTGCATAGACCAAAGTATTAGGGCTTGTTTGTCTGCTTCCCTAGCCTGCCTGGTCCTCAATGATGTCATAAATCATCCCACATCTCGTGAGATGTGGAACACCCTCGCTAAACGCTTTCATGACCACTCTCTTGCTAAGGAATTTGACTTGCACTCTCAACTTGTAACCTTACGTAAAGACAATAAAACCATGACTGCTTATCTCATCAAACTTAAAACCATAGCTGATGACCTAGCAGCCATAGATTCCCCAGTTTCAAACCATGAGCTCCTTCACTATGCTTTGCTCAGTCTCCCACCGGAATATAACGCGTTTAACACGTTCACTCTCCAGTCATCTCATAACCTTCCTTTTGAACAACTCAAGACTACACTATTAGATGAAGAGGCTGTGCTTTCCCGCATTCATGCTCGATCTCCCGCCGATCACGATCATGCTCTTGCCACTAACAGTGTGTCGTCAGATTCCTCAGGGTTGTGGAAGGCGTGGTCGCAAGGGTCGTGGACGCAACAACAACAATCGCAATGGGAATAATGGCAGATGTGGATCCCACGGTCAACCACCCCATCACAATTCCGGTACAAGTATGGCTTCCACTGGTGCTCCTTCGTATCCACATAACTAGGGTACCCTGACTCCGGGGCGTCTAATCATATGACATCCAACTCAAGTATTTTAACTAAATACACTGTTTATCATGGTTCAAAATTAATTCAAGTTGGCAATGGGTTTTTACTACTGGTCACTCATGTTGGATTTTTGAAAATTAGTACTAAAACTCGTGACCTCATGCTTCCTCATGTTATGTTGGTTCCTGGTCTCACATACAACCTCTTGTCTATTAAGCAATTATATCGTGATAATAACTATGTTGTTGAGTTTGATTCCTCCTCTTTTTATGTCAAAGACAAGGCTATGGGGATACCTCTCCTCAGGATATGCAGTGAAGGCCCTTTGTATGGGTTTTCTCCGCACCTTACTCTACTTGTTGCATGGACCGGTCACGGTTGAGCTATGGCATAGGCGCTTAGGTCATTTAGGGCATTCTGTTTTAGACACTTTATGTACTTGTTCTTTGATTCCTGCTATCCAGCTCAATAAAATATTGTCATTCATGTTGTTTGGGAAAATCACGTCGATAATTGTTTTCATGTGTGCTACATGATACAAGTTTACCTTTGCAATTAATTCATTCGGATGTTTGGCAATCTCTTGTTGTGTATGAATCTGCGTTTCGTTACTATGTGCTATTTATTGATGATTTACTCGCTTCACCTGGCTCTATCCGATGCAACGGAAGGATGAAGTGTACTCCATATTTTCAGACTTTAAGACCCTTGTTGAATACCAATTTAATCTCAAAATGAAATGTTTTCAAAGTGATGGAGATCGCGAGTTTGACAATAGGCCTATGGCTGCCCTTTGTCGCACCCCCGGCATTCACTTCCACCTTTCCTACCCTGATACTCCACAGCAAAATAGGGTAGCAGAATGAAAACATCAACATATAAATGAAACGGTACGGACCCTACTTTTTTAGGCGCGTCTCCCTCCTAAATTTTGGGCTGATACTGTTTGTACTGCTTGTTACATAATTAATAGGTTGCCTACTCAAATTTTACAAAACTCGCCCCCCTTTGAAAAACTGTTTAAGAAGGCGCCAGACTACAATTATTTTCGGGTCTTTGGGTGTGCTTGTTACCCTAACATTACATCCCATACTCCTCATAAATTGGCTCCCCGCTCTGTATCCTGCATGTTTATTGGGTATGCAGGACATTACAAGGGGTATCGCTGTTTAGACCCCACTAGTGGTCGTGTCTATACAAGTCGACATGTGCATTTTGTTAAGCATTTATTTCCCTATCCTGACATCGCGTCTAGCATGCATGCGACGCCAAGCTCAGGTCCAACCTTAGTCGACATCCCGTTGCCTAGTCCACTTCTCGCCCATGCTCACCACACACCGGGCCCGCACGCTTCGGGACCTCCTCAGGCGATCTCGACTGCGATGGACTCCGGTGTCGTCCCACCGTCCCCTATTGCTTTTCCCACGTAACCCCCATCGCCTCCTTCCCCAGAACCCGCAACTGTGGTCTCCACAGTCAGGACAAGTGAAGGTATCACTTTAGGGGGTGCACATCAAGAACCCCTGATTGCACCTTATGTGACCTCTTTGGACGGTCTTCCTAGGCCCTCCCCTACAGCTGCCGGTGCCCCTCCCTTGTCCAATGTCCATCCCATGCGTACTTGTCTTAAAGATGGGATATGCAAATCCAAACACATTATGTCCCTTAGCTCGATTGTTGTGGCTCAGGAACCTACTCGTTTTTCTCAGACTGCTAAGAATCCCCAGTGGCAGGAGGCCATGGCTGAAGAATTCAATGCCCTCATTCAAAACCAAATATGGGACCTCGTTCCTACCTCTTCTTCTCAAAATGTGGTCGGTAGTACTTGGAAGTACAAAGTCAAGTATAAACCTAATGGCTATGTTAATCGTTTTAAGGCTCGTCTTGTTGCTCAAGGCTTTCACCAGGGTGAGGGCCTTGACTACTTTGAAACATTTAGCCCTGTTGTTAAACAGACCACCATCAGGTTCATCCTTGCCCTTGTTGTCACTAACAATTGGCCCATTCGCCAACTGGACATTAAAAACACCTTTTTACATGGTTTTCTAAATGACGAAGCAAACACATGTGAGCCTCCCGGGTTCATCCACCCGAAATTTCCCATGCATGTATGCCGACTGTGTAAGGCCCTGTATGGCCTTAAGTAGGCACCTCCAGCTTGGTTTCATAGGTTTAGCACGTTCCTCTATAGTCTGGATTTCTATTGTAGTAAGGATGATCCCTCTCTTTTCATACATCAGTCCCCTCCCAATATTGTGTGTCTTCTACTGTATCTGGATGACATTATCCTTACGAGTTCCGACCCTTCTCTGCTCACTTACCTCACTGCCTCTCTATCTACTCAATTTTCCATGAAAGATCTCGGCCCCTTTCATTACTTCCTTGGCATCGAAACCAAATGCATCAGCCATGGCCTCTTCCTTTCCCAACATAAGTGCACCCTTGACCTATTAGGTCGGCATGACATGCTTTAGGCTAAACTTGTACAAACCCCCTTATGAGCTCGGGTGCAGCCCTCTGTGGCTAATGGGTCTCCCCTATCTGACCCGACTGAGTTTCGTAGTGCTATAGGTGCTCTTCAGTACCTAACCATGACTCCTCCGCACATTGCATACGCGATTAACCGTGCCTTTCAGTTTATGCACACTCCCACTACTTCCCATTGGCAGATGGTTAAACGCATCATCTGATACCTGAGGCTCACGCCTGATCACAACCTCACCATCGCTTCAGGCTCCTACACCTCTGTTACTGCATATGCTGATACTGACTGAGGTGGCTGTCCTGACACTCATCGCTCCACAACGGGGTTTGCCTTGTTTCTTGGCCCCAAACTCATTTCGTGGTGTGCTAAAAAGCAGCCCACAGTTGCCAAGTCCTCCACTGAGTGTGAATATTGAGATGTTGCTAAGGTTGTTGCTGAATGTGATTAGATCCGCTACCTCATGCGTGACCTAGGATTGCATCACTCGGGCCCAATAATTGTGTGTTGTGACAACGTTTCTGGTACTTACATGGCTGCCAATCTTATTTCTAATGATCACAATAAGCACGTCAACTTTGACTTTCGCTATGTCCGTGAGAAGGTTGTTAAGGGTGATATTCAGGTTCGATACACTCCTACCACCAAACAAGTTGTTGACATATTCACCAAGAGTTGTCTACTGATTGCTTCCGCTACCATAAAGCCACTCTACCCATTGGTCCCCCTCACACAGATTAAGGGGACATATTAGTGATATTATTCTGGTTATATTATTTTGATATTACCATGATAATATTCTGTAATTATGTCCATTCTTATTACTATAAATATATGCCTCAGCATCCCTATTGGGTATGCTCCATAACTCTAATCTCACAAACTTAACTAAAACTATACGAGAACTAAATCAATGTAATAAAAAATAAAATGACTAAACTAAAAAACTGACCAAGTACAATGACCTTGGCTTTACGTAACCCTAAAAATTACAGGTCATAGTACTTGCTTGGCCCAGCACTTTAAAGCAAGAAAAGACTTTTTCACTAAAACTTGGGTAATCTATAGAGGTGGCTAACAGGTCGACCCGTGACCCAACCCGCAACTCAGAAGTGTACGAACAACTCTACACGGGTCATACCCATCCATACAACATGTCGGGTCGGGAAGAAAATTTTCCTGACCTAGATCGGTCCATGACATGGCTCCGGTGGAACAAGATCGCAGGTTTGACACGGGTTACGAGTCTAACGTGTCAAGACTGGGCCAAACCTATTTTTTACCCTTTTCTTGTTTTTGTCAACTAAATGCGTAAATATAAAATATAAATAAATAAAATCATAATCTTATTAACGAATAGTATAAAATACATATTTTTTTTTACTTGAACAAGTCGAACCCCTGTCTAACGGTCGTTACTAAGTTAGACCTGTGTCATTGCAGGGGTCAAGCCTGCTCCTAGCCTAGCGGAATAAAATGAGACCTAGGACTCGACCCGGTCCAAGGATCAGGTCAACCTAGGTCAACCCACCATCTGCCGGGTCGACCCAACCCGTTGGCCACCTTTATAAGTCCCATGTGTGACAGAATCACAATAATATTGCTTAATCCCTATATGTTGTCCTTGATGTGGACCTTTATTGTTCTTCATTCACTGTCTTACAAATTTAAGTAATAGGCATATTTTAATGTTCCAGTGTTTTTCTAGATAGAATATGAAACTTTGATAAGTGACTAGACTAGACGGGTCATTGCAGGTGCCAAAAGGATTAGTTAACAAACACGGACAAGCACTAAACAAGGGAGCTATATACATAACGGCTAGTAGCCCTCCGGAGGTATATAAAGCATATAGTGATCAGTTTAAGCGCGACTTCACCTCCTTTCTGAGTCTCCGGTCTCAAGAGATTATTTCAGGTGGGTTATTTACATTATAGGTTTTTGTATTTTACTTGCTATGTTAATTCAATACTCATATTTTTATTTAGTAAATGAGATCAAAATTTATACAACGAATGAAGACAAAAAGCAAAATGGCTCTCTAATAAAAGCTAGCAAAGCTTAAAGTAGAAAGCTAAAGCAAAACTCAAACGCATAAAATGCCAACCAAAAATTTGAAAGTAAAATAACGTAGGAGGCTCTCTTAAAACAAACAATCAGATGAAGAATAGCAGTATAAAATTAGGAATTACTGAACTCAGATAAATCAATTGAATGAAAGCTCCCAAATAACCACCAAACTGAACAGCAAAAAATTTAGGCACCTGTATCGACCAATCAAAGTATTAAAGGCACTTTCAAACCGTTAAACCCCTCAGATCGAGAAGCCGCCAACTATCTTCGACCACAAAATTACATACATTCAATTATAAAATAAATTAGGGTTGTTTACTAAAAAACCATGTAAATTTTAGATTCAGTTTCAAAAAATTACCTAAATTTTTTATTTTTCAATGTCATGCCTAAACTTTTCCAAAATATTTTAATGTCACATCTTAATGTGACGCCGTTAACCTCTGTTAGTTTTTGTTAATGTGAATTTTTTTTAATTATAAAATTATTTAAAGTATTTACAAATTTTTTAGATATTTAAAATATTTTTTTTAAATATTTTAAAATTATTTAAATTTAAGTTCAACTTTTTTAATATTTTCTCTTTTTCTCAAAAGACATGTTATAAAAAATAACAGACAACATTAACATTAAGGTGTAGCATTGAAAATTTTTTATAAGAATAGGTGTGACATTGAAAAATTAAAAAATATAGGTAATTTTTTTAAATTGTATCTAAAATAAGTAATTTTCTGTAAAAAAAATCCAAAAAGTTATATACATGTATCATTGTCGTGGCGAATAATAACATATAGGTAATTCCTTATGTTGCCAACCTCCTGAGTGTCCTCCCCTTCATCACCCTCTATTCTACTTGTTTCTTCTCGTTTTTTATTGATAGACTCGCTGCAATTTTTTATTGTGTTACATCACTAATCTCAAATATTTATATAAGGAAAAGGAACATACCCTGTGCCACAAGGGCTCCCGCCTACGCAGGGTCTGGAGGGGCGGATGTACGTAGCCTTCCCCCTTCAGGGTGTTAACCTGAAGAGAGACTATTTCCTAGTGCCCCCAACCTGAGGGCGAGGACTTCTCAGGAAGTCACCCATCCTGGTACTACTCTCGCCCAAGCACGCTTAACTTCGGAGTTCTCATAGGATCCGGTGACAGCATGTTGGTGCCCTCTTTGGTAATCTCTAATATTTATATACTTATTGAAATTGGTTTCTTAATTTTTATTTAAAATAGCTGTTTATATTTTAGTTTGTAAATATTGATCTCCAGAGAGACCATTTTTATTATAAAATAAAATTATGAGAGATTATTTTAAACAAAAAAAATAAAAGACCATTTTAAATAAATTTATATATATTAGAAATCAATGGAGTAATTAAATCGATACAAACACTATAAAATTTGGGTATTAATGAGTGGATTATATTGTTTTAGGTGGTCGTATGGTTTTAACATTCAGGTGCATTCCCAAAAGTGATAACCTTGACTATGTTTGGGACTTGGAGCTAGTTGGAATTGCACTCAAAAGCATGGTTCATGAGGTAAGTTTCAAATGTTTGACAAACAAAATAAAAGAACAAAAAAATATTTAACTTAAAAAAATAAAATATAAACTTTACACATGGTGCAACCAATTTTGTGTCTACAGATTTGCTAAGATTTTCACTAATTTATTAAGGAAGAGTGACAGAAAATTTATGTATGTATATATATAACCACGAGAATCCTAACACGCCTGAAAAGACCCACAATAAACTAGATCAGGCTTGGGACCAAATCAAGCCCAACCATGGACATAACGAGTTTGAATCCAAAGCAATTGGAGAAAACCACTGCTTTGTGCTGTGCCCATATAGCACTAGACATTCACACATATACATGTATAATATACCTAATTTATATATTTAATATATCTATTCACATGTATTATAAATCTTTATATAAAATAATTATAATTTATATACCTGACATCACTAAAAATTAATAAACATTTATATATATATATATATATATATATATATATATATATATATATATATATTAAATATATAAAATTTTGTATAATATAAATATTTATAAATTTAATATAACCACAACAACAATAATTCTAGTGCCACACGGGCTCCAGCATAAGCGGGGTCTGGAGAGTGGATGTACGCGGCCTTCCTCCTTTAGGGTGCTACCCTAAAGGGTGGCTATTTTCAAGGATCCTCAACCTGAGAAGCGTGTCATCATGGAAGCACAGTAGCAATAAATTTAATATATGTAGATTAAATATATAAATTAGGTATATTATACATGCATACAAGCAAAATTTAAATGCCACGTAGGCACAATACAAAGCAGTAGTTTTCTCCCACTGCTTTGATTCCAAACCCGAACATACCCATTAATAATAAAACCAAGCTCCAAAGCTCAACATGAAACTTCATTGCGTCCTAGGTTGATTTAATGAGTTGACAATTGAGAAATACATAAAAGGCCAAGTAAATTTTTATCCTAAAACTCGAATTTTCATTTTCATCATAAAATTAGAGATAAATGAACCAAGGGTTTGACGTAGTACTTGTCTTGAGAATGGATTTAAGATTTGGAAGGTCTGATAAGGGAATGATTGAGTTTGAGTATACTCTAACAAACTTAAGTCAAGTTCGAATATGGGTAGCTCAACTTCATTGGGTTATTAAAGGATTGTTAAGAACTCAGCTGTCATTAATGCTGCAGATTTGGCCTCCAGCTAGATCAGATGATCTAGTAGAGACTCAGTGCTCCTTATGTGATGCTATTATCCCCAATCCAGTCACTTTAGACCGAATATAGATGCTATGATGTGAAATCCAAGAGACTCTCAGTCCACTATATCTAATTCTTTTTCGAAAGATTATAACACTCAAGCAATTGTTTTTAGTGAGGACAACCGGATTGGGACGATCAAGTCGGTTGAGGACAGCAGCACACCAATAGGTGGATTGCCACTTGCTTTTGAGAAAGTAGTTAGCCCCCCCGGCGTGTGAGGGCGGACTAAGTAGTTGGAGAAAGTAAAAACTTCTAACATACGATACAATTCCACTTCACGGCACGGCCAAAAAAAATCTACGTGGAAAAGACAGGTCGACGCTAACTTCAATCCCTTCGCCTCTCGGAAGCAAGAAAGCTAGCAGCTTTGTGCAAAATAGTAATTATTAGTAATTCTTTCACTCCTTATGCACCAAAGCTCTATGGCGCCCTGCCGGGAATTATTAAAGCTCTAAATCTTTTTGTTGAGGAGAATTCGTTATCAGTACCTGTTTTAGCAAAGAATGAACAATGAGCTAGCACGGTAATTGGTCAGCTGGTATTAGGTCGATAATGGGCTAAGGATAACTCGTTAGTAGCTTGAATAGCTCAACTAGACTAGGTTAGCAAGCAAAGTCTATAAAGAGTTTGGACAAAACTTATATTGAAACCACAAATCAACTGAAAAAATTAGGCCCGCTAAAAGCCTATAAAGACCATTTTCTTTCAAAATAAATAGTGTATTTTTAACTAAAAATGGCTTAAATTTTATGTGCAGTTTTAAAAAATTGCCTAAAATTTTTAACTTTCCAATATCACACCTAAATTTTTCAAAAATTTTCAATATAATATCTTAACGTTAACATCGTTAGTATCTGTTACTTTTGCAATCTAGCTTTTGAAAAAGGATAAAATAATTTTAAAATTTTCAATTTATATTTAAAATAATTTGAAAATAAATAAAATTTTTAATATTATGTCATCAAAAAAATTAACAGATATTAATGGCGTCATATTAAGTTGTGACATTAAAAAATTTTACGTATGATATTAAAAAATTAAATCCTAATTTTATTTTTATTTTTTTGAGAAACTGTATCTAAAATTTAGGTAATATTTAATTTGATGGAAAATCAAAGTATTTTAACGTTGTTACCGCAAAGCAAAGTGGGGGGCTTTCATCAATTTGTACAGTCCAAGCCCTTTTTCACATATACTTGTCATATGGGCTTCCTGTTTAGAATATATAGCAATAGTTGAATATATGGTTAGAATATATTATATAGAATTATGTTAGAATATATTATAGCTAGAATATATTGTGTTGAATATGTGGTTAGAATATATTATATAGGATTATGTTAGAATATATTAAATTATGGTTAGAATATATTGTGTAGGATTAATATGTATATGTTTCCATATATTGTAATTATGAGTTCATTATAAATACAAGAGGGGGCCACCTCATTTGGTATGTCTAATCCTAAACTTTCATGGTATCAGAGCTACCAAAAGCTTAAAACGCTCTCTCTTTCTCTCTCCAAGGCAAACTCTAGCCTCCATTTTCTTCTTCCTTTTCCAAAAAAAAAAAAAAAAAAAAAGAAAGAAAGATAACCTAAATTAAAATTAAAACCCTAGTCCAGAGCCGCCACCGGCTAGTTGTCTTCTCTCTCACGCACCGCAGCCCCTCTTTAGGCTAACCCTAGCCAAGTTCCTCATAATTCGCTATGCTAGCTCGGGGCCTCTTTTCTCCGTTCCTAAGTCATCCTCTACGCATGTGTCATTAGTTGCTTATCAGATTACGCAGTTTCTCTGGCATCACAGACTTTGTCATCCTGGGCAACCGGTCCTATCCTCATTAGTTAAACACAAATTCATTTCCTATTTAGGTTCTACTTCAAAGTCCAGTCTTTGTCATACTCGTCAGTTAGGCAAGTACAGTCGTTTACCTTTTCAAAAGTCTGTTTCCTTTACATCTCGTTCTTTTGATATCGTTCATTCTGATGTATGGATATCACCTATTATTAGCTTCAGTGGTTATAAGTATTATTTGCTATTTTGGATGACTATTCTCATTTTTTGGAGATTTACCCGATGTGTGCTAAATCTGAGGTGTTTGATTTATTTGTTCAATTTTGAAATCTCGTGCTTAACCAATTTGGGATAGAGGTCAAACAATTTCAGTGTGATAATGGCACCGAATACATTAACAGGGATTTTAATAAGTTGTTTGCTGAACGGGGCATTCTTAGTCGAATTTCATGCCCACATACGTCCCAACAAAATGGGAAAGCTGAACGAATGCATAAAACTGTTGGAAATATGATGCATACTTTGTTGTTTCAAGCTTGTAAGCCTTTAGAGTATTGGGTGGAGGCTGCTCATGCAGCTACATATATAATAAATCTTTTGCCCTCTACCTCTATCAAGAAGAAAATACCCTTTCAATGTCTTTACAAGAAAAAGGCCTCCTATGATCATCTTAGGGTTTTTGGTTGTGCCTGTTATCCCAACTTAAGTGCTACTACGCTGCATAAACTAGCACCACGGTCCCCATTATGTGTCTTTTTGGGGTACCCTCCGAACCATAAGGGCTACAAGTGTTTAAATCTCATGACTAATAAAATTATTATCTCGAGACATATTATTTTTGATGAAACAGATTTTCCTCTAGCCTGGTTGGGGGCCACTTCGCAGCACACTATGCATCGTCTTCAGTAGATGTTCAAACCACCACTTGATGCATCACCTTTCTGTGGCCTGTTGCCCCTCCCGGTTCCACCTCCCACACCTTCCACTCCTGCGGCTCCCTTGCTTTCTCCATTGCCTTCCTCTGATACTCGCTAAACGTGGCCCACACCTCCACCGCAACCACTGCCTCTGCCATTATCACCACCGCCCGAGCCACCTGCCTCTTCTCAGTCAGTTCATCCAATGGTTATTTGGTCTAAAGCTGGTATTACTAAGCCTCTTCTCAAACCCTCAATGGTTGCTCGTTCTGCTATAACTGATATTCCTTATTCCTACAAGCAAGCACTTAATGATGATAATTGGAAAAATGCAATGCTTGATGAATATAATGCACTTCAGCGTAACCACACTTGGACACTTGTTCCAAAACCAAGTACTACTAATGTTGTTGGCTCCAAATGGTTTTTTCGTGTCAAACAGACTTATACAGGTCAAATTGAGCGCTATAAGGCGCGTTCAGTTGCTCAGGGTTATACGTAACGGTATGGTATTGATTATGATGAGACTTTTAGTCCTGCTGTCAAACCGGCCACTGCTCGTACTATCTTAATCATTGCCACATCACGAAAATGGCCCATTCATCAGCTTGATGTTAAAAATGCCTTTTTAAATGGCACATTAAATGAAGAAGTGTTTATGAAGCAGCCACCGGGTTTTGTGAATTCTGATTTTTCAGATTACGTTTGCAAGCTTAATATATCATTGTATGGACTGAAGCAAGCACCCCATGCATGGTATAATCGTTTTGTGTCCTTTCTTCATCGCCTCGGTTTTCACAGTTGCAAGTACGATTCTTCCATGTTCACTCTATGACGTGGGACTGATATGGCTATTTTGATGTTTTATGTGGATGACATTGTTCTTTATGCTTCTTCTACTACATTCCTTCAGACTTTACTACACTCTCTTCAGTGTGAATTTGATATGACAGATTTGGGACGTCTCAACTACTTTCTTGGAGTCTCTGTTTCTCATCTTCCTGATGGTTTATTCTTATCTCAGTCCAAGTGTGTTCATGATTTGCTCAAGAAGACTGACATGTTAGCCTGCAAACCCGTAGCTACTCCCACAGATTCCAAATCCAAGCTCTCTGCTTCTGATGGGGAGCTTATGACCGATATCACCTTGTATCGGTCGGTTGTCGGTGCATTACAGTATCTAGCTTTTACTTGTCCTGATATCTCTTATACAGTGCAACAGGTGTGTCTGTTTATGCATGCTCCTCGTCTTCCTCATTGGGTTGCTGTCAAACGTATTCTTCGCTATGTTCGAGGTACTATGAATCATGACCTTGCTATCTCTCCTGGTGCCCTTGATCAACTTGTGGCCTATTTTGAAGTTGATTGGGCTGGTTGTCCTGACACTCGTCATTCCACCTCTGGCTTTTGTGTGTTTTTTGGTGGTAACCTTGTTTCCTGGTCCTCCAAACGATAGCCCACCGTCTCTCGCTTCAATGTTGAAGCAGAATATCGCGCCGTTGCCAATGCCGTTTCGGAGTGTTGTTAGCTGCAGTCTCTCCTTAGTGAGCTTGGCATCACTATTCCTAAAGCAACCCTGGTCTACTGTGACAACGTTTCAGCAACCTATCTCTCCACTAATCCCATTCAGCATGTTCATACTAAACACATCGAGATTGACATTCATTTTGTGCGTGAAAGAGTTCACATGGGTCTTGTTCGTGTCCTTCATGTGCCCTCTTCACAACAGCTTGCTGATATTTTTACTAAGAGCCTTCCTCGACAGTTATTTTTATTTTTCAAACACAATCTTTGCATTCGGTCACCTCCTGCCTCGATTGAGGGGGGATGTTAGAATATATGGTAATAGTTGAATATATGGTTAGAATATACTGTATAGGATTATGTTAGAATATATCGTGTTGAATATATGGCTAGAATATATTGTATAAGATTATATTAGAATATATTATATTATGGCTAGAATATTTTGTGTAGGATTAATATGTATATGTTTTCATATATTGTAATTATGAGTTCATTATAAATACAAGAGGGAGCCATCTCATTTGGTGTGTCCAATCCTAAACTTTCACTTTCATCATATGAATAAAAGTGTATCTATGTATGTGTAGCAAGTATAATTTATACTAAATCTTGAATAAACTATTGACACATAAAGAAAAGTGTATCTACCTAAGTGTCACAATAGACCTTTTTTGTTGTAGTTGCCAAGTATGAAAAATAATAGTTTTTTTATCAAACCAAGAATAGAAAAGATTTATATATGTGTATATATATATTTTACTAAAAGGTACCTAGAATTTAAGCTTGGTTTCAAAAAAGTTTCTTGTTTTTTTAATATCACACGCCTAAATTTTTTAAAAGGTTTCAATGGCACACCTGAATGCTATAGCCGTTAACATTTGTTACCTTTTTCTAACGTGACTTTTGAAACCAAAAAAAAGGAGAAAATAGTTTTAGAAAATTCAAATTTATATTTAAAATAATTTTATTAAAATTATAAAAAATCTTAAATATCTACAAATTTGCAAATATTTTAAAAATATATTTTTTTAATTTAAAAAATGCAACGTTAGCAAAAACTAACGGATGTCAAATGGCATTACATTAAAATGCAATATGAAAATTTTTGAAAAGTTTGGGCCTGGCATGGAAAAATTAAAAAATTTAGATTATTTTTTGAAGAAACATCTATAATTTTTATACTTTATGTTAAAAAATCCTAAAAAAATGATCCAAAATCCTGTTCAAGGCTCAATTGGAACTCAAACTCATAAACCCTTATCATGAGTCTGAACATGGGTTTTGCATGTCCTCTATGTTGACCTATTCTTGATGCAACTTCAATGTAGACTTTTTTCTCAGAAAAATACGGACAATGCTCGACAATTATTACCATATGTATAATTTGCTCAACTGTTGTCATAGGGACTACTCGAAGCGCGCAAGTTAGACGCATACAACGTACCGTATTATACACCGACAGTGGACCAAGTAAAGGACTTGATTGAGGCTGAGGGTTCATTTACACTTTGCAAGGTTCAAACTTTTACTGTTGACTGGTGCTTGAAGGAAGATGAGTCAACCCTCGAGCTTGACACCCAAGCCAAGCTTGCAGCAGACAGATATAGAGCCGCCATGGGACCCCTCTTTGCTCATGAGTTTGGAGCAAGGCTCGTGGATGGTTTGTTCCAAAGATTCCAAAACATTGCTAGAGAATGTTTGGCCACTAGGAAACTGGAGGTATTGAATATTGTTGTCTCGTTGATAAGGAACAATTACTGAAAACTATATGTGTGAGTCAAGTACTCAAGTTTTATTTCGAAGTTACAATGAAAGAAGATTCATATGCAAATCTAATGTGCTATTGCCGTAGGATTTTAAGGAAAATAAATATTAGATTAGAGAGTGTAAACATATGATTAATTGAATCTGTTCTTGCTGTCAATTGAAGATAGCTGGTTTTATTTGCAAGACAATTGCAAAAAAGAATGTATATGTCGATCATGATTAGAACATGGTCATCCTGGCCTCTCATTCTCCATATTCTTTGTGACAACATCCAGTGAGGCAACTACTTGAGGTTAACCAAAAATATTGATTTAAGGCTTGTTTAACCAAGCATTTTTTTCTTTAAAAAAAGTGTCGTTTTAGGGGGAAAAAGACTTCTTTTAGGGTTTGAGGTGTTTCTCATGTAAAGAAATACTTTTAAATTGAAGTAAAATATATTTTTCTACTTTTGAATAGAAGTAGAAAAATAATATATATTTTTAGAATAGAAGAAAAAATAAAAATAAAAAAACTTCAAATAAAAACATCTGAACAAAACATTTTTTATAACAATTTTTTGACAAAAAGTACTTGATTTTTTTTTTTTTTTTCACAACTTCACCAACAACAACAATAATCTTAGTGTCATAAAGGCTCCTGCTAGAGTAGATTTTTTGGGGGAGGGGTGTATGCAACATTTTCTCTTCAAGGTGCCACCTAAATGGAAGTTATGTCCAAGGGCCCCTAATAAGAACAGCGAAACAATAAAGCAACAATCAGGCAACAAGCAACACAAGGTAAAGCACATTTATATCAATTTATGATGTGGACCTTTACTGATCTTTGCTTTCATCTAGATTTTAGTAAAGGACATTTATCGAGATAGTTTATTGTAGATGCCAAAAGAATTAGTCACCGAAGATGGAGAAGCACTAAACAAGGGAGCTATATACATATCAGCTAGCAGGCCCCAAGAGGTGTATAAAGCATATAATGATCAATTTAAGAGCAACTCCACCTCCTTTCTAAGTCTTCGGTCTCAAGAGCTTGTTCCAGGTGGGCTATTTATGTATTTTACTTGTTATGTTGAGTAAGTATTTGTACTTTTTTTTATAAATGAGGTCAAAATTTATACAAGGAATCAAGAAAAAAAGAAAAATGGCTCTCAAACAAAAGATAACAATGCTTGAAGTAGAAAGACTAAATCAACCATATGCAATAGGTACCCTATGTCGGAATTTAATGAATGTTTGCAGTAGGGGTGCACGTGGGTTGGGTTTGGGTGGGCTGGGTCAAGAACCAACATGACCCATCCAACATTTGACCCATATCCAACCCGTATCCATCAAATGGTAGGATGATGGTTCTGGCTTGGGTTGGGTTGGGTTGGGTCGGGTTTGGCCATGTTTAGTTAGTGCATAAACATTCATCTAAGTTCCGATTTTAAGTAATTCTAATTTGAGTATAAGATAAATAATCGATAACAAAGTCAAGAAGGAGATCTAGTTATCAATTATTGATCTGAATGATAATATGCTGAGATTATTCTATTTTGGATCATCCGCATGCATATATATACATATAATTATTTAGATACCCTGAAATTTTAACGTTTATTATCTAGGTACCCTATGTCAATTATATAAAATGCAATTAAAATAGCCTAAGTTTAAATATTTTATCACCTATGTACTCCATGTTGGAATTTGATAAAATTTTTTAGAAATCTAACCAATTTTATGCAAAGATAATATATAAGTTATATCATTATTTTTGACAAAAATTTAACAAATTGTGATAAAATATTTACCAAATTTTCGTGTAAACTACTTAAATATATTGCCGAAATCATATGTCATATTAACATCCTTTGCCAAATAACCAAATTGTAATGAAAATACTTATATATTATCGGAGACATGTTCTAATTTAACATTTTCCAATAAATATCTATCGAATTTCAAAAGGATACTAGATTGATTAAATTTTGAAATATCCAAGTACCTAATAGATAGAAAATTTAAATCTTATGGTATCCCACTTATATATTTGAACTTAGGATACCTATGTAATAAATAATCAAATCTCATGTATCCAACTAATATATTGAAACGTCAGGTACTTAAGTAGTAAATAGTCAAACTTTTAGGTTTCATACTTGTATATTGAAACATCAAATACCTAAGTAATAATCAAACATAAAAAAATCCCACTTATATATTAAAATGTCTGGGTATCTAAATAATAAATAGTCAAACCTTAAAATATCAGAGATATGTTCACCTCATTTGGGCTCATTTGGAAATTCTCCAAGATAATGAATGTCAACCCATGGATAACCCAGAACTATATCCAATACTCATGGGTACAAAGGATATTGGACCCACTAGACCGAATGTTAAAAATATACACAATCCAACCCAACCCAATTGATATGGGTTGGGTGGGTCTTGGGTCTTACTCAACTCATGAACACCCCAGTTTGCAAGAATCTGACCAAATTTATTCAAAAAGCGTTGATATAATACATGATTACCATAATATATTTATCAGTGATGGCCATATTTTCATAACAAATTCAGCAAATTGTAATCAAATATTCATTAAATATGGACATTGACTATCTAAATGTTGTCACAATCATTTGTCGTTTTTGCAATTTTCAGCAAAAACATCATTAGAATCTAGTAAATATACTAATATATTGTCCGAATCCTATTTACTTTAGAATTTTCCAGTTAAAATCTACTAAATATTAACAAAAGAGTATATAGTTAATAAAATTTTTAAATTTTATATTACCTAAGTAATAAAATATTTAAACGTTATCTCATCTTTCATGGCAGATTACAAATTGCTATATCAACTTGCTGAACCCACATGGGCTGCCGTTAATAATGGAGCCCAACTAATGAGGTCATTTATTTACATCCCGTAATTGTAGGGGCAAAAATTATTATTATCATAAGAATAATATTATTTATAAATAAAAAAGAGTTATAAAATTATCTTAAAAATTATAATTTATTCTAATGATAATAATTTTGTCCTAATAATAAGATTATCCTTTATTTAGTGAACAAAAGAACAGTAATTATTAATATTATAACAATAATGTAACTTATAATGAATAACAAATACAAGATTTGATAAAAATTTTCTAACATTAACAATTTTGCTCAGATAATAATATTTACCTAAATATTTACACCAAATTGGTGAGTGATTAGCCTAGTTTGCTGGCCCTAGGGTTCCTTACCTCAATCAGGTTAGTTGGGTCGGGTTGGGTTACAATGATTTATTTTCGGTTTATCTCATTTCGATATGGAGTTATGCACAAAAATGATCAATCTATGAGCCTAGGAATTGATTCAATCTAGTATCTTTTGTCAAAATTTTAGTGGATTTTTATTGGAAAACGTTGACATGGAAAATGATTCTTGGCTTCTTTTATCAAAATCCCCTATTAGTAAATATAGCATGAAAATTAAATAGGATCTAATCGTTTATTACTCAGCTATATATATGAAATTTTGATAACAAGTTTGTTGACTAATAAGAGTAAAGTTTAATGTTAGATTGTTAGTCATAATAGCGATGACAAAATCATAATATATAGTAAATAATGTAGTATAATCAATCATTTTAGAGTTAAAATGATAAATTTAGCAAATATATTGATTATTCACAATTATCATTCATTTTTTTAAAAAGAAAAAATGCGAATATTTATTGTAATATGTGCATTTTATGGATAACATTGAGAAAACATGTATCTCATCGTATTATTAACAATTATACGTAAACTTCTTTTTTAAATGGGAAAATATAGATACATGTTTGAGTGTGTATTATACACGAGTTCACTAACAGAGTCAAATCTAATATTTTTTCAATCAAAAACACTAAATCAAATATGATTCAGACAATATATCGGTATCGTCAAATAGAATTTAGTGAATTTTTTCTAAACCCACTAAATTCTTGGTGAAAAAACTGAAGTAACTTATCTACATATTGTAATCATATATTACATTAACAATTTCTTGTGAGAGTTGTCTAGATTTTGGTGAAAGTTCACTATATTCAGATGTTAGGTACCTTGGCGATGATGTTTGCAAATCTTAGAATACCTTAAAGTATAGGTTTTTTTTTAACTGAAAATCACCTAAATTTTAGTACAGTTTGAAAAAATCATCTTAATTTTTTAATTTTTCAATGTCACACCAAAACTTTTCAAAATTCTTTAATGTCAAACCTTTAATGTTAACACTATTAAGGTCCATTAGTTTTTGTTAATGTGGCTTTTGGAAAAAAAAAAAAAAAAGAAGAAAATAATTTTAAAATATTTTTCATATTTCAAAAAATTTAAATGTCCCCTCAAAAAAAACTAACAGATGTTAACGACATTAATATTAAGGTATGACGTTGAAAAATTCTAGAAAGTTTAGTTGTGACATTGCAAAATTAAAAAATTTATGTTGTTTTTTGAAAAACACCTAAAATTTACATAGTTTTTTTGTAAAAAAACCTAAAATTTACGTAATTTTTTGTAAAAAACCTTAAAGCATATCTTACAATATTATAACACCTAAATGATAACTGTTCAAATCTGAATATCTAATTTCCCAAATTCTCATATATATGGTTTGCCAACCTTGTCAGAAAATCAAAGGGTGTCAAAAACTAGTATGGAGACTATAAAGTGGGTGTGGCGAATCGGAGGGAGATTGAGAGTAAATGAAATAACCGTGGGATGAAGAACTCTTAATTGAATGCGCATTCGATCTATTGCCATTCTTATACTAAATGTCGAAGAGATTCTTCACATGGAAGGCGGTGTCGGGGAGGCCAGTTACGCTAATAATTTAGTTCAAGTCGGTATCTTTCTCTCTTTCTCTGATCTCTAGCTTTAACTATAGTTTGATTACTTTTGTTCATATCTGTATAGCAAATTTTGTTACAAATCATTTTTGTAAAGTTAGGGGGTATTAAGACTAAGAGTATATTTGGACAGGTTGTGAAAAAATCAGCTTTTTAGAGCACTTTGGTTTAAATTCTTTTATTAGGGGTATTTTCGTCTTAAAAATTTTTAATTTTTAGAGCACTTTTTTTTTTTTTTTTTTGACCAAACACTTTCAAATCTTGAAAAAAGTGTTCTTTTCTAAAAACATACTTTTTACTAAAAAAGAAGCTTGGCCAAATAGACTCTAGATCTTTTTCACAGTATAACTTTGATGATGGTGTGTCTTATTTACTTGTAAAAATATCTGTATCTGCTATGTTTTTCTGTGCCAATAATTTTTCAAACTCTATAAATCTCCTCTTTCTTGGTGAAAGCCGAATTTAATTCTAGGTATCGAATACTATCCTTAGAGAGACTTTACTGGTTGAACTAACAAGTTTCAAACACATATTAAAATGGATAATTACATGTTTGTACCCCAAAAAGTTTGGTGTATTAATTTTTTTAATCCGTAAACTTTGTGAATTAATTTCTTAGTCCAAAAAGTTACATGAATTTAATACAATAATACAAATAGCGATATGTAATGATGCAAAACAGGCCCCTCTTTCTTTTTATATCGTTGTTTGGACAATTTTATTAAATACATGTAACTTTTTATACTAAAAAAATTTTTTCACAAAATTTATGGATTAAAAAATTAACACACTCAACTTCAGGGTACTAATGTCACATATCAAAGGATGTTCCATTCCAAAATCAATTAACAATGAGGGAAGTAGCTCCTTAGATATATAAAGTGATATACTATAAGCCCTTCCACCAATATGGGATTCATTTATTTTGCCTAAACATATTTTTATTGTATCAACTAATACATAATTTATCCTAAATCATATTGAGAAAGTTTTATCCCATCACTATCGATCTGAAAAATGCTAAGGTATATTTTGTTGGAATCAACAACAACAATAGATCCAGTGCCTCAAGGGCTCCCGCCTAAGCAAGGTCTAAGAGGGTGGATATACCCAACTTTACCCCTTCATGATATAACCCTGCTGAGAGGCTCTTTCCGAAAACCCCCAACCTTATAGGGTTGGCAACACGAGGACCTCCCAAGAGGTCACCCATCCTAGTGCTACTCTAACCCAAGCATCCTTAATTTCGGAGTTCTAAAGTATATTTTGTTAGAATCAAATAAAGAAAATAATATATAAAACATATAAAATAGAAAGATATTACCTGGAACGTGTGGAATGACACAATAAAAATAAGGTCATAGTTGCGCGAGGCACGGATCACGCTTTTTTTAAAATGGCTTTGCGCCCCTTTCGGATCTAATCCGGTGCAATAGGTACCGGCGTGCCGCTTCCAAGATACATCACCTAACTAGAGATGACGCTTTCTTTGTCTGCACTTAAATTTAAATTTTAATGTACATCAACTATTTTCATTAAACAGAACTTTTTATATAAAACATTCTTAAATTATTATTAGACTTAAATTTTTAAATACATAAAAAATATATAATTGTATGTATTCAATAAAAATTTTTACAACAAAGTAGAGGACACAAATAACATCATCAAACAACATTGGATTTCAAAAACACAACTGAAAGTTTATATTTTTTATTAAAATATCTAATATATTTTCTTCCAAATAAAAAATATGGAATGTATTTACCCTCTGTCTCGCTGCAATTTCTTTTTTTTTTGTCGTTGCAACAACAACAATGATATTAACAATTCCCTGAAAAGGATAAGATATACGTAATCTTATTCCTATTTGGAACTATCCTGTAAAGAGACTATTTTTGAAGTAACTCTAACATTAAAAACAATAATATTAATAAAATCAAAATCAAATGAAATAATCTTAGGTAGTTTTTATCCAAAAAAAGAAAAAACAAGTGATTTTCTTACTATATGCATTGCATGCCTAATTGGGTAATATTAGGTAGCTTCCTATAGGGATAAAATTGTGTACATCGTACCTTTCTCAGACCCTACCTTAGTGGGAGTCTCTTTGACATTGTTAAGTAAAAAACGCATATAATTGGAATATTACATGTTTATCCATTTTTTGTGTTTAAATAGGGGTTTATGTATAATTGTCAACAATATGATCAAATACATATTTTTTATATTATTTGTACAATACACATATTACAACCTGTGTCTATATCTTTATCAGTTAAACAATAAATGATAATTGAAAAAAAAATAAATATTTACATTTAAAATAAGTATCCATGTTTTGTATTTTGCCTAATTAGCCACTTTAACTCTAAAATTATTGACCAAACCCTATCATAAACCATGGTTTATATTTTTGCTACGGTTATTGTGGCTAACACTATTCTTTATTTTTAAGGAAATTATAACTTAGGCACCTTGAAGTTCAAGCATCTATCACCTAAGTACCCTGATATTTCAATATATACAATGAAGTACCCCAAAGTTTGAATATTTTATCACCTAGTCTCCCTATGTCACAATTTGATGAATTTGTAAGAATCTAACCAATTTTATACAAAAAATAATAATCTAATATATGATTACAATAATATACATAAGTCATGTCAATGTTTTCACCAAAATTCAAGAATTACAATAAAGTAATCCGTGGACATAGGCTTCGGTTGAACCACGTAAATTCCGATGTCTAAATATTTACCCCCAATCCTTTCATTGTGTTTGCTATTTCAATTTGGGGTTCATATTTCGTGGGTAGTCTTAAAAACCAGTGTAATCAAAGAGTTGGGTAAAGGATGTGAGTTCCTAACCAATTTAAGGAATGGGTCGAGTTCAAGTTGACTTCATTTTCAAATCCCTCGCACAACACATTTGTCAACACTAAAACTATACACATTTTTTAAATATTAGGCTTTATAAATAAAATAGTATTCAATGATGCTATTTGATACGATCCGAGGTGGGATCCTATCCAAATAATCCAATCAACCCTTAGAATCTAACATGCAATCAATCACAACACCAACACAAGATTAATACCAGGGCCTATGAAATAGCTAAATTGTTATCCCATTTTGTATATATTGGATAGTATAAGTAATTACAAGCATATAGAGAAAAGGGGGGGAGATGTAGAAGGACGGGGTGAATACTAGAGAAACATTAGGGGAAAGAGAGGGAGAGAGCATCACACTAATACAAATTTTGCATGCCTAATCTATTGGGGGTAACCCCTTATTGATAGTAATAGTTAGTTATATTAGGGCTGAGGTGGCAGTGCGGGATTGCCAGGTATGGGGTGCGGGTTGGCGGAAAGGGTTGACAGGTGGGCCTAGGCCCATTCGTAACAATTTTATTATGAAACTAGAGATATATTATACTCAACAGAACGAGAATAAAAATACAAACTCAAATATAATCAGAGAAAAATAACAAGTATTTTATTTCAGAACTCAGGAACTAACTAATGATTTTAGTTCTCTCAAATATCTCAACTTATTCTTTCTCAATTCGTTGCTTCATTTTCTCATAGAACATACGTATATATATTCCTAAAGTTAAATCATGGGTCATCGGCCTTGACCTGGTATTTGGACACGTAAGTATGTGTCTTACATACAAATTGATTATACACATACATATAGTGTATATATATACATAATTTCTAATTTTTAGAGACATTTAATAATATCCAATATTAACCATAAAATTGTACCCAAAAAATATCCAATATTTACAACAGTTATTATTTTATTGAAGAGTTTTCCTATGATATTTCAGCTATTTTGTTCAAGTCGAATGAGTGAGCATTAAGAACAAACTAATCTTTCCATGCCATGGTTTAAACATTTGAGATAATCAGTTACTCTGACACCAACAATGTTTTGCATAATATCTCTACAGAAAACAATAATAAAGAAAGCTCAACCAATGCTAGAAGAGGCATTATCCAAACTCGCTGCCACAATGTCACCAGAGTGTCTAATGGTGGCCGACTTGGGTTGTTCATCAGGGCCAAACGTGCTCGAAGTGATATCGACGATAATCAATATAACAAGCACTAAACAAGATCCTCCAAAGGAGGACTGTGAACAAGAAGTCATGGTGTTCCTAAATGACCTATTAGGGAATGATTTCAACAGTCTGTTCAAGATAGTTGTATCCGGTTTATTGAATACAAATAATAACAATGAACTCATTGATACAGAGGATCAATTTAATTATAGTAATAATAACAACAATAATAATAAAAACGAAGAAATAGTATGCTATGTTTCCGGGACACCAGGCTCATTTTATGGGAGACTCTTTCCGAAGAATTTTCTGCACTTTGTTCATGCTTCCTCTAGTCACCATTTCCTCTCCAGGGTTTGCTCCTCTCTCCTTTTGTTTTTCATTGTTTGAATTGTTAAAAATTTGGTTTTATTTATGCTATGCTATATATTCCGGTATTTTACTGCGTTAAGTTAATCATTATAAAATTTACTTGTTTCATTTAGTTCTATGGAGAAAAAAAAGATAAATAAGTGACGTAGTTGTAGTGGCTGAGTCACCGATGGGTTTACTAGGTTGGTGGGAAGTTACTTGCATTTCGTTGAAAATTATTCAATAAGACATTAAGTATCTGCGATTTTACCATATGACCAAATTGACACAAGTAAAACTTTACGAGAACTAAATTAATATAGCTAAAATAAAATGACTAAATTGATAAATTGACAAAGTATGACGACATTTGGTTTACGTAACCCTTAAATCACAAGTCATAATACTTGTTTGGCCTAGCCCTTTGGAGCGAGAAAATACCTCTCTTTCTCTCAAAACCCACCGCCACCACCATCATAAATCTCAGTCAACTCTACCCCTACCGCCGCAGCCACCACCCTCCATCGCCGACCTAATAGCCATTTTTGTTTTTAAACCACCCCCCGCCCCACCAATCTCTCTCTCTCTCTCTCTCTCAAAACCCACCATTGGGGATCGCAATGGGGCGGGGCGGGGCGGGTACGGGGGTTGTCTCCTCCGTACCCATACCTGCCACCCAAATCCTATACCCGTACCCGCCCCATTACCTGCCACGGGTATTAAGTAGATACCCGTGCCCGCCCCGGCGGGTACAAACTCATACCCGTACCCGCCCCATTACCCGCGGGTATCCAGTGGGTATATATTACCTGCCCCGTACCCTCCTCTAATGTGTGTAGAAAACGATTATCTAAACCGGGTTATATTAGTTATTTAATACTAGTTTTAAAAATCAATTATATTTTTTTATAACATGGATAAATAATTTGGGTTATTGAATTTAAACACGTATTTTTTTAATTTGAAGATTAATTATGTACAAAATAAAGCAGGTATGACGGGTGAGAGGTGGAGCGGGGCGGGGCGGGTACAAAACTATACCTGTACCAGCCCCATACCCGTGACGAGTACGGGGCGGGTACACCAAACCGTACCCACTACCCACCCCACTGATACTCGTACCCGGCCCAAACAGGGCGAGCACCCGTGGGAAGCAGGTTTGACCCGCCCCATTGCCATCCCTACCCACCACCACCAATCTCTCTCTCCCCCTCGAAACCCACCACCACCAATCTCTCTCTCTCTCTACCCCCCACCACCACCACCATCACAAATCTCACTCAACAAAACCACCACTGCTGCCTCCACCGACCCACCACCACCCTTGCAACCCCACCACTTCTCTCCCTTGGGTTTTTCGACATGATCGATGCTAAAGAAGCAGTGTCCTTATTCGTGGATGGCCTTCCAGTTAGAACAACAAATACTTGGCTTAAGGCTATTTTTCATGACTTCAATTTGATCTACGATGCCTTTGTTCCTGAAAGGAGAAGAGAAAGGAACAATCTCTTCTATGGCTTCGTTAGGTTTCACCTACTAAGGGAAGCTGAAAGAGCAATCAATAGCATGAACGGAAGATGGGTACAGGGATATAAGATCAAAGTGGAATAGGCTAGAAAGAATAGAAGGCCTACTTCTTTGCCTCATCAAGTTAGGTCCAACACGCGGGATCCCAGGTATCGATGCTTTTGGTGCAAGTCATGCACTAGAGGATGCTACTTCAAGGACACGAATAACATATGCTGACTGCCAGAACTACCTAAACATCGTGATGATCAATACCAACAAAAGGGTGGAAGCCCACCTGAACAAATCATTAATTACACATTCCTATGAGGATGATACCCTGAATAGTGTCCTCGCATTCATTGTGGAGAATAATCTTCAGGGCTTGGTTCCTAGAGGATTAAGCTCAAACATGTTCATCCTGACCTGCGACTCTACTGAGACTTTGCCTTCATACCTTGGGCCCCTTAAGCTGTTGCTGCTCCACAAATTCAATGAGGTCTCTAGATATTCAGATTAAGCCCTCGGCTCCTTGAGCAAGAGAGTCAGGGTTGAGATCCATGGGTTACCACTTCAGTGCTGGTCGAAAGAATGCTTTACAAATTTTGCTAATGTCTGGGGCAAATTTATTCGAGTTGACGCTAGGACTTTAGCAATGAAATGCGTTGACATCTCAAGGGTTCTTATTGACACATATTTCCCATCAACAATCCAACAATTCGTACAACTGTAGCTCAACAGGGATTATCGCTTGGTATTCGTGAAGGAAGGTGACTTTGAAATGATCTCAAACTTCTTTCCAAAAGTGATTGCCTTCGTTGCCTCTTCTAGACTTACTAGGGAGAAGGCTACATCCTCCCAGCATGATTCAGATTTTAGTGTCAGCATAACTCGAAAATCACTTCCTTCACGTTGATGATCAGGTTATGGATACATGGGCCCCGGATTACTTTTGCCAACATCCAATCCTTCCAGGTTAGCAACCCCAGTCAGGCTCGCGACCATTAGCCCAGGCTGCTCATCTTCCTCTTGCTTTACGCTGGACTGCGAAGCCCTAGATAAATCAACTAGGCCTTTGGACTCTACTGAAATCCAAGCCTGGGACGCCGCAAGTGATAATGACTCTGGGTCTTCTGGCCCCAAATACCCACCAGGTTTTGAGCCTATTGTCCCTGTTGACGAGAGGTCTTCAAGAATTGTCCAGGAGCCGAGCATGGAGGAGTCTAGTAAGGCACAGGAGAAAAAGGGCAAGTTTTTTCTTGTCTTTGTCTTGCCCCCCGTTTTGTTATGGGTTGATTCAAGTCTCTTTTGTACAAGGTAACTGTTGTATTACAACTTTGTCGCTAATTATTGGGAAAAAAAAACTAAAAAACTTGGGTAATCTATAGAGGTGGCTAACAGGTTGACCCATGAACCGACCTATGGATCAGAAGTGTACGAATGGGTCGACAAGGGTCAGACCCGTCTGTACAACATGTCAGGTAGAGTCGGATTGGGGAGATACATTTCCTGATCTAGTTCGGGTCGTGGCATGGCTTTAGTCGAATACTGTCACAAGTTTGACATGGGTCATGGGTCTAACAGGTCAAGACTGGGTCAAACCCATTTTTACCCTTTTTCTTTTTTTTTTTTGTAAAGTAAATGTGTAAATATAAAATATAAATAAATAAAATCAAAATTTTATTAATAAATAGTATTAAATACACATTTTTTTTTTTAATTTGAACAAGTTAAACTCGTGTATAACCGGTTGGTACTAAGTCAGACCTGTGCACCTGCAGGCGTTAGGCCTAGTCTAGGTCTAGGAAAAAAGAAATGAGCCCAGGAGTTGACCCAGTACAAGGATCAGGTCGACCTAGGTCAACCCGACCCGTTACCACTTTTAGTAATCCAATATATGACAAAACCACAATATTATTGTTTATTCCCTGTCCTCTTTCCTTGATGTGGACCTTTACTGATCTTCATTCACTCTCTTACAGATTTAAGTAATAGGCATTTTTTAATGTTCCAGTATTTCTCTAGATAGAATATAAAACTTTGATAAGTGATTGGACTAGACGGGTCCTTGCAGGTGCCAAAAGGATTAGATAACAAACATGGAGAAGCACTAAACAAGGGAGCTATATACATAATGGCTAGTAGTCCTCCAGAGGTATATAAAGCATACATTGATCAGTTTAAGAGTGACTTCACCTCCTTTTTGAGTCTCCGGTCTCAAGAGATAGTTCCAGGTGGGTTATTTACATTATAGGTTTCTGTAGTTTACTTGCTCTATTAATTCAATACTCATATTTTTAGTTAATAAATGAGATCAAAATTTATACAATGAATCAAGATAAAAAGCAAAATGGCTCTCAAATAAAAGATAGCAAAGCTTAAAGTAGAAAGACTAAAGCAAAACTCGAAAGCATAAAATGCCAACCAAAGCTTTGCAAGTAAAATGACGTAGGAGGCTCTCTAAAAACAAACAATCGGATGGAGAATAGCAGCATAAACTTAGGAATTACTAAACTTAGACAAATCAACTGAATGAAAATTCCTAAATAACCACCAAACTAAACAGCAAAAAAATAGGCAACCGCATCACGAATGAAAGCATTAAAGGCAGTTGTTAGTAAACTACAATTAAGCAGCTTGCTCCTGTAGAGGGGCAAGTAGGTTACACAAACAACTATTTGGACAACAATTAAAGCAAAATCAACACTATTCGCCCGGTAGAGGCAGAATCAACACAACTCGCTCAATAGAGGCAGAATCAACACAATTCGCCTAGTAGAGGAAAACTTAACACTATTCGCCCAGTCGAGGCAAAATCAACACTATTCGGGTAGTAAAGGCAAAATCAACGCAATTTGCCCCGTAGAAAAACATACCTATACACAAGTACGAAAAGATAGAATCAAAGATAAAGTGATACTTATCCAAAAAAGGGGATATCCATCCAAAAGTATTCTTCCTCTAAAGGGGTGGGGGGGGCACTCCGACGATCATCTCCCCGGAGTAATAATCGTTCAAGTGCCTTATTCTCCTCAGGCTATGTATTTTATCTCTATTATTTCATTTATTACTTGTCCTTACTTACTATTTCATAATATGGACACTCACTTGAGTGTCGAAGGAGTCCCCCATGGATTGCTCCACGGGCCCCTCTAACCATTTGTTTGATCTTGCAGGGAATATCAAGTCAGGCATATAGCTAGAACTTAAGTTTAGCTTATTCAAACTAACCCCACCTCATATAGAAGTCCAAAATGATGAATAAGCACACTGATAAAATTCATCACAAACACAATTGACGTCGTCTGTGGGAAGGATCACAAGCTCACGCCTAGCTCGATTTTTCTTGTAAGGCTCAAACGTCTTAAGAGTCGAGCAAGGTAATTTTTAGTATTTTTCGGATTCCTTGGCCTTCTCTATGAAGGCCCACCTAAACAAAAATTTATAAAGGAAGTTTAATTGAACAGGTTTAAGTGTGCTGCACTCTTTACACCCCTTTTTTATTTTTTCATTGGGCAAAAAATCTGAAAATCATGATAAATATCTAGAGCTCTTCAAGAGCTTTGTTTTGATACATAATTTAATTCATAACTCTTTATGGATTAAAGGTTATGTTCGTTTTAATTTACAAAGTAAGTTATACAACTAGCACCAACGTTATTCACCCAGTTCATCTTTTCACCTCTCTTTCATATTTTCTTTGATCAAAAACTCAAAAACTTATTATATTTACATATAACTCTTTAAGAGCTTCGTTTTGATATATAATTCAATCCATAACTTCTCACGGATTGAAAGTTATGTTCGTTTTAATTTACAAGGTATGCTATACAACTACCACCAATATTATTCGCTGGTTTCATCTTTTCAGCTCTCTTTCATATTTTCTTTGATCAAAAACTCAAAAACTCATTATATTTACATATAACTCTTCAAGAAATTCGTTTTAATATGCAACACAATCCATAATTCTTCACGGGTTAAAAGTTATCCGTGTTTTAAATTACAAGGTACATTATACGGCAACCACAATCGGAATTCGCCCAGTTCAAATTTTCACCTCCTTTTCATATTCTCTTTGATCCAAAACTTAAAACCTCATTTTAGTTATCTAAGATACTTCCCAAGTTTTATTTTAAAAACTAATTCATTCCATATAACTACTCGCTGATCAAAAGTTATGCTCATTTTAAGGCAAGGAGTCAAGCTATATAACTATTACAAGAGAAAAATGCCCACTTCATCTTTTCACCTCCTTTTTATGTTTTCTTCAATTAAAAGCTTTATAAGCCATCATAATTACATAAAATGCTTCAACAGCTTTGCTTTGATAGGTAATTGAATCCGTAGCTCCTTATGGATTAAAAGTTGCAGCCGCTTTAAGTCACAAGGTCAAGTTACGTAGCCCGCCAAATTCCACCATCCGATGAATTTCTTACCCGGAGTTCTCTAAAACCAAGCGTCGTCCCTAAAACCTAGCATCATTCTTGACACTTTGCCTGCCACACCACAATCACCATCCCAAGCCGCCGTCGTCATTCTCACTAACGACCGTCACTTTCGCGACCCTTGGGACTTCTACCACCATCCTCTCCAAAGTCGCCACTTCGTGATGCTTTGTTCACCGCATATGGAGCTTCATCTTCCACCACCACTATCAATATTCCCGCCATATGTTGGCACCGGCATAACATCCATATCCACCGCTACCCTCGATTGCACAACAGTTGCCCCTGGCAAACCGATCACCATTGGTCGTTCGCCACCGACCATGGTCAAACCCTTTCTCTCTCCTTCAAACCCGAATTTGGGTCAATTCTTATTACAATCTTAGTATAATTCGATTTTAAAAGATTTGTTTTCCTTACTGTCTTAATTCAATTCAACCCTAAATGGGTCAATTTTTGCTACCATCCCCGCGTACTTCGACCCTAAATGAGCCACTTTTTACAATCCTTGTTCAAATCAATCATAAGTGTGCTAATTGTCATTACAATCCTAGTTTGATGCAATCTTGATTTGTTCCAATTCTAATTCAAATGAAACCCTAATTGGATCAATTTTCATCGCGATCCTACTTCAAGTCAACTCTAGTTAAGCAAATTTTTTATAAGTACCTTTCAATCTTCATAGTAAATCAAATTCTGATTGAACTATTTCTTGTTGCATCATAGATTCATTTCAATCCAAACTAAATCACCACTTGAGGGAGTTTTAGCCTACTCAAGCCCTGATTATGTCAATTTCAATTCAATCAGCTTCTAAGGAAATCAGTTTTTGTCGCAATTCCGTTCTCATGGATTTTAAGCTAAATAAACCTTTGCTAAGAATTCTAATCTAAACCAGCTGTACTTTAACACACTCTTGCTATAACCCTCTGATTCAACTAGGTTTTACTTCGCTAAATCCTTACCCATAAATTGTCAAATTAACAATTAGACACGACAATTCTAAATTAAGGGCATTAAAGAAACAGAGTCATTGACGCTACCCTTAATGATTTTGAAATACAAAACGCACATTATCCAACACCAAAACATGAGTGCAAATCAAAGAACACATATAAGTATTGAGTTCTAGAATAGTAAAAGTAATTATGACAAGACGGTCAGATTACATGATTCATTCCAAGGGCTTTGTTTAGGCACGTAAGAGATCTTATAACTCCCTTGTAATTCACAAGGCATGTCATTTGTCTCTCTCCATCCATGACTAATCCAATTACTCCATGAATTGCTTATTGGTATATTCCATACACCTACGAAGAAAATCCCGAAGCAAACAATTCATCCAAGGGGAACTCAATGTGCTGTTATGGTACAAGCTACTCGTCATGTGCCAGTATGGCAATTTTTCACCTACAAAATGCTAGCAAGGGCTATTTAATCAAAAAAAGGGGAATTCCACCATGCTTAACTTATTTCATAAGCTGTAAAATATCACTATCTCTTGAAATCAAACGTGGTTGTGGGCTAAGTACCTTTTGAGAGATACTTTTCAGCCTAGCTAAATCAAGCCAAATCAAATGTCACAAATGTATCTGATGTGTTTTAAAAGTGTGTTTTAAAACCGTGTACTCGCAAGCGTACAAGATCGTCACAGCTAAATCGGGTATACAGGTCGTATCCGCAGGGAATCGGAGTTAAGTTAGATTTTGTTATTAACGAGCAGTTGAAATCGAGTTTTGAGTTGGTTTAAATAATTTGGAAACTAAAATAGCAAAACTAACAATAAGCTAAAAGTGTCAATTCAATTGAGGTTAGTTTAGGGAGTGAATTTAGGGTAGCTTAACACGTACCCCATTATTATATTTTACTTCGGACGTTGATTTGAAGGACTTAGGCTACAAGCTCTAAGCCTAGGTTAATATATAAATTAGGGCTTAGGGTAATGAACTAGTCTAAAGGTATAACCTATATTAGCACCCTAGATGTAGCATAGGTTATCTCATTAGCACTACTTAATTCCTTTGTTATTCCTAATTCAATATTAACTTATATAAAAGATTGGGTTTAGAGTTGGGTACAACCTCAACCCTGACCACGCGTGAATTCCTGTTATGTTATGGTCTAGGCTACAAGCACAAGACTAATCGTGCAAAGTTGGAGACCTAGTCATGGCTACAAGCACACATACAAAAATATCCAACAATCATGAAGAACTCCCCATAGGGGTGCGAATATAACATAACTAAACCAATCTTCAAAAGTATAATATAAATCTGGGATACGGGCGGCTATCCGCCCTTCATCCCTAAACTAAAGGAGTCTACTCCTCCATGAGAGTTTTATACATCATTAACATAGAAAAAAAGAGAAAACAATGAATAAACAACTACGACGTTGATCTTTGCTTTGATCCTTCCGGCACTCCGACCACCTGCGCTTCGGTGTTTGAGAACCCCTTGGATCTCGTAGCGGCTTCGGGAGGAGCGGGGGAGAGGAGGCATGGCAAAAGATATGAAATTAGGTCTCCCCCTCCATATTTATACATGGGGCGTGCTTTAGGGTTGGTCCCGTGCCATCCCCGATCGATCGGCGCCCCCTTGATCAGCTTGCGCAATTAACTTGAAACGAGCATAACTTTTGATCCGTAATGAGTTATGGGCCAAATTATATACCAAATCGAAGCTCTCGAAGAGATCTATGTGAACCAATTGGTTTCATAAGTATATTAGTAAAATATTGGGTCATAAATACCCTTCTTTTATCCTTTTACTCGTTTTAAGCTTGACCGATTTCCAAAATGCATGGTCAATCGATCCACGCGCCCAAGGAAAGAATCTTTTTGACCGAATCTTGACCTGATGGGTATTTATTTTGCACATGTGATCGGCTTTCTCAAAGTGGTCATCAATTATGCCTCGATTAAGTTGAATTTTCCACTTTTCAGTCATTGTTTGCTCTGTTGCACTCTAAGCCATAATGTACCTAGATTATAACAAAAATACACATGTAAAAGCCAAATATATTACGGGAATGAAGATAAAATACGAAAATATAAGGCACATCAGTATCCAATTCAAAAATCATTTCATAAGTATTGGGAGCTAGAAGACTTTGTCTTCATCCGCGATTCCCTATCCATGGTAGTACAAATTATTTTAGGACTGGAGGACTTTTTCCCTGTTCATAGTCCGAACTTCATTTCAGCAGTGGTACAAATTCTTTTAGGACTGGGAGACTTCATCCCTATTCACAGTCCAAACTTCATTTAAGCGGTGGTACAAATTATTTTTGGACTGGAGGACTTCGTCCCTGTTTACAGTTCGAACTTCATTTCAGCGATGGTACAAATCATTTCAAGACTGGGGGACTTCGTCCCTGTTCACAGTCTGAACTCTTTTTCAGCGGTGGTACAAACTCTTTAGGACTGGGGGGACTTCATCCCTGTTCGCAATCCGAACTTCATTTCAGCGGTGGTACAAATTCTTTTAGGACTGGGGGACATTGTCCCTATTCACAGTCCGAACTTCATTTCAGCAGTAGTAAAAATTGTTTTTGGACTGGGGGACTTTGTCTCTGTTCACAGTTCGAACTTTATTTCAGCAATGGTACAAATCATTTTAGGACAAAGGGACTTCGTCCCTATTTACAGTCCGAACTTTATTTCAGCGGTGGTACAAATTCTTTTAGGAACGGGGGACTTCGCACATGTTCACAGTCCGAACTTCATTTCAACAGTGGTACAAATCATTTTAGGGCTGGGGGACTTTGTCCCTTTTCACAGTCCGAACTTCATTTTAGCAGTGGTACAAATTATTTTTGGACTAGGGGACTTCGTCCCTATTCACAGCCCGAACTTCATTTCAGCGGTGGTACAAATTATTTTAGGACTGGAGGACTTTGCTCCTGTTTACAGTCCAAACTTTATTTCAACAATGGTATAAATCATCTTTAGACTGGGAGACTTTGCCTCAGTCATTCCATTTAATAACAAATTCCTTCCACACTAGGAGACTTCACCTCATCCATTTCCTTATCTTAAGTGAAGCGAACCATTTTGGCATTAAGGGGCTTCATCTCAATTCACAACTTCAGCTTCTTCATCCTAATGGCACAAATCATTTTTCACGACTATTGGACTTCACCCCCATGTCATAGGCTAAGCATTACCTCCATCACAAATGGTAAACCACTCCAAAATCAGGAAGCTTCACAATTAGCAATAGTTAAAAATACATTCTTTTTGCGCTATGCAAAGCAAGTAAAAACGATCACAAGTCAAGAATTGCCCATCCATAAGGCAATCTTTTCCAAAGCTAGTGAACTTCGTCCTCAATCGTGCTATGTTGTACAACGTTATGGCATATCCGGAAGACTTCGCTACTCGTCATAAATTAAACTATAATTGTCAAACTAGGTTGCTTATCGTGACTTGACAAAATATTTCCAATAAAAGAATCCGAAATAAGCCGCATTTCTCATTACGCCTGAGTAACTCACACTCCAACCAATCTTCTGCTAAGCTATCTAATACCACAACTAGTCAACAACTTAATAAGGGCAATGTAAGGTATTCTTTTTATCTTCTTAGCCACCTTTATAATCTTATACATATAGTAGTGGCACGTAATCGTTAATTCCAAATCATGCTATTCAAAACAATGACATATCTATGAGGCTTTATTACCCATAAGGAATAGCACTACGATTAC
Organism: Simmondsia chinensis; assembly: GCA_018398585.1. NCBI lineage: Eukaryota > Viridiplantae > Streptophyta > Magnoliopsida > Caryophyllales > Simmondsiaceae > Simmondsia > Simmondsia chinensis. The sequence continues at coordinate 5,000,034 of JAGTTD010000023.1, read as the reverse complement.
AAAAATCGGAGGCTCGTCGCATCCCGGCAAACTACTTCTAATAGGAAGGTCCAACATAGACCGCACATGTTACCATACTTGAGCAACCCACATCTTAATTAAATGTTTGATAGTCAGGCACTACTATTGGCCACTAATTTAAGAAAAAACAATACAAGAGGTCGTTTTTATCTACGTAACTCTATGCACTTAGTAACCACCTACTCTAGATGATGAGTAACAAGCTAGTGACGTATGAACATAAATGATAACTCACTAGTACAAAGCCCCTCAGAGTGTGGCTGTCTGAACAAAAAGCTATGAGTAAGATGAACTAGTTTAATATCCGCAATAACTTACTTAAGATGGTTTTGGACTTTCCTACAGTCCACTTTAAACTCCTATCATAGCATATTCAACTTAGCAATAGGTGCTGTTTAGCAATAAGCATCATGATAAGAGGATATTGAAGCCTGGTCGTTGTTAAATCGCATATTGGACATAAGTGCTTCAAAAATTAACAATAGTCTATATAATGAATCACATCCTTCGGATATATGAACACTAGTAATTACTATTCCTGCGATTGTTATTTGCAACCACTAAACAGGACGCATATCAAGCTCTTTAGTTCATAGATGAATGCCAGAGGTAAATCAATGATAGTCAAAGACATCCTTTCAAAATATTATACCATATGCTTGATTTACTTCTTGCTTAGAATGTAACAACCATGAAGTTGTGTTAATTTTAGTAACCTGTCTTTACTTCGACATATGCCCTCAATTTGCTTATCATCAGATAAAAATACTACCCCGTGTGGTTCTACTATCTCGATTATGCTTGCTATCTTGACTTATCTAGGTATTCTATACATGACACTCAACATTTACCAAGTGTGTATTCATCACCATGGTCCACCCTGGTGCAATCACCCGCAACGAGTGCAACATTCATCACTATGGTACGCCCTGGTGCAATCACCTGCAACGGGTGCAACATTCATCACCATGGTCCGCCATAGTACAATCACCCGCAACGAGTGCAACATTCATTACCATGGTCCGCCTTGGTCGAAATCACCCGTAATTGAGTGCAACATCCCTTAAGAACATACTCATCACATTAACTACAATACGATATATATTACATACTCGTTACTCAGGCAGTAAACGAACAACGCAATATATTTGGCACTTTAATCTCTTTTAAGCAGGCTACACCTATCATCGGTATACCAACCAAGTGTATGAATTCAATCACCTCTAGCTCTAGCCAGAGGTGTCTATGTCTACCAAAGTAACATGGGCAGGATACACCACATTCATTGCCTTATGGGTGTTACTAACCAAATGCAAATATATCTACTGACTAATCATGATCTTGATATCCTTACATGTTTATTACACAAAGCTTGAATCGTGATGAACGCTCACTGATATAAAGGGGCAAAATGCTTGAATACTCTAAGTTTCAAAAAAGACCTTAGAAGCCCGGACTCTTGTAAACATTCTTACGCAAATAAGAATAGCTACATAAAACACTCTACCAATATCCATGATTACGCTAAACGCCCTATTAAAGTTCATGATGGGTCATGCGCCCAATTACAAGTCATGATGGCATAAACATCCTATTAAGTGTCAAATACCTCGTTACACATCTTATTCAGACCTTACGCTCTATTGATTTTGAGTAAAAAATTAAAATACACATCAACAAAAATTATGAAGAGCCAAAACAGAACACTAAATATCGCCATCACTCAAGAAAACGATGTATAGTGGCAAGCTAAGAACAAGACATATTTATTATTTCGTGACCGAACATGGAATGACTAGGGTTCACTCACAAAGCAGGGGGACTAATATGTTGGTAAATTATAATTGAGCAGCTTGCTACTGTAGAGGGACAAGTAGGTTACACAGAAAATTATTTAGATAAAAATTAAAGCAAAATCAATACTATTTGCCCGTAGAGGCAAAATCAACACTATTCGCCCAGTAGAGGCAAAATCAACGCAATTTGCCCAGTAGAAAAACATACCTATACACAAGTACAAAAAGATAGAATCAAAGATAAAGTGATACTTATCCAAAAAGGGGATACCCATCCAAAAGCATTCTTCCTCTATAACAGGGGGCTACACGCCTCCTTGAGGAGGAGGCATTCCGACGATCATCCACTCCAATAATCGTTCAAATGCCTTATTTTCCGCAGGCAAAGTATTTGTCTCTATTATTTCATTTATTACTTGCCCTTATTTACTATTTCATAATATGGATACTGACTTGAGCATTAGAGGGGTCCCCCGTTGATTGCTCCACGGGCCCCTCTAACCGTTTGTTTGATCTTGTAGAGAATGTCAAGTCGGGCGTGTAGCTAAAGCTTGAGTTTAGCTTATCCAAACTGACCCCACCTCATAGAACTCCAAAATAATGAATAAGCACACTGAAAAAATACATCACAAACAGCACTTTCAAACTGTTAAACCCATCAAACTGAAAAGCCCCTAGCCGTATATAATCCAACTATCTTCGACCACAAAATTATATATATTCAATTATAAAATAAATTAGGGTTGTTTACTAAAAACCACGTAAATTTTAGATGCAGTTCAAAAATGACCTAAATTTTCTATTTTTCAATGTCACGCCTAAAATTTTTCAAAATTTTTTAATGTCATACCTTAATGTGATGCTGTTAAAATCCATTAGTTTTTGTTAATGTGAAATATTTTTTTTAAATATAAAATTATTTTTTAGATTTTTAAATTATATTTTTTTAAATTATTTAAATTTAAGTTCGATTTTTTTAAGATTTTCTCTTTTTCTCAAAATTCATGTTATATAAAACTAATAGACATCGTTAACATTAAAGTGTGGTGACATTTGAAAAATTAAAAAATGTAGGTAATTTCATAAATTGTATCTAGAATAAGTAATTTTCAATCAACAAAATCCAATAAGTATGTACATGTATCATTGTTGTGGCAAATAATAACATATAGGTAATTCCTTATGTTGTCGACCTATTGTAAGTGTCCTCCCTTCTCATCACCCTCTATTCTACTTGTTTCTTCTCGTTTTTTATTGATAGACTCTCTGTAGTTTCTTATTATGTTACATCATTGATCTCTAATATGTATACATTTATTCATATTGGTTTCTTAATTTTTATTTAAAATAGCTATTCATATTTTAGTTTGTAAATATTGATCTCCAGGGAGAGCATTTGTATTATAAAATAAAATTATGAAAGATTATTTTAAACAAAAAAATAAAAGATCATTTTAAATAAATTTATATACATTAGAAACCAATGGAGTAACTAAATCCATACAAACACTATTAAATTTGGGTATTAATGAGTGGATTTTATTGTTTTAGGTGGTCCTATGGTTTTAACGTTCAGGTGCAGTACCAAAAGTGATAACCTTAACTGGGTTTGGGACTTTGAGCTACTTGGGATTGCACTTCAAATCATGGTCTATGAGGTATGTCTAGAATGTTTGGAAAACAAAATAAAAGAATGACAAAAGTATTTATTAAGAAAAAGAAAAAACTTAAGTGATGCAGTCAATTGTTTATTTATAGAGTTGTAGAGATTTTCACTATCTTTTCGAAAAAAATAAAGGAGAATTTCTGTTTTTATATTTACCACGCAAATCCTAGCATGCCTAAAAAAACCCACAAAAACCAAGGTTAGGCTCGGGTCCTCTAACATCAATCCTAACCATGGACATAACACATTAGATAATAAACCCATACTCCACAAAGGAAACTCAACATGAAATTTTGTGTATTCCTGGTTTGATTCAATGAGTTGATGATTTAAAATCACAAATAAGCCTGAGAAAAATTTTATACTAAAACGAGGCCGATTCTTTTCATTGTAAACCTAGAGATAAGCGAACACCAAGTGTTTAAGGAAGAACTCTTATTAAGACTTGATTAAGCCTCGTTTACGGTTTGATAAGTGAATGATTCGAGTTTGAGCAAACTTTAACAAATCAAGTTCAAATATGAACTTGGTTGTGTTATTAAGGTATTGTTAAGAGCTTGTTAACAGGTTGGTATTAACTCAATAATGGGTTGAGGATAGCTCGTTAGTGGCTTGAAATACTCAACTAGATGGGGCTGATAAGCCCACCTAAGCCAAGTGTGAAAAATAATAGTTTCTTATTAAATATAGCATAAAGAATGCCCAAAAACCTGTTCAAGGCTCAATTTAAACTTAAACTCATTAAGCTTATCGAGATCGAGTACGGAAATGGATTGATCATTTTCTATGCTAACCTTTTATTGTAACAACTTCTATGTAGACTTTGTTACTAGAGTGATAAGTACAATACTCAAAAATTATTATCATATGGTAATTTTTTTAACCACTATTTCAGGGGCCTAGTCGAAGCACAAAAGCTGGATGCATACAACATACCGTTTTACACACCAGCAATCGAACAAGTAAAGGACTTGATTGAAGCTGAGGGCTCATTTACACTTTGCAAGGTTCAAACTTTTACGGTCAACTGGTGCATGAAGGAAGAGGAGCCAACCCTTGAGCTTGACGTGCAAGCCAAGCTCGTAGCAGACACGTATAGAGCCTCCCTTGGACCCATCTTTGCCCATGGGTTTGGACCAGGGCTCATGGATTGTTTGTTCTAGAAATTCCAAAACATGGCTAGAGAACACTTAACCACTGGGAAGCTTGAGATCTTGAATGCTGTTGTCTCATTGATAAGGAATGATTACTAAAAATTGTTTGTATGAGTCAAGCACTTAAGCTTTATTTTGAAGTTACAATGAAAAAGCGATTACCTGTAGATTTAATGTGCTATTCCATCTAAAGTCAGTTGGACTTTTGTGATGAAACTGTATTTAGCTTGTTCAGAATTCTATTTTCTTAAAATTGAGGTGCATGGTAACCATTAGAGTGTTTCTAGGTTGGAAATAAAATAATTAAGGAATACTATTTTGTTATGGAGGGGTTATTTGCTTGTAGTGTTATGTGCAACTTCCACAAGGTTTTCAATAATTGTAGGGTATGTATGAGTTTTATTGTGTGCTGATCAAGGCATTTTCAAGTTTTCAATTCCGAGTGACTTATGAAGACCTACCACATCAATCAATGATAGATCACGTTACCTACGCCTCCCCCGAGTGGATTTGGCGATCATTATTGAGTCACAATGAACCCATATTTGCGAAGTTCATACACGTTCTTTCTATGTTATATGTGGTAAAAATAGCAACCTCAATAACGATATTGTTTTGATTAATTGGCTCTATGACTGGCAAGTGGTCGAGGACAATGTCGCCTTAAGAAAATGGAGCTCGAGGTCAAGGCGATTATTTGGAATGCTCCAATAAACATTGGACTCGGCAACAGTTCCAAAACAGAAGGAGACGTGAAGAATAGGGACATCACTCCTCAACAAACTCCGTCTTTGGTGTATCTTCAATCGAACATGGAGAACTTGGACCCATGAAGGAAACGTAGGTTTGCGCTGATCTTGGCCGAGGCTCCAAAATATTATATGAGGTTTGGGCTAAATCCTCGAAGCCCCAAATTTAAGGCTCTTAGTACAATCCACATAAATTGCAACTGGAGTCAAATACAACAAAAGTACCAAAGCAATATTACATGTGCGGCTATAACCTGATTGCAAAGATGGGTTCATTCCAAGTCACAAGAGCAATCTTTTATTTTATTTTTTTATTTTTTTCCCTCTAGCTGTGGTACATCTATTTCCAAGTTTGCCCCTAACTATATTTAGAAGCGCAAGCAAAAAGTTTGACAACTAATGTGGGAAGCCAACTGGATATGCCTGGAACTAAAAAATAACAACACTCAAAGGTAAACAAATGGGGGAATCGGCTCTTTCTAGGCTGAAACCCAAACTCCAACTTGAGCATGCTCAGGCCTCTTCAGAGGAGGAGAGTAGCCACAACCATGATTTTGATAATGGTGGTGATGAAAACATCGGAGAGGATAAGCTTATAGACCTTGATGGCTACTCACGGAAAAGTTTTAGGGTCATACTTAAAAGGAGAATTCAAGTCACGGAAGACAAAGTTGAGAAATAAATGCACGACTTCTATGAAAGGCAACACGTAAAGACGGAAACAGACCTTCCATGGAAAACGCGAAACCTCAACCATCTTGAGGGATGTCAAGGACATCCATGAATGAGAGAATGCACAACGAGGCTAATAGGATTCTACACAAACCTCAACTATGTCTATCACATCTAAGGATGTTACTAAAGAGACTATAGCGGGCATTAACCCCATTATCTTAGGGTAATATGAGGTTCAAAATGGCTTACTCGACGAGTCCGTAAAAGAAAAGTAAGACAAATAAAGTCAACTCTTTCCTTTGTCAGATTAATTTACTGATATATAGATATATTTTGTTATAATTCAGTGAATTCTTTTTCCTGTTCTGCTACATTTTTATTGAAAACGTTGATATACCTCATATATATTATTGTAATAATATATCACACCAACATTTTACGGTGAAAATTGATCATATTTTAAAAAATTCACCAAATTTCGGCATAGAATACCTTAGTGATAAAATTTTAAAACATCAAGTATCTCATTATATATGTTAAAATGTCATGATAACACTAACAAACTCAGTGCTACAAGGACTCTCGCCAAAGCATGATATGGGAAGCTGAAATGTATGTAATCTTACCCTTTCAAAGTACTACCCTAAAAGGAAGTTGCGTCTAAAGGCCCCAACCATATAAGGATTAAAATGTCAGGACATCAAGTAATAAATAGATAAATTTTTACTTAGACATCCTGAGGTTTGACTATTTGTCACCTAAATACCCTAGCGTTTTTAATATATACAATGAGGTATCATAATGTTTGAATATTTTATCACTTTGGTAGCCTATGTCAGAATTTGATGAAATATTTGTGAGAAATAGACTACTTTTATACAAATAATGCATGATTAGAATTGTGTGTGTATACATTTATAAGCCATGTCCATTTTTTCAACACAAATTTAATGAACTACGAAAAAAAAATCACTAAATTTGAATGTAAACTACCTTTATATTGCCAAAATTATATGTCATTGCAGCATTTTTGTTAAAAAATATCAAGTTTCAATGAATATATTTATACATTGTCAGAATCATGTTTCACTCTAGAAATTTTGAATGAAAATCTATCGAATTTTAGAAAAAGGATGCCTGATTGATAAGATTTTAAAATTTTGGAGCACCTGAGTAATAGAAATTTTAAACTTCAAGGTACCCCATTGTATATGTTGAAATGTTAGGACACCTAGATGATAAATGGTCAAATCTTAAAGTATTAAAACTTCATTTGGTTCAGCTTTTTAATAGATTAAAGCAATAAAAAAAATCTAGTTAATTGCAAAGCTTACATTTGGTTGACAGAAAAAATCTTCTTACATCATTTTTATAGTTTAAATAGAAAAATTAAAAAAGTTGCTATTTAACTAAGTAGAAAAAGACATAAATTGAATTTTTCACATATTATTTTAAAAAATATTTTAAAAAGACTATATTAATAATAAATCTTCACTACTATGACCTACTTTTACTTGTTATCACAACTCACACCTACCACAACCTTTTTACACAAATAGGTCACTACACTTATCGTTCTCCACTACCATGACTAACTATTATCACGATTTTCTCATACCCGCCATCATTAGTTATTTTATATTATTAAGTTATTTTTATTATTATTATAATAATAAGTTTTTTTTTTAAACTTATGTCCAAACACTTTATTCTATCAAAAAAAAATTCTTCATGTGCAGTATTACCAAACACTTTACATATCTTATTGGAACAGATAACTAAAAAAGATAAGTTAAAATAAATTAAATGAAATAAAATCTAAGTGATAATTTTTATAATAAATACTCAAATCTTACTATAATAATGGGATAAATTCCCTTTTAATATTAAAAAACTGGGGGGATTGAGAATATGGAAAAGGACAGGAGGACAACAAAGAAAGCAAAGAAGAAGAATTTTTTTGCAGTACAACAGAGTGGTCTTGCTGTTCCCCGATTGGAACAGGTGGACTCTGAAAAGAAAAAGAAGTCATTTTTATTTGCTTTTTGGGTTCAATTCTCTTCATTTTCTAACACCCTTCAATCATGATCCTCCATTTTAATCTCACACTCTCTGATTTTTCTTCAAAATTTGACTTCCCATTTGCCCAATTCAAAACCCAAGTTCTTAATTGTATTCAAATTATTGATTGATCATCATTTTTTTTGACTGTTTCTGGGTTCATTTTGTTCAGTTCTTCAGGTACTTTTCTGGTCAACTTTTAGTTTCAGTGGATCTGATCGATGTTTTAGGGTTTTCCCTATGTGGGTCTTTGATTTTGCTTTGGATTTGGGTAGATTTCAATAGAGTAGCTACCTAACTGTTGTTCCTTTTAGAATTGAAGGTTGTTCGGAAATGGTATCTCTACAGGGTGCTACCTTATAGAAATAAGACTGCATACATCTTACCTTCTAGACTTTGCCATATCGGGAGCCACTTTGAGGCACTGGGTGGTTGTAGTTGTTGTTGAATAGAGTAGCTTCAGAGTCTAAGTTGATGTATTTTTAAAATTAGTGAAAGGTAGTATTTATGCCTTTTGTGAAAGAGGTGTATCTCTTCACGTGAAGAGATGTATCTCTTTGGAAAGACACTTATAAAACTATAAATACCCTTTCAATTATCAAGATTGATGGGATCCAAAAACTTCATATAAGTCTTTTGTTTTAAAGTTTTTAGGAATCCTTTCTCTCTCTATACTTGTTTTCACTTTGTTATATAGTTTCATTGTATCCTCAGACTAATTTGTGAGAGACGAAATAAGTTTTAAGCCAATTCATGATTCTATGTACCCGGTTTAAAACTATTTCCCTAACAGTTTCTGTGGATGATTTGTAGAAAGAAATGGCTCGTGATGTGTTGAAATCTGGAGTTCGATACCGAAATTTTTTGATAATATCAGTCAGAACATGTTACAGATCAGTGAGAAATCATCCGTTTCTTGTGGGTATTTTGTTGCTGTTGATACTTCTGTATAGATCATTTCCTTTTCTGTTTTCACTGTTGGTGTCTGCTTCACCGGTTCTTGTTTGCACTATTGTTCTGCTTGGAACTCTCTTGAGTTTTGGGCAACCAAACATCCTTGAAACTGAAAATCATGAGAGTGTAGCCACTGAAATCGCGCCATTGAAGATTGGAAGGTTGAATGATAGTAATGTTGTTGAGAGAGATGACAGATTTGGTGGTGAAATTGTGGAGAAATCCATTGAAGATGTATCTTTGTTAGATGATGACACGGAATGGGTAGCTAAGTTTGGAAAAGATGATAATGTAACGCATAATGTTGTGGCTGGTGATGAGAATTCGAGGGAGATCGCATTTGACAAGCAATTGGTGGAAGAAGCAAAAGGGTTTAAGGATTTGGAGAATGAGCGGTTGAGGGAAGATCGCAAGGAGAGAGCATGGGTAGGAGCGTCTAGCGATGATGAAGTACTTGTCAATAAGTATACTGAAATGCAAAAGGTGCAGACTGAGAATTCGGGCGAGTATAAGTCAGCGGATGGATCCATTGGTACCCAATTGAGGGATCAAATTGACTCTCTTCTCAGCTCATGCAAGCCGCTCTATGGTACTTATGATCACGGGATTGATGAGTCTGAAGATTTTGAGTCGGATGGAGCTGAGAGTTCTTCTCCTGATGCTTCGATGGCTGATATTATTCCTATGCTATATGAACTTCATCCACTGCTGGACTCTCAAACTAGCCATCCTGCCTGTTTGTCTCGTCATTGCTCTCATAGATCAACTGAAAGCAGTGCTGATTCGGACATGGAAAGCCTGCATAAAGTAGAGGACGGGGAGGAAGAAATTGGTAACGATAAAACTGAAGCTGATGATGACAGTGTTCATTTAGAAGCAGAAACTGTGCATAAAGTGGAGGATGGGGAGGAAGAAATTGGTAACGCTGGAACCGAAGATGATGATGATGACGACGACAACGAAGATGAAGAAGAGGAAGAAGAAGAAGAAACTCAAGGAGAGAACACAGATGCAGCTAAGTGTGCTATTACTTGGACAGAGGATGACCAAAAGAATCTTATGGATCTGGGGAGCTCAGTATCGGAAATGAACCAACGGTTGGAGAGCCTTATCGCTAGAAGAAGAGCGAGAAACTTGAGAATGATGGCTGAAAAAGACATGATAGACTTGGATGGCATGGATCTTTCATTTCCAATCGCACCCATTTCGACCACAAGGCACAACCCATTTGATTTTCCTCGTGATTCTTATGAGCACCTCGGGTTGCCTCCAATTCCTGGTTCTGCCCCTTCTGTTCTATTGAAAAGGAGAAATCCTTTTGACCTTCCATATGACTCAAGTGAAGAGAAGCCTGATCTTACAGGAGACAGTTTTCAGCAGGAATTTATGGAACTCAACCAGAGAGAGCCGGTTTTGCAAAGGAATGAAACTTTCAGTGTAGGGTCCTCGTTCTTTGATTTTCCTAGAAACAAGAGTAGTCGTCCTAGTCGTTTCAGACCTTATTTTATACCCGAGTGGATGGATTCGGATGGGATGAGCTATTCTTCATTGCATAGACAATCGAGTGAGCTTAGTGAGTCCAAAGCAAGCTCGTACGCCGAAACGGACTTAACATCTTTAGGTGATGATCAGGAGAGAACAAAGCACATTCATCATGATTCTGCTCCAGAGTCGAAACAAGCATCTGTCATTGACCATTCCTCTATCCATGTTGAGCATGGAAGCCAATCTTCTGAAGATGTGGATTCAATCGACCATGAAGACGAAAAGAGGGGTTTTGACCTTGATATGCAGGAGATCAAGTTGGGTGAGGTTGAAAATTATGCCGTTGAAGAACCCACTGCATCTGAAAATTATGTCGTTGAAGAGCCCAATTCATCTCCAAAAATCAGCAATGCTGACACACATTTGATTACTGAATTAACTGGAGAGAAGCACAATGACAGTTCTTGTTCATCAGCATCAACAAAAGAGTATGATGATGTGAATCGTGTTGACTTAGATGAAGCTGTTGTGCGTAGGGAGCAAAGCAACGTCAACATTGTCGAGGAGTCTGACACTAGAATCGAGCATCTGCTGGAGGCAGAAGTGTCTCATATTCTTGTTGAGACTTCAATGGACGCATCAAACTTCAGTCACGCTAGTGAGGTAGATGATGGTCATCCGAAGGAGCCCGTTTATGATTCTAGTCCCCGGGCTATCAAAAATCGCTCCTTGTCCATTTCTTCGGATCTGGCATCAGAGATTGATTTACAACGTCTATCAAGTGAACAAAGGGGTCCATTTATCACTGATGAGTCTCAAACGCCTGATCAAGATACCCAGGCGAGTACTTCTGACAATAATCATACGCTTACATCAGCTGTCTCATTGCAAGATGTAAACGAAAATGTCTCAACGTTAAGCGAAAATCGAGAGCATGACACCCAGGAGTTTGAGTTGCCAGAGTCTCATCGGCACTCATCTGTCTCAGATGTTTTAGTGGTGCCTAAACGTGAGGTTAATTTGATTACTTCATCTTCGGAGGAAAGACAAACTCACGTGGTGGACGAGGACGACCATATTCCATGTGCATATTCCTGTTTATCTTCCTCAGAGACTAAGGTAACCGAAGAGAACTCAATGGAGAAGGAAGACAGTCTGCTGTTTCAGGCATCAAGTTCCGAGCCCGGAAATCATGCTTATACTGGAAACGAGGAGCCGGTTCCTGTGACAATAGATGAAGTTCAGGCCATCACTCATGATTCGCGTACCCATCCTCCTCACGGCCAACATGAAGAACAGGTATGTAATGCAATTTATGAATTTGCCATCTTGCGCTTGATTAGCTGGAGTCAATATCTTGTGTCATGGGTTCATTACTTAATTTTGGGGAAATCATGGTGTCTGGATTACTCGAACAAGTTAACTGACAGGGAGCAGGGTCAGCCATGAAAATTCAGGGCTCCAAGCTTCCTGAATGAGGCCCTCCCATGTGGGGATATAAACGGGCTAAGTTGAGCTAAACACCCTCTTATGAGCTAGATAAAGCTTATGAAGTTTGAGCTGAGCCTTTATCGAGCTTTCGAACTCTATTTGATAAAGCATTGGTATGTTTGATTCTCTGCTTGACTCGGTTTGTTAGTCTAACCGAGTCGAGTTGAGCTCGTCACTGAGTCGAGTCGATCTCATAATTAAGGCAAGCTTGTTGTTGGTCGAGCTCACTACTAAGCCAAGCCATTCGAGTAGCTGTTGAGCACTCATCGATCCATTTTTAAGCTAATACCAAGTTGTTAACAAGTTTCTAACTAGCCATTAAGGAGTTTTTAATAAGCTTTAACAAGCCCTTATGTTTGCAAACATTAACAAGTTGAGCATCTCTTTGTTCGAATTTAGCTCATTAAGCTTATTGAGCTTGCTCGAACTCCTCAATAAGTTGTTGAGCCCCTTAAAATGAACACGGGCAAGCCCTGTTGATCTCGAACATTAGTAGTTCATCAAACATTGGTTCATTTACGCCTCTACTCTCATGAAATTGAAAGAAAATATTATACACTTCCAATACATAGATTGAACTTTGAAATAATGAAACTCTAAACACACAAATATAAAGTTTGTTTCATGAATTTTAAAAATTTGCCTTCTAAGAATTCAAACAAGAACAACGATCACTTGTATAACTTACTCGACTCGTGCAAGTTAAAATAATTTATATATATAGTGTAAAATCATCGTAGGGTAAGAAATATGCACTTGAAAAGAAAGAATAAAAAGTCAAGATTATGGGACTCTTTTTCTTAGTTATGCTTTCTTATCTCACATTTTAGTTAGGCAAGCCTAGATTAAAACTAATGTTATATTTCTATGCTGCATAACTAACTACAGAGATTTATTCTTAAGTTTTCAACTTTTTTTCTTATCAACTTTTTTATACAAACACAAAGGATCTTGAGGGGACAAAATGGTTACCGACCAACAGCCCACAACAAAAACAATGAATATGAAATACTGAATGTAGATTATCAAAAAGACAAAATAAAACGAAGATTTCAATATCCATAGGCCTCTGGCTATGGCGAACACTATGAAAACATATTTTTTTCATCCACTTGTTATTCAGATTTAGAATAATCCATGCAGTTCTTTCACTGGTAGTGCATTGATATTGGTTTTTTTCTTTCATTAAATCTTTCGAGTTTTAAAATGGGGGCCCTTGATCCACTATACTAAACTGAACTTGAAGGTCTTCAATGAATATGAGAATTTGGAGATCCTCAATGCTTCCCCTCAAGGCCAGCCCTGGTAGGAACTAATAGCTATTTTTGGATAGATATTTGGGGAAAATTTAACAAGAAAAAGAAAAAATTACTCTCACTGGTAATAAAAGAAGCAGCAACAAAGTTGCGTAGATCCTTCCATGGAAACAACAAATAAAGGCAGTTAGGTAATGTAACAACGATCATATAACTTTATGGCTGTTATATAATGGAGATTGAGTAGACACTTAATTGGTATTATACCATTGTGATTTTGCTTTCACCTCCATAATGCATTTTTATTGTATTTTATTTTATAAAATAGACTTATAAATGTGTTTACATGTTTAAAACTATCAAAGAAGTATTTAGATTGATACATAAAGCTAGAAAAACAACTCATATTCCCTAAAGAATCCCAACTTTTACTGCTGCATTACCCTGGTTTAGAAACAACTTTAACATCCTGTGTTTCCCATATCATCCCCAAGAACTGCTGAAAAGAAAAGGCTTTCTTGAGGAGCGAGTGAAAGATGACATTGCCTTGTTTCTGTTAAACTTGTCAATTAATTTATGTAGAGTAACAGCTATCTGGATTGGCTTGATGGTTAGAATCCCTGCCCCTTTCAACTATGTCCCGAGTTTGAAGCTCAACAATCCCCTTTCCCCACTTTGTCTCTATTAAGGGAATTTGTAAATTTACCTTACCAATTTGAAAAGTGTATCATAAATAAATGGGGTCATATAGCTGACTCAAAGTACCATTCAACCAATTCAAGAGTCCAACCTTAGATATGTCGATCAGTTCTTGTTATTATTCCATAACTGCAGCTCCTGATACCTTACAATTTCGATAATGAGATCTATTATGTATATATAAGGATATGAACTCGGAAAATTAACTGGTCGCACAACTTGCAATGTATCAGTGCCTAAATGCTTTTTATTTTTGCAGAAGAATGCTTGTCCCAGCATTTTTCTTGTACACGTTGTAAAAAAAAAATATCAGAAGACATGAAAATCATCTCATTATTATGAATTTCCATTTATTCTTACTGCTATCATGTATCTCTTTTGACTTGGCCAGGAAATAAGCAGTGCAAACAACACGAAAGAAATCATGGATATTCCTGATGTTCAAGATTCTGAGGATAAAATTTTGTCCGATGTTATCCGTCAGGCTAGTGAACCTTCCAACACTGAGGACTCAACAAACGAACCATTTTCGGAAATATCGGACTCTGCAGGGCATATTGAAGACAAATCTGAAATGAGCAGTGCAAACAATATGAACGAACTTGTGTCTGCTCCTGCTGTTCAAGATCCGGAGGACAAAGTTTTATCCGATGTTATTCTTCATACTCATGAATCTTCCAACACCGAGGACTCAACAAATGAACCATTTTCGGAAATATTGGACTCTGTAGGGCATATTGAAGAGAAATCTGATATGAGCAGTGGAAACAACACGAACGAAATCATGGATGTTCCTGCTGTTCAAGATCCCGAGCACAAAGTTTTAGCCAATGTTATTCTTCAGACTCGTGAATCTTCCAACACCGAGGACTCAACAAACGAACCATTTCCAGAAATATTGGACTCAGTAGGACGTACTGAAAACAAATCTGAAATGAGCACTGCAAACAATATGAACAAAATCACAGACGTCCCTGATGTTCAAGATGCCAAGGACAAAGTTCTATCCGATGTTATTCTTCAAACTTGTGAATCTTCCAACACTGAGGACTCAACAAACAAACCATTTTCGGAAATAGTAGACTCAGAAGGGCATATTGAAGACAAATCTGAAATTAATTTTCAGTGCACTAAAGTGGAAGGCGCCTATACTTCTTCAGAAGTTACCATTGGATCCTTGGTATCAGAGCAAATCATTTACAAAGAAATTAGCAATATCAATGAGTTGAATGAAGGGTCTCTCTCAGAGTTGGATGAGGCCATTACTAATAGTTCTGGCACCGTTCCTCCTCACAGCAAACTTGAAGAACAGGTATGTAATGCAACTTAGTAATTTGTCATCTTGTGCTTGAATATAGTCAATCTGTTGTGTCATGGGTGCATTGCTTGATTTTGGGTATATCATGGTGTTTGGATTACCTGAACAAGTTAATGGATGGCAAGCAGGGTCAGCCATGAAAATTCGGGGGCTCCAAGCAAACTTTCCGGATGGGGATGTAAACGAGCTAACTTGAGCCAAACACCCCCTTATTCGAACTCTAGGTAGATATGGCTTATCAAGTTCAAGCTAAGCCTTTATCGAGCTTTCAAACTTTTGTTTAAACTAGGTTTGATAAAGTATTAATGTGTTTGATACTCAACTTGACTTGATTTGTTAGTCTAATCATGTTAATTTGAGCTCGTTATCGAGTCGAATTGAGCTTATAGTCGAGAAATGCTTGTTGTTGGTCGAGCTCACTAGTGAGGCGAGCTATTCGAGTAGCAATTGAGCAATTATCAATCCATTTTCAGCCTAACACTGAGCTATTAGTGAGGTCCTAACAAGCCATTAAAGAACCCTAAATGAGTCCTTATCAAACTATTTGCGAGCGCTGACAAGTTGAGCATCTCTTTGTTCGAATTTACCTTGTTAAGCCTATCTGGCTTATTTGAACTCAGCTCAATAAGTTTTTGAGCTCCCCTAAATAAACACGAATGAGCCCTAACAATTTCGAATACATGTAGTTCATCAACCGTTTGGTTCGTTTACTCGCATGAAATTTTACCCAATACTTGAATTTAACTTCAAAAAACAATGGAACTCTAAACATATAAATATAAACCTTTATTTCATGACTTCTTAAAATTTTCCTTATAAGAATTCAAACAAAACCAAGGATCACTAGCTTAAATTAGTCGACTAGTATGAGTTAAAATTTTCTGTAGATAGTATAAAATCATCAAGGAGTAAGAAATATGCACTTGGAAAGAAAGAATATGTAGTCAAGATTATGAGACTCTTTTCTTTAGTTATGCTTTCTTATCTCACATTTTGTTTAGGCAAACATTGAGTAAGAAATATGCTTTCTTAAGTTCTCAATTTTTTCTTATCAATTTTTTTATGCAAGCACAAAGGTTCTTCAGGGAACCCAAAAAAAATAAATAAATAAATAAAAATAAAAATAAAAAAGGAGGTTACAAACGAGAGCCCCCTACTAAAACTTGAATGCAAAAGAATAAATGATAAATTATTGTACAACAACAACCACCCAGTGCCTCAAGGAGGCTCCTGCCAAAGCAGGTTCTGGGGAAGGTAAGACGTATGCGGCCTTACCCTTACAGAGTGTTATCCTGTAGAGAGGTTATTTTCGAAGGACCCCTAATGATATATTAGTTAAAACACAAATAAAACAAAGAGTTCAGACTCCAGAGGGCACTGGCTATGGTGAACGCTGAAAACATATTTTTTTTCATCCACTTGTTATTCGACTTTAGAATAATCTACGCAGTACTTTTGCCATTAGTGCATTGATCTTAAAGTTCTAAAACTCTTGATTTACTATACTAAATTAAATTTGGAGGTCCTCAATCAATATGAGATGCTCACCAACCCCCTTTCTCCAATTGGTCTCCGTCAAGGGACTTCATAAAATTTTGTTTCCAATTTAAAAAGTTTACTATAAATGAATAGGGTCAACTTGGTTATTATTTCATAATCGTAGTTCCCGTAGCTTACAATTTTGATAATGAGATCCATTTTATATAAGAATATGAACTCGGAAATCAACTAGTTGCCCAACTTGCAATTAGATGTATGAGCGCCTAATGCTTTTTTTCATAGAAGCATGCTTGTCCCAGCAGTTTTTTTATACGCGTTGTAAAAGAATATCCGAAGACATGAAATTCATCTGCATTATTAAGAATTTTCATTTTATTCTTACTGCTAGAATATATCTCTTGACGTGGCCAGGAAGTTAGCAGTGCAAACGATACGAACCAAATCATGGATGTTCCTGATGCTCAAGAGCCTGATGACAAATTTTTTTCCAGTGCTGTTGTTCATACTCGTGAATCTTCCAACACAGAGAACTCGATAAACGAACCATTTTCGAAAGTAGTAGACTCTGAAGGACGTATTGAAGACAAATCTGAAATGAGCGGTGCAAACAATGCTAAGGAAATCATGGATGTTCCTGCTGTTCAAGATTCCAAGGATAAAATTTTATCCGATGTTGTTCTTCAGACTCGTGAATCTTCAAACACTAAGGACTCAACAAACGAAACATTTTCGGAAATATTGGGCTCAGTAGGGCATATTGAAGACAAATCTGAAATGAGCAGTGCAAACAATGTGAACAAAATCATGGATGTTCCTGCTGTTCAAGATCCCATGGACAAAGGTTTATCTGATGTCGTTCAGCAGACTCATGAATCTTCCAACACCGAGAACAGAGTTTTATCTGATGTTCTTGATGTTCAAGATGCCGGGGACAAAGTTTTATCCAATGTTATTCTGCAGACTCGTGAATCTTCGAACACTGAGGACTCAACAAAAGAACCATTTTCGGAAATATTGGACTCAGTAGGGCATATTGAAGACAAATCTGAAATGAACAGTGCAAACAATATGAACAAAATCATGGATGCTCTTCTTCAAGAACCCGAGGACAAAGTTTTATCTGATGTCATTCTGCAGACTCATGAACCTTCCTACATTGAGGACTCAATAAACGAACCATTTTCGGAAATAGTAGATGCCAGAGGGCATAGTGAAGACAAATCTGAAAGTGATTTTCCACGCCCTATTGTGGAAGACGTCCATGCTTCTTCAGAAGTTACCGTTGGATCATTTGCACCAGAGAAAATGATTTACGAAGAAATTAGTGATATCAATGAGTTGAATGAAGAGTTTCTTTCAGAGTTGGATGCAGTTGGCGACTTCAGTCGCAAAGATAGCAGCTTGGACTCAAATGGGCAAGGGGAATACTCAGGTTCAGAGGTTTCTCCTATGACTGAACAAGTCATAGGTGAAGTAAAACCGAATGTAAGCCTGCCCGTCACTGAAAGCACATTAGTTACAGATAGTATTATCGTTGATAAGAACGAACCACTTCGGGAGAGTAGCGAAGCCAATCTTCCTGAGTTAAAGGGACCAAACCCGGATTCAAGTATAATTGAAACTAATCAAGCTGCCAAAGGATCCAACCAAACAATAACCAGTTCTAGGTTGTCGGCTCTCGAAACTGACGATATCAAAGATCTTGGTGTTACCTTCGAAGATGCTATTGAAGGCGAAATTGAAAATTCGTTTGTTGCTGAATCTGCATCCGGTGAGCTTGAAACTAAGCAAGCTGGATCTCCATCTTTAGCAATCGAAAACAATACAGAATCTGTAACAGTTGTCCCTGAAGCCAAGACCCATGAAACAGAATCCAACCCAGA
This sequence comes from Simmondsia chinensis, assembly GCA_018398585.1. Lineage (NCBI taxonomy): Eukaryota > Viridiplantae > Streptophyta > Magnoliopsida > Caryophyllales > Simmondsiaceae > Simmondsia > Simmondsia chinensis. The sequence goes on along the minus strand of JAGTTD010000023.1, from coordinate 4,981,326 downwards.
GAGCAAACGAATCTAGTCTTTCCAGGACCCATCACAATGAGTTGGATTTAGATAGTGTCTTGTTTGATTTGCGAATGTCAACTCATGATGAAACGACTTTTGTACACACTGTTGAAGGCGTTCTGGTGGTTGTGAAGCTGAAACGGAGAAGTTTGATTTTGTTGAGTCTCAGGTGCCAGGGGCGCATACTGAGGTCGGTTTTCACTGAATTTTAACTATTGTAGAGAGAGAGAGAGAGAGAGAGATCCAAAAAAGAAACTAAATTGTCTGTTCATGAAGCTTTTTCTTTTACATGGTAAGGAAGGATCTCTTCAGGTACCTTTCCTGAGGAGAGGTCTCGCCATAGAGTCAAGGACGACGAGTTCTTCAAGATGAGAGGGAGTGTAATTCCACTCCTTCCCGTGATTTTCTCTAACTCCCTACATGGCTATCCAGTCATTTGCGCTATTGGCTTTCTTGAATGTACGGTTGGCTGCCGAGATCGATGGCATTTTCGACTTGTCTACTTATATCCTGGATTAGGGTCTCGATGATCCATGGGATTATCCGTCCATGCTTGGAAACCGATGTTCAAGCATCTGCATATGTTACCTCAGGATCTGTTACAGGAGAGGGATAACTTGCAACTTGAAGTTGTCAACGCATCAACCGAGGGTGAACCCAGTTGCGATGCTGTCGAAGAATGCTATGTTGAGCATATTTCCTTATGAAGGTAAGGAATAATCGCGTAATCCAGTCGAATAGGCGTTGATTGAGTTTTAATGATCTTGATGAGAAAGTTTGCACATGATGAGGTTTTGGTTTGATGCTTGGGAAGCTCTGATTTTTTTATTTTTATAATTTTTTTTCTTATTTTTGGGTTTTTATGGAGAGTTTGTGTGTCTTTCTGGGGGGATGCTGAGTGTACATGTCTTGTTGCCATATATTTGTGACATTATTATGCCATTGTTTTGTGTGTTATCTTGAATATAGTGACCCTATGTATGACTGCTTTCAGTAAACCGATTCTGAGAATTAATGACCAAAATATTAGCCAGATTATTTTTACGAAAGGTTCATTAATATTAAAAAAAAAAAAATGCATTGTTTACGCATCACGAGAAGGTGGCGCACGAAAATACCACGAATAGGGTACTGTTGGTCATTAATGACCAATTTGTTCCTAAGCACTCCTCGTAATATTTTCGTGGTTTTTTTCTCATGACTTGTAGAATTTTGTTTGGGGGGGGGGGAGGAGAGGGGGGAGAGGCTCAAAACATAGGATGTACATATGGACACTTTTGATCATTGGGGTAACCATTGCATTTTTTTAACTCCGTTAGATTTACCATTAAAGTTTATCCTATTAAAATTTTCGCTCTGCAAGCTTTTAGTGCAAAGGCCGTAACAAGGGGAGAGGGAAAAAATTGAAGGTGCATTTGAAGCGATACTGTATATGCTTCTTTCTAAACACATTCAAGATATATATATAAAAAAATTATTAAATTATACATTTATGAAAATTAATTATATCTAATGCATATCAAAAAAATTTAAATATATATAGTAGTTTTTACTCAATTATATCTTAAAATAATTAATATAATATATAATTTTTAGGCCAGAGTTTATTCCAAGAAGCCCGTTGTGCACTGAGAGAGAGAGAGAATCGATTGCAGCTGCCAAATATGCTACTTGTATGTATTGGATTCAAAATTTGAAGATATAAAACTAGGATTGTCAGAGTACAAAATTCGTATAAATCGTTCACTATTTAAGAGTCATTTTGCAAATTTTTTGATAAATTGTTGTGTTTAATTATTCAAGGGAAGAAGTTGTCTGACGAATGGAAGAAAAGCACATTAATATCGATCTATAAGAATAAAGGCGATATCCAGAGTTGTGCTAATTATCAGGGTATCAAACTAATATGCCACACTCCAAAGCTATGGCAGTGGGTCATAGAGGGTAAGTTACGGCAACAAACAAAGGTGTTCGGGAACCAATTTAGATTTATACCTAGTAAATCAATAATAAAAGTCATCCATCTCTAGGTGAACAATAGAGTACTACAAAGATAGATAAAAGGATTTTCACATGGCTTTCATTGATTTTAGGAAGGCAAATGATAAGGTGCCAAGAAAGGTCCTATGGAAAGTTTTGGAGAAGAAGACACCCTCATGCCCTATATCCGAGCCATTAGAGACATGTACAAGAACGCACAAATAAATGTGCGTATAGCAAAAGGGGAGATAGACGTTTTCCCCATTACAGTTGGGTTACACCAGGGATCTTCCTTGAGCCTCTTTCTGTTCATTCTGGCTATGGACGAGCTCACTGGATACATCTAAGGGGATATGTCTTGGTGCATGCTTTTCACAGATGACATAATTCTAGTGGGGGAGTCTCAAAAGGAGGTGAATGAGAAGCTAGAACTTTGGAGGAGGGCCCTGGAATCGAAAGGTTTACGATTTAGTAGATCCAAGACCAAGTATATAAAACTCAAGTTCTATACCTCCACCAGGCCAAGCATAGAAATCGTCAAAATTGGATCGGAGTCCACACCGAAAAAGGATTGTTTTAAATATTTTGGTTCCATGGTACAGTAGGACGGAGAAGTTGACGAGGATATCAACAATCGTAATTAAGGTTGGTTGACACAAATGAAGGATGGCTTCTGCTGTACTTTGGGCTAAAAAGTTTTCATTAAAGTTAAAGGAAAAATACTATAACACAATAGTAAGACCGGCTATGTCATATAATGCGGAATGTTGGCCAATAAAACAGCAAAACATATAAAAGCTGAAGGTGGCGGAGAAGAGGATATTGCGGTGGATGGGTGGACACACAAGGATAGGATCAGGAATGACATTATAAGAAGCAAATAGGGTGCGGTCCTGATAGAGGATAAATTGAGGGAGCAACGTTTGCAGTGGTTTGGACATGTCAGGAGGAGACCAACCACTACCCTTGTCAGGAGATGGGAACAACTCCATACTACGCACAGGATGAGAGAAAGACAGGCCAAAGAAGAGATGGATGGAGACAATCTAAACGACTTCACCTACCTAAACCTACAAGAGGAGAGAGCCTTAGATATAGCTTAGTGGAGGGTTAGCATAGGAGTAGTCAATGTAGCGGTTTAAAATAAAGAAGCATAATTTAGCTAACCCTAACCCCCTAAGCTTATATGTTTGCCCGTTTGATTTACTTGCTATGCCTATGGGTTGTTGGTTGCTTGGTACTTGCTGCTCGTGCGGTGTATTACCACCATTGTATTATTGCTTATTACTTTATTGCTTATTGCTACTTTTGGCTCTCTATATATTGCTGCTATTGTTTTGCTTTTCATGTTGGAGGTCCTCGGACACAATCTCCCTTTAGAATAGCACCCTAGAGGGGGTAAGGCTGCATACATCTCAAACCCCCCACCCCCGATCCTGCATTTGACATGAGCCCTTGAGACACTAAGTAGTGCTGTTATTGTCAAAAGATAAAAGCAATGATTTTACACTCAAACCAAACATAGAGAAGATTCATGGATTAATGGTTACTTAAATTTTTACAGCCAAACAAGATGAAAAAAAGAAAAAATTTATAGGATAATTTTTACCTCACACCATCGAACATTCCCACCATTTTTATAACCCAAAACCAGACATGCCCTAAAAATACTATTGGCATGTTCTTTCATCTGCTATCATACTGCGACTTTAACGCTAATTATCAAAAAAAAAAAACACTACCGCTGAATATTGTACAGCACAACGACTATGTTAATTTCCAATGCAATCACCATTATCCAATACAACAGCCATAATTTAACTCTAGAGGTGGCCAATGGGTCGGGTCAGATCGCGTTTGGGCCTGGCCACGGGCCCCAAAAATTTTGGGGTCCACCTGGCCTGGGCTAGCATGGGCCGGGCTGGGCCTAAGCCCGAGCCCAACCCCCCCCCACCCCCCCCCCCAACGGCTCTTTAAAACATGTTGTATGTTTATATTATTATACGTCTATCTTATTTGTATTTTTTAATAAACATATTTATACTTTTAAATAGTAAAATCCAACTACTGTAATCATATTTGTTACATTAATTTCTATTATTTACCATTAGTTATTATATATTTTATTTTATTACATATAATTAGTATTATTAATTATTGTGAGGATTTTATTTGTATCTTATATTATTCATCAATGAATTATAATAAATTTTGTAAAAAACGAATTTATATTTTTTTAATTTTACATATTGTTTAAAAAAAAGGGGACTGGACACCTGGCCCAGCCCAGCCCAGCCCGGCCCGGCCTGCTACAGTAGCGGGTCTAAACCGGCCCATGGCCACCTCTATTTAACTCCATGATCCTACCCTCAAGTTTTCAATGGTCACAGGTACAAAAATCTAAATTTAAAAGAGCACAGGGAGTTACATTTTCTGCCAAAGCATGGGAAACTGTTATTGTCAGGAGAATAATTGTTATTATCAGAGCAATGTTATGACTTATACAAAACGATAGTCACAAAATTAGCCCAACGATAGTCACAAAATTACATTGCCCAAGAGCACATTGAATCCTAATGCAGCAAAAATTGCTTCAACATCTTATACCAAAAAAAAAATCACTTCAAAAAGGCAGAGGAAAAGGGAAAAGGTCCCGGACCCGATTTTCAAGATGGAATCACAGCTGTCGCGTTTTCATTGGACGTAAAGGGAATAGGCTTTGTCGGGGCAGGCAACCGACCGATGCTGTCAACTTTGTCGCTCAATTTAGGGGGAGGCCGGGCTGGTCTTGGAAGTAACCTACCTTTCTTTTCAAACCACTCGGGCTTGAGCAACGCTCTCAAACCCAGCTTGTTATAATGCACTCTCCTTACTGTTCCCCCTGCTGCTTCCACAGCCGCCTTGGCCCTCACCGTCACCCTCGATACCTACGTCATTTTGATTCTCACGTCATCTCGACAAGTTGATTTCAGGCATTTATTCAATTCACATAGAGGGCCAGTCTCAAGAACTCAAAGCAAGTTTGACCTATGGACTCTTTTCTAGTAACCAGGGTGTCCATGAACAAGGACAGTTTATTTTCGTTTACAAATGTAAGGAAGTCTCATTGGCTGCACAAGGAAGCAGCTCTTGCCAAATCCCCTTAAACCCCTCTCTTCAAATGATGGAGGTAAGATTCAATCCCAAGTCTTGAGCACCAACTTTCGAAAACTTTACCAAGACCTTCATATTATATATGTATTTATAATGTTATTTATAATGTATCAACACATATCATTATTTCTCCAATATAACTGATAATGTACGGTAAGAAAACTGATAAGAGACCCTTAATAAATTGGAGGGCCAGGTAACTAATTCTGTTGCTTGAGGTCTTGATCTGCCTTACTTACACATATTGAAATGCTATAAATTATATGATAAATACCTTAAATACCAGCTCGTTGAACTTTCTTTTAACAACGGTAAGATAATCACACTAGAGGCTTTCGAAGCATGCTTCTTGAACTATTGTTTGAAATCATAACGACCATAAACTTGTAGTTTCATTGCACATCCTCCCGAATATTAATTTGTATATTATTAAGGGGTAATATATTGCCAAGGCAAAATTGTTATTATTGAAGCAAGAACGTAGTTTTCAATGCAATTTTGTGACTCTCATTATTTCTAAATCACATCATTACTATGGCAATAACAATTGTGCCCTGACAATAACAACTCCCTATAGTAAGCCCTCCTTGAAATTCCGTACAATTTTTTTAACTTCATCAGCAATGAAAATCATGTGCATGTCAAGCGATTAGCTTGAATTGGAACCCCCCCACATCACACTGCATAATGTGCAACTGATTCTAGTGTTGATCAAGTTTAAAAGATATTAGATGGAACTTCAATAGAGGATTAATCAAATACAAACTTATTGGAACCGTGATTAAATTAGAGGTTCGGAGTTTCTTTAAGTTCAAGCAATCTTTCATTAGGTACGTATTTGGTATCATTTTTATTATGCAATTTTTAGTTTTGAGAAACTAATAATAATACGTCGAATCAATGTTTTTTTGTTTTTTTTGCTTTCAATTTTTGACAAAAAATCCGAAACATTTTTTTTTTTGGATAAGTCAAAAGAAAAGATTTTCAAAAAATCCAAAACAAGAAAAAATAGTTTCCAAAACCTAATTTTTAGTTTTTCAAAACTCAAAAACTTCAAACTAAATACAATACCAAACAAACGGGCCCAAATATATTTGCCTAACTTGTAAAAGAGCAGAAGAACGGGCACCAAGACCTCATACTTAAAGGAGGGCAGCCTAACCCTTATACCAAACGCATCTCGAGATTCAAATTAAACTTGCATAACATGCAAAATTTCAAGGTACCTCAAGGTGAATTGGCCATTGAATTTGTTCAGCACCGCGTCCCATCAGTCTGACTCCATCTTCTATCTGTTTTCCTACGGCTCCGGCATCCTATCGCAGCAAGTTCTTAGCATCAAAGTTCAATAAGAAAAGCGCAAAGGAGCAATGGAATCAAATAAAGGTTTAGGACTTGTGTGGTATCGTTCTCCATTTGCAAATTTTGGTTTCTCAGAAACTTGAAAAATCCAAACATCTCAAAGATAGAAAGGTAGAATTTCTCGAGCGAACCATACTCCTTCATATATGTCAGAAAGCCATTGATGAGAAGGGGTTGGGTAAAAACCAGGTTCTAAAAACAATTTTTTCTCATCTTTGTTTTTTTTTTCTTTTCAATTTTCTATCAAACTACGAATAAACTAAAACCAAAACCAAAAAAAAAATCGCTTCCAGAATCTAATTTGGAGTTTTAGAAAAAACTGCAAACAGAAAATAGAAAACAGTACCAAACAGGCCATTCGGTTTTGAATTATTGTGATACCATTCGCAACACCTTGCTTCCGCATCACAACGATTGGTATTAAGACCTAACCAGGAACCATGATTTGATTCCATGGTGTAATCACAATCAACATAAGACTATCGACCCACAAACCTTCAGTGTTTTCATTGTGATCAATTCAGAAGAGTCGATCTTCCCTTCATTTATAAGCTTGGCAATCTTCCCTAACCCTACAGGCTGCAAAAATCAGGAAGAATACTTCAAATTTACAAAGCATAAGGAAGTCTTCAATTAAAACCAAGAAAAAGTCGATTAACAAACACCACATAACTCATGGAAATGACAAAGCAAGTTTTGAGCATCAAACTGAAGACCAAGGGCGTAGTGCGACCATTGAACTAATCAATGGTGCCATGAAAGCCATTATGTAATGGAAACATAGTAAAATATGCATATAATTAATGCATTAAGCATATATCCATATTTGTCCGTTTAAAAAGGGCACTTATGTATGATTTTCAATAAGACGATAAAATATGCTTTTTTTGGTTAGCCTTATAATACATGGTTTATACATATATCCGTATTTTTCCCAAATGAAAGGCAAAAAGATCAATTGAAAACAATCGGACTGGTATCTAACTTAAGTATCCATCGTTATGATCAATTAATGGGACTTGGCCGGCCAGTGTTCTTGCCTCTATCATTACCATGGGCAGTCGCCATTTCTGATGTTCTATCTATATTTCATAAAACTTATCACTTCAACTCCCCAAACTATTGATTTGCACATTATTTTTTATTATGTATCATACCTCTTACTACTGTGAGTTTAGCTAACACCATCAAATAGAAGTCAAAATTGACAGACTTTCATTCTTTTCCACTCTATCAATACTTTAAAGTAGTTGTTATAGACATGAATGTAATCATAATATAAATTTTAGATAAGTTAAACGATCTTTTGACCAAAATTTTTTATGCATAGGGCCGAATAATACATAAATGTATTAAATTATGTGTAGTTCTCATACTGTATTTTACTAATTATGAATGGAAATTAGCTTAGCCATCATTAAGTTATAACCACCCCACGACAACTTTGGTACATCATCTTATGTCTATGATACCCAATTCTTGAACCTCCACGACCACAATGGTGACTTAAAACCATGAATATGACAAAAGCGTGGGTTTAACTAAGCATATTATTTAACAAATTCAAATATTCATGATCGCCTAACAGTAGACCACTATGAACAGGATAAAGCTCAGTTGGTGAGGCATTACTCCCCTTTGACGCCAACTGGGCTAGAAGCCAAAAGAACAATTGAACATTTTGTAATAAGTTACTTACCCAAAAAAAACAGTAGACCACTTCACGAAGCCAAGTCACAAGAACAGATGATTCAAAACTTTGGGATTGGATGCAATGGAGGGCATAATGGCTATCACAAAAGCAACTAACTAAGAATGCCAAGAATGTTGCAAGTAATAGTCAACAATTAGTGGACATGATAAAGGGATTCACATCCAAACACCAGGAATAACGCTTCATTTTAACTTATGTATAATTGCACTTTTAAAGGATTGCTTATATTACAGGATCATAAAATAAGCTGAAGGCACTAATCCATCAACCCAGAGTAGTCTTTGTTTGTTCTTCCCCTTAATTATTAGATATGATGATTAGTTGCTGGAATATATAGGAGCTTGAAGATCATAGGTGTGAGATTAGCTTTTTAAGCATATATCCATGATTCGAATGTTTCATTTCTGTTAGAAACTATGGTTGATGATTTCCCTCCTAGCCATCGGCTTAAGATTCTAGGATTTGAATACTTTGAATTTTTTTTTTTATAGAATTGAATACTTGAATTTGCAGCTCCTAGTAACCATGTCAGTGGAATCTATGCTAGCCTGAATACAGTCAACTTATATAATGTACCTGTTGCGTTGAAATGCCATCATATTAAGCATCCTTGTACCTAATCAAAAGGTTCCTAGATCTCCATGTGTCTAGAAGGACAGTTTAACAGCCCTATGCTCAATTAACTAGGTATGTATCTTGGTACTTAGCTTTAAACAGTTTTGCATCTAATTGATGGGTTCTTATCCATCCCTATGCCTAGGACACAGTTGAACAACCCTATACCCAACCAATTAAGTATATCTCACTTAACTTTAAGCAACCTTGTACTTAGCTTCCCTTTTTTTCTTTTTCTTTTTCTTTTTTTTCTTTTTTTGATTTTCCCAAATTTTATCATGGAACAAGGCTAGATTTCCATCTCTGAGGATAGCTCTATTTGCTTCAATACAGCATTAAACCAACTAGCCAAATCTAGGCAGTCCAGGTTCCAATAGGTTCGTAATAATCAATTGGGAGATACTCTTCAGAAGGGATAAAGAATGAAATTGAAAGGATAAAAAATGTACAGTATTGTGAAAAGGTTACTAAAAATTAATTATGATTTTCAGGATTGACATAAAAGCTCTACGGGGACATTTCTAATAAGCTCGAATCTAATAACATTCGTATTACGGAGATTCAGGACCTTTAACCCAATCCTGGTGCCTAACTAGCTTGTCAAACAACAAGAATGCCTCACATTGTTCAACCAAAATAACTAGGGTAAGAAGTGTTATTGGTTGGCGTCTCCCCATTCTGAAAGCACATGACGCAGATCTCTAGAGACAAAGCCTTAAAAAGTGTCCGTTTTTGCAAGCAATCTTGAGCACATGACACAGGTCCTACCAACAAATTAAGATTCAGAAAACCTAATTCCAATAAATTCTCAATTCCCATAACCATCTACCAATGAAACAAGACCTAGGTAAGGATAAGGATCCAACATTTCATTCAAACAGCAAACTCTTAGGTCATGTTTGGTATCGTTTTGTTCGTAGTTTTAGGTTTGTTGGAAACTAAAACCCACATTAGAAATGATTTTTTCTACCCTTAGATCTTTTGTTTCCAATCTTTTCAGTTTGAGTGAAAACCGAACACATGAAACAACAAGAAGAACCTAGTTTGTTAAGCCCATCGTTTTAGTTTTTTAAACACCAAAAGGTGCAACTAAAGAGGGCAATGTTATTTTCATGGTAAAAATGTTAATGTCCAAGCAACTTAATAAAAATGGGTATCTATCTTTCGTTACAAGTCACATCATTGCTCAGGGGAAACAGTTTTTTGCCTCGGCAATAAAAACACGCGTAGAAAACGATACCAAGGCCTCGCTAGAAGAACTAGACTAAACCATCACAAAATCCAGTAAACATCACTCACAGATAGCCCAAATCAAACTGAAAACTTAAGGCACAAAACCAAATAGAATCATAAAAAAAAAACACCTGAAAAGTGAGGCTAAATGGGTTCTTAAACCCCCGCTTTGGTAGACGCCGCCGCAAGGGGGTCTGCCCACCTTCAAACCCAAACTTCATCGTCCCACGAGCCTTCTGACCCTTATGCCCACGACCCGCGGTCTTACCCAAACCCGACCCAATCCCCCGCCCTTTCCTCTTCTTCTGCTTTGTCGCACCCGGGTTGTCCCTCAGATCATTCAAGCTCAGCAAACTGCTGAACGCGCGCGTAATCAAACTGAATGATCCGTTTACGAAATTCGGATCTGGAAGGCGAGAGATTGATGAAATGGGTGGGTGAGGAGATGAGAGAAAGTTGAGTTTGGTGCGGATTGAGGAGGTGAACAGGGAGGAGAAGAGGACTGATTTGAAGAACATTTTCGGGAGTGGAAATGGAGGGGATTTGGGATTTCGGGGTTAGGGTTAGGGTTAGGGTTAGGGTTTATGGGGAATTCATTGTTTGAACTGAGGAGATTCGTTAAGGAGAGAGAGAGGGGATTCTTTCTACAATGGGGTTTCAAGTAGTGCTGCCAAAATGTGTCGTATCATGCTCCTGTCTGTATATGTATGTATGTATGTATATATTTTGTAAGGTAGGTGTAGAAGAGGATGAAATAAATGGATTGATTGAAATTATAAAATTTTAATTTATAATAGACTAGACATTCCTCGTGCGATGCACGAATGTTATTTACATTTATAATTTTTTAAGTTGTATTTTATTATTTGTTTTACACCTATTTCTGGTCAATTCTTGTGCGAGGCATAGTCGATTTTGTGATTTATACGATGCAAAAGTTATCAAATATTTTTATTCTATCCTATATCTATTTGGTTAATATTAATTTTATACTTTACTAATTAATTGATATGTAGCATATATATGTTTAAATTAAGTATTTGGTTGCTTATATCAGTGGCCTAACAAAAGGAAGATGTTAAAGAGTGTGATAGAAAAAACCATTGTCAGAGGGACAAACAAATGATGTACCCTCTTCGTTGACAACTTGCCTCGCAGCATGACAAAGGACTGGTTGAAAAAGATATTCAACAATCATGGAATTGTCATTGATACCCATGTACCGGAGAGAATGAGAAGCAACAGAACACTGAGATATGGTTTTGTTAGCTATAGAACCGTTAGGGAAGCGCAAGCCGCAGCAAGGGAAGCAAATGGATGCTGGGTGAATGAGCACAAGTTGTGGGTTCAAATTGCAAGATTCAACAAGGGAGAAAGGAAAGAATATAGAGAAGCAAGAATGACTAACAGAGAAGAGCATAACTTAGCACAACAAAACATAATGAGCAAAGATCATATGCTCAGGTACTGATAAGTGAAAAGGCAATTTGTGAGACCAGAAAAGGAAGAATCCGGGGGAGGGAAGGCAAAAATGGCAAGAAGGAAAGGGAGCATTGTACTGAATATAGGACAAGTGAAGAACATAAAGTTATATATGGTATTTCGCATGACTACAGGAAGGAAAAGCTGAATAGAAACATTATGGTGGAAGCTCAGGATGATATAAAGACAGAGGAAATACATGAGAAGCTGCAGAACAATGGAGTACAAAGAAACACATGTCCAACATATGGGTGGCACTAAGTATGTCATTGCATTTCAAACAATGGAAGAGAGAGACCTGCTGGTAAGAAAGAACCCGAAATGGCTGAGGAATCTGTTCGTCAAGGTAAAAAAATGGTCTGAATTTGATACATCTAGGAAAAGGAACGTATGTTTATCTTGCTGTGGTGTACCACTTCATGCTTGGAGTGTCCATAATTTCACTAAAATAGGGATGTTATGGGGTAGAGTTATAGCGGTTGATAGCACTTGTAAAGCGGAAGGATCCCTGGAAGTTGGTAGGATACTAGTAGAAACAGATGAACCTTCCTTCATTGATGAGACTGCAGAGTATATTATAGGATAGGGCAGACATGTAATACAAGTGATTGAAGGAGGGCCGATACAATCTGATAAAGTAGTAGACTGGGTAAAAGAGAAGAGGAAACAAGAAGGCAAAGAAGGTCAGTAGGTTGGGAAACAACAAGGAAGGAGGACAGAGAATGAGGTAACCGCTGATGCACAACAAACATCCATGCCGGAGAGGATGAATAACCACAGAGTTGAAGTTGGAAATGTTGAAGATGATGAGATGGAAAGGAGAACAGTTCTTGGAAATCAGCAATTTGAAGAAACAACAGCAGCAAAGAAACAAAGGGAAGCTGAAAAGATGGATATTTCACAAATAAAGGAAAGAGGGACAGGCATCGGAATAGCAGTCACACCACAAAAGGAATCACCATGGCTATATGGGAGACATAGAGTGGGAAGTGCTTGTCAGTACACAGGTCAAGCAAAGAGCTTCCACCTTCAAGGTCAAACCACGAAGCTTGATGAGTCTGATGATGATTTCCCTCCTGGATTTGTCAATTTGTATGACGTAAGTGTGGTGGCAGAAACTCCAACTGACAAAGCAGAATCAAGTCAGCAACAACACAAAAATATGGATAACGAGAGCTGCAGTAGTGGTACTGAGCAAGAGAACCTGAATGGAGAAGAATTTACTGAAAGTGAAGAAAGCACACCAGACAACTCACAAAGAAAATTTTCTACTAGGAAGGAAGCGAGGAAGATCTGGAAAGCAGGGAATGAGATAGGACTTCACTGGAATGATTTTCATGTGAATGATATTGAGGCGCAGTTAAGAAAAGCAAAGGGACTCAAGAGAGTAGAGAAGAGGCGGAAACAAGTGGATATGAAAGGTAAAGGGAAGAAATGATGAGGGATCAGAAAACTAAAAGAAGAATAAGGATACTTGCATGGAATGAGTATGAGTATGGAGTATGGATTGAATACAAAAACAAAGAAGAGGATGATCTAACAAGCAGTAAAGTAGAAGCGAGTGATGATTGGGTGAATGTCTTGGATTGTCAAGGATAGTAAGGAATATGAAGGAATTCAGAACATGTGTTGAAGGCTATGAGCTACTTGATCTCCCTCTCATGGGCAGAAATTTTACTTGGGGAAAGGGATTGAATAGAGCGGGATTGATTGAACATTAGTATCGCCGGTATTCCTTGTAGGAGCTTGGATGGTTGGTTGATCTGGGAGGATTTTTACGAAATTGTTAAGGATGGAGGAATGAAAAATTTCTATGCACATTGGATGATAAATTCCCTTACAAATTGAATCTACCTAAGGAAAGAACTGAGATGGGCAGCTTTCAATCATCAGTGTTTCAAAGTCAAAGATCTTGCTGACTCTCTAGCAAAGAATGTAGCATCGATTCAGCATCGGCTAGAATCATGGATGTTATGGATTGTACTGTGTAAAGAAGGAATTCTGTTTTTGTTGTCTTTTGATGTCTTGCGATGTCGTATGACAAATTTTGATTAATGAAATTCCAATTATCAAAAAAAAAAAAAAAAAGTATTTGGTTGCTTGTTAATTTTTTATACATAGAGCTTGTCAAATAAAATCTCATTTGATATAACACTAATCTCAAATAGTCTCTATATACAAAACATGAAAATAAAAATACACTTTGTTATTTATTATTGCGTTCTCGCCTTTCTCCTTATTTCTCTTCTCCTCCTACCTTAAATTTGACGCAAGCAACCATCTGCAAATTGATCTTAGAAAAAATATATACACATTAATGTAAAATAAACTATTTAAATATTCAACTTTTAAAATTTTGCACGCTTATGATAAAAGTTTCAAGCCACTATTAATAAATATTGTGAAATTTTCTCCTACAAATGGTGAAGAATTGGGGTTCAATTAAAGCAAATGAATAATGAAATAAGCATGAACGTATCATTATGAGAAGTCGAGATTCGAAAGTAAAGTATTGTTGGACCAATGCCAAAAAAGCTATATGTACAGTGTGAATAAGTATTGTGTGGGTTAGGCCCAATTAATTGAAATAAAACTATATTTTACATGTAGGTACATTATCATTTATATTATTAGTAAATTAATTTTTTTAGTAATTATAGCATAACAAAAATATTTTTCTCTCATAATACTACATAATACATGTATGTACATAATAATTTATAGTAATTATACCATAACAAAAACCCTTTGTTTTCTATCATAATACATGCATGTACATAATGATTTATATTAGTAAATTATATTATTTTAGTAATTATGTTAGTAAATTATATTCATTTGGCCGAAAAAAATACTACATGATTATATTAGTAAACTAAATGATCTATAATACTATCAAAACTTAAATTATATTTTATATGTATACTACCAAAATTGAAATATATTTTACATGTATGTACATAATAACTTATTTTAGTGATTTATATTTTTGTACATATTACTCAATTCAAACCCCAAAATAAAGTATAGATATACACAAGAATTAACTAACTTCTTAAGGTTCTTGTACCTTTTTATGTTTGGTAATGCAAGCCCCACTCGATTGTAAAAGTTACAGCAAGCGAGATTCCACTGTTGGTTGTCTGCACCAATGCGCGGCCATGTCATCTATCACAAAGCACAACGCTACGATTCGGAGATAGTTCGACACTCATACCAAAATTCAAGTAGAATTAGGGCCGACAAAACTTGATTGAAATGGGGGTTGTTGAACCAACACAATTGTAGTTTTGCATGAGATAGATTAGAAAATTGTTGAATCGATTGCTCTTTGCTCTAGATTTTGATTTAATTATGTTAGTTTTTATTTTTCACAAATAGAAGTTAGTGCGGGCGGGCCGGGTCGGGCCAGGCCTGGGCCCGCCTTTTTAAAGAAAAAAAAATTTAAATAATACAAAGTCATTTTGTACTAAAATTATTGTAATTCATTGATAAATAATGTGAGATACAAAAGTATACAAAAAAAATAATGTTAAATATATGTAATAAAATAAAATATACAATAAGTAATGGTAAGTATCTTATCAAAAAAAATAATGGTACATAAATAACGTAACAAATACAAGTACAAATACAACGCAGTCGAGGCCTAATTTTTAAAAGTACAAATTTGTTTATCAAAAAACACAAAGTTTGACATATGGGGGGTGCGGTCGTCTTTTGACGTAAATATTTAAAAGTAAATAATTGACATACAAAAGTGTTGATATCAGTCCCCTTGGGGGGTATCTAGGCCATCATTTGAGGTATCAGTTGTGCAGTCGTCTTCTTCATTGCCCTATGAATCCAGCTTTATTCTCTGTTGATCTCTTGCCTCTGCTAGTAGCCAATCCTTCAAGCACACGGACATCTCCAAGCTTGAACCCGATAGCTTCGCCCTCTTCGTTCCAAGCAACCTGCCACCAAGACTGAAAGCACACTCTGATGCTACTAAAGACACCGGACAACTTAGTATATCACGTGCCATGGTGGAACGCACGGGATACTGGGTTTGGTTTGTGTTCCACCATTGTAAAAGGTCAAAATACGGGTTGACCGGCGGCCCGAAAATATGGACCATCGGTGTCCGCAAATAATAATCTAGCTCAATACATGACGTGGGGGCTACTGTGGGCGTAAATTGCTCCAACAGCTTCCACGCATATGACGTGTGTGAACTACTTCCACTAGATGTGGAAGATCCTACTGCAGCAGTACTAGGATTATTGGATACTAATTGACGGGAATATTGAGAAAATAAACTATGCAAGTAGTTATCGACATCAGCAATAAAAGTGTCGATATTAAGAGTAGGATGCAAATACTTGAAAAAATGTTAGCAAAACAAGTTGAAACCCCCGCGCTTACAACGATGGTCTAAAATAGTTGCCAAGCAGTATGCAAGAGGTAGTTTATAATAATATTTGACAAACTTTTCTTTCATTGCCTGAATCGATGCGAACAAAACGGGGTTGGGTTCATTACCCACCATCCAATTGACAATATCAAGCAATCTTGATATTGCTTGAGGCATGGTCGGATAGTAGCAACCCGAAAAAAAATGTCATTTCCTCTTTAAACATGCTAAAAAAGTTACAAATTTGATCTATTGTCTCCCAATTTATACCGGTCAGGTTGTAATCGCTCCATTCTGCACGATTTTCCTGGGCGTATTCCATTAGAACGTCTTTGTATGGTAGAATGCGCTCTAACATTTCTACCGTAGACGACCACCTAGTTTGGGAGTCTAATTTAAATTGTTTATATTCTATGTTATGCAACCAACATAAATTTTTAATTTTCTTTTTTAGTGTTGGATGATTTAACAGATATTATTACGGATCTTAAGGTCGTAAGGGATGCTTTTATAAGATCTAAATCATCCATTACCATTAAATGCAAAATATGACAAATGCAATGAATATGGAAACACTTCCCACCTAACATGGGTCTCATTTGCCTAATTAAAAGTGTAACGGCTGCAGTGTTATTGGTAGCATTATCGAACGTAATACTGAAGATACGTCGCTCTATGCCCCAGTCACGGACTGCCGACATAATCACACCCGTAATTACCTCAGCATTGTGGGGGCAATCTAAAAGTCCAAAATGAATTATCCTCTTTTGGATGATGAAGGATTCATTGGTCCAGTGTGCCGTTATGCACATATAAGATTGGCCGGGTTTCGACGTCCATACGTCCGACGTCAACGAGAACATGCTCGTGTTCGTCGCAAAATGTGTGAAGACCCCAGCTTTCATGCTCGTGGTACAACGTAAAAGCGTCCCGTTTTACGGTGTTCCGAGGAATCCTTACAATGGCGGGGTTCACATTTCGTTGAAGGTAGTTGACGAAATTTAGGTCTTCGCCGGTATTAAAAGGCGTTTCACTCAAAATTACATATTTAGCTAGCCCCTTTCGGTTGCTCTCTTGAGAGAACCTAAAATTAGCAAGTGCACCGGTCACTTGCTGTACTAGACGTTGTTGGCTCTTTTCTGGGTATTGCTCGGGGTGGCACCTAAGTATATATCTGTTTAATGTGCCCGTCCCACTGCCAGGTTGATGATTAAAATCCTTAGGTGGGTCACATAATTTACAAGTTGCTTTATTAGTTGTCTTACTAAGGGTAAAGTACTTCCATACCCCACTAGTTGTACGCCTACTATCACCGGTACTAGTTTCAGGCTGGGCTTCGGTGGTGGGGGTGGGTTCCTCATCAGTTTGTGAGTCTCCAACCCCACCACCACCTGACTCATGATAATCTTATTTTTGTAAAAAGTCATAGTCTATGCTATCATCAGTGTATGGGGGTGTTGGGTCTGGTTGTATAAAAGCTCGTTCTTCAGTATCAAGTAAGACAATTCTACTCCTTTTAGGGATTCTGGGTGGCCGAGAAGAGCTAGAACTAGCATGACCGGCTCCAGGGGATGATGAAGAGTTGTGTACCATATTAGTATAAGTGATTAGTATTTATAAAATGCGAGTAGTAATGCAAATTAAATAACTAAAAATGCGAATCAAATAAAATTGCGATACTAAAATTACCGAAACGAGAGAACAATGAAATTCGAACTTCAGCCAAATACTTTACGAACTTCGAACTTTAGAGCACAATTTTTGCAATTAGCAAAGTTAGAGAAGATGGGAGATGATGAATGTATAAAGAGAGAAGAGAGGATTGAAGATTTGGTGAGGAAATGGGTTGGGGAGGTTTAAGTATTTATAGAAAAAAAATATATAATTTTTTTTTTAAAAATAAAGAGCCGTTCAACGGCTCTATTTAAAAGAGTCGTTGAACGGCTCTTTTGTAAAGAGCCCAACAGCTCTGTTGGGCCCGGCCCTGGGCCAGACCCGGGCTCTTAGGGCCAAAAAAACAGGCCCCAGGCCCGGCCAGGGGTACCTCGTGCTTGGGCCGATTTTCGGGCTAGCCCGGACCGGTGGCCACCTCTAGTTGTGGGAGAAACTACCATTAGTGGGTTATGGGTTGTGGTAGTTTGAAAGACAAATAAATGGAAACATGAGTTATTTTCGTAGGATGTGGAAAGTTAGAAAATATGGTAATTTTTTAAATTTATTTTGCTTTTTGTTTGATGCGTAGAATGCCTTGGATGTGAAAATGGAATATTTTAAAAGGGGGTAGGAGTAGTTACCAACTTCTACATAAAGTATAACATAGATTAAAATAAAATATAAAGACAAAAATTAAAATACAGATTAGGAACTTACAAATTGAAATGGTAGACTTGATTACAAAACTTGAACGGAAAATAAAATTATAAAAGAGAAATTTTGTATTTGCTGAGGAGGTATGTGAGTAACAACTTTTTGTTCTCCAAACTCGCTCTGCCTTGAACTGAGACTGAATGTCAACTTATATAGCCTCTGGAAATTGAATCAAATTTTAAAATTTTTGAAATCCGGGACAGTTGGCTTGAATTATTGTACTATCCACAGTAGATTAAATTATTGTAACAGTAACTGGACAGCTGGTTGTCCTTGCTACAGTGACTGCTACAGTTGATTGACTTTGCTACAATGATTTGTTAGGGCCTTGAGATTGAGACAGCATTATTGAAGAAAATTAAAAGGACCAGTCTATGATGAATTGGCATCATCACCTTCTTCATCGTCAGAAGAGTCTTGAATTTGTTGGAGAAGCTGAGCGAGAAGCTCCTTTAAATTGTTTTTGGATTTTGATTTAGAGGAGGAACTTGAATCCGTTGCCTTGGTAGGTTGTGGTTTGATTGGGGTTGAAGTAGAAAGAATTTGAATATTTTTGTTTTTCTTTTATTTGAAAAAATCTAAAAGAATTTGGGTGGAGTAATCACGTTCTACAACGTACTTGTCCCAATATTTGATTTTATATTCCCTTACCATTGAAAGAGGGTAAAGTTGTTCAAAAAATTGAGTGGCGTTGTAACACCAACACAATATCTAGGAATTTGAAAATTTAAATGAAAACTAATAAGTGTGTCTAAAGGGGTATCCTCTAGAGGTTTGGAATAAATATTGAATAATACTTGAATATTGGCAAGATAGATAGTTGTTGGGGTACCTCCAAAATATTGCCACTATTCAAAAAACCTTATTGGAAAGAGTCTTGAATTTTTTGAAAATTGGAAAAATCAAGAGTGATCAAATGGCTAGTAGAGGAAAGTCCTAAACCAAGCCATTTTATAATCTTAATATGTGTAACCTGAGGGTTGAAATGGTTGAGAAAATTACTTGGAGGTAAAAGGATTGTAACCAAAATATTTACAGTTCTAAACATTCAAAATTTTGCAAGTTGAAAACATAATTGGACCATCTTTTTTATTCGATCTATGTTTGATTTGAATAGATTTTGAATCTAATAAAATAAACTCGTAAATTCTTCGAGTTCGATTGATATCATCAGAAATCCATTGAAAGTCTTTTGGAAATGTTGAATTTATAGATCATTGAATTTCATTTAAGGAGAGTGGCTCATGTTGAATTTATAGATCATTGAATTTCATTTAAGGAGAGTGGCTCATATTGTCCAGTTGAGGCTTTGAGTAGTATTGAGGGGATGATGAATTTGTGGAATTTGAAGATAAAATGAACGTAATTATATAAGCAGGTCAATTGTATCAAAAACAAGTTATATGGGTCAAGCCCAAATTCAACCAAATTATCTAAGCAGTTAAGGAGTCAACCCAAATTCAACCCGACTTCAAAACCCCCAACCGAAAACCACTATCTCCATGTCCTGTCCGTGATGCGTTATAGTGTTATGTCAGATTTTGCCAGCACTAGTTTTCAGTAACTAAGAGTTGTTTTTCTACAAGACGTCTCGAAATCTAATGTCAAAAAACCTATGAACTCATAAAATGTTGTCTTCCAAATTTTCTATGACTTAGCTAATTCCCTCTTTGTAACAGCTTATAAATCCACTTGTTGCTAAACATCGAGCATTTGGTAGTTGTGACAAGTTCTCCCTTCTTTAAAGCATCCTTGTCCTTAAGGCAGGAATTATAGAACATGTGCTTTCGTGAAACTCCAATCTTTCCAAGTTGTGGCCTCTGTTGGCAGGTTAGCCTACTTTACAAACACCTGAACTATCGAGCAATTACACCTTTTGATCGATATGTGCTTCAAGACTGCTATTGGCTAGCCCTCGGCATCTACCGCATTGAGGGGCATGGTGACAGCAACCTGGTTGCCCAACTTCTTTCTAAGCATCGATACATGAAAGGTCGGATGAATACAAGAGTGAGAATGGAGGTCGAGTTGTAAGCGACCTTACCAATCTGAGTCAAAATTTGAAACAAAGCATTATAAGCGACTTTGCCGACTGGGTTGCAATTGCAAATAGACGAGATCTCCCTATGAAAACTTCTGCTTAGACTTATGTCGATCCTTTGTTTATACATCTGTTGAGTCTTTATTGAGTTATCTCTACGAGAGTTTTGACATGACCTGTGTGTCTTGCAACATTGTCCTTTGCTGATGCAATCGAAAGAAATAAGGACCGCTAATTGCATAGGAATGTGGCCGTATAGAGCTCGAGAGATGGTCATTTCAAGGGTAGTGGGGAAGTTCATGTTGTACTACAATTCATCGAGGGACGACCATTTGGCCCAGCGCCTAGGGCATTGGAAGTCCATGCACCGCAAGTAGTTCTCTAGCCATATGATTGTGGACAATGAGTTGTAGGGTTGTAACAAGACGGAACATTCGATGAACTACTCGTGTTTAAAATTGAATATGGCTTGGTTGTATTTGTTGCAGGAGCTCCATAGTTTATCAAGCCGAATTTGAGTAGGTTTTATAAGCTTAATAAGTCGAGTTTCAACAAGGGGCTGCTCAGCTTGTAAGTGTTAGAACATTTTGACAAGGGCTCGTTAAAAACTCGTTAAGAGTTCACTAACAAGTGATTACTAGCTCAAAAATGGTTTGATAATAGCTCGATAGTGACTAGAATAGCTCAACTTGATAGCGAGCTCGACTCTATAACAAGTTCCACTCAGTTATGAGCTCGATTAAGAGGGCGAGCTATGCCGATTTGAGCCAAGTATTAAACATACTAAAATCTTATCGAACTTTGCTCGAACAAAGTTTCAAAAGCTCGATAGCAATTCGGCTCGTATTCTAGATCAATGAGGCTTATCGAGCTTGAGTTCAAACAAGGGGTTCTTAGCTCGATTCGGCTCAATTACACCTCTAGTAAGTTGTACTTAATTCAACTTGGCGGTAACCGGTATGAATAGTTCCTTCTATACCGTACCATGGAACGCATTGTCCCTACCTAACACATTGAACTAGGAGACCATGTAGGTTTAGCAACAAAGTGGGAAAGGTACGAAGGGTGCCTCATCCATACCCATACCTGTCACCGAAATTTATATCTATCATCTGCCCTGTTATCACCACGGTGTGAAATGGGTACCTAACTACCTCTACCCACTCTAGTAGATACAAACACATACCTATCCATACTCACTTCACTATTTGCAGGTAGGGATGGCAATGGGGCGGGTAAAACCCACTACCCGTGGGTACCCGCCCCGTTTGGGGCGGGTAGTGGGTACGGGTTCGGTGTACCCACCCCGTACCCGTCACGGGTATGGGGCAGGTACGGGTATAGTTTTGTACCCGCCCCGCTCCACCTCATACCCGCCATAACTGCTTTATTTTGTACATAATTAACCTTTAAATTAAAAAAATACGTGTTTAAATTCAATAACCCAAATTATTTATCGATGTTATAAAAAAATATAATTGATTTTTAAAAGTAGTATTAAATAACTAATATGACCTGGTATAGATAATCGTTTTCTACACACATTAGAGAGGGTACGGGGCGGGTAATGCATACACGTTGGATACCCGCGGGTAATGCATACCCGCTGGGGCGGGTACGGGTATGAGTTTGTACCTGCCGGGGCGGGGTACGGGTATCCACTTCATACCCGTGGCGGGTAATGGGGCGGATACGGGTATAGGATTTGGGTGGCGGGTACGGGTATGGAGGAGACACCCCCATACCCGCCCCGCCCCATTGCCATCCCTATTTGCGGGTGTCCATCAAGTATCATTGCTAGCCCCAAATTGTGTACCTAACAGTAATGGTTATTCATATATGTCAAATTGTAATTGCTTAAAATTATTTGATCCCCTTGAAGTGGAAACAATAGCTCTTCTAGGTTTTTGTAATCCAGTTATATATTGCTACATTATTTGATAAATAAAATTGTCTTTGTTTTTTTTTAAATCAATCAAATACAAATTAAAAATGGTCGCATGAGGCGAATATATATAGGGTGGGTATGGCGAGTATAGGCTGACACACATTATACCCATGCCCATCCCGTATCAATGGCAGATATTTCCATGTGTACCATACTACACTAGCTACTTGGCCCACTTGCATCCATACCCATCACAAACGGGATGGGTGCCCATGGCTAGCATTTTATCTGCTTCCACTGCCATCCCTAAAAGGAATAACAAAAATGATGGATGACGTGGGAGCTAAGGATCATGGAAGTCGCACTATTAGGCCAATGTACGACGGAGTTAGCATAGTTGAGCTGGCACGGGGACAACATACTCTCCACATTGAAAGTCAGTATGTTGGTAGATGGTCTATGGAATGCAGCTGACCACATGCTTCTCTTCCCCATTCGTCTTCACGGCGTGATGAGGATATTCCAGTTCAGGTTGTGCGTGAAAACCATCATATGTCTCCTCTGCTCGAATGGGTGGAGAGTGACATAGCTAGTTCAGATCAGCCACACGCTCAGCTATCGCATCTTGAGAATGTAACTCATGACCCCGCCAATGAAGAGGATTCCTTGTCCTCGGGACTTGAATTCCCTTCAGGTTTTGAGCCCTCTACCTTGAACAGGTCAGAGTCCTGTATGGAGAGACCCAGTGGAGTTGGGATGAGCAAAGGAAAAGGACTATTGACAAAAAGGGAGAGAAAAGCGTTGAAGCACAGGGAAAAAGAGAGTGAAAAGCAGGAGCTTCAGAAATTTAGGGAGGAGATGTCGCCTAGGAACATCATGTTGAAAAAGACCAAGGCATCAGGCAAACAAAAAAAGGGAAATGAGGTGAAATGGGGAAAATCGTCAAAGGCAAAAGGGAAGAAGAAGAAATAGAATAGGGAGAAGCGATACGACAAGATATCGAAAGCGGAGTATGATGGCTTAATCCTTCAAGCGGAGCGAACAATTGACATGGGAAGAATAGTTGGTTTTGATTTTGATGGTTTCAACCCACCTATGGTGGCAGACCTGATGGCTAAATCAGGTGGTTGGTTTTGTGGTTGAGGTTCTCTCCTGCTCCGGTTTCCCGCGCTGGTCGTTTGGTTCTTTTTCTTTTGGGTTCCCTGTCTGAGCTTGTTTTTTGCGCGTCTTGGGTTTCCTGTGCTCGGTGTCTATTGAGTAGGGCTTCGGTGTTTTGGCTTTTGTGCCTTTTTTTTTTGTTCCCTTGTTTGGTCTATTCTCTTTTTGTTCCCACTTCTGTTTATGAAGTGGCTTGGGCCTAATCTTTTCGAGTTGCCTGTTTGTTTCTTCGGCTTTGCCGATAATTATCAAAAAAAAGAAAATGAAAAAACATGAGCTAAAACTCCTTCACACCACAACCCTGTAGCAGATTAGAGTCCTAAATGTTCAACGGGTGGGTCAAGTCAAGTTAAAATAATCAACGTCATACGTGATCTTAGAGCATGTATTGTTCCAATTTAAATTAACCGAACCCATTTAGCTAATGGGTCAAACCATGTTGGGTTGTGTCGTGACTCAACCCAACCATTTTAGCGGACCGGACAATTGAAGCAAAGACTTGCACCTATTTAATTAGAGCATTTTTTTTATTTGTAGCTTTCGATTTTCTAAAGCTAAAAATTATACTTAAAAATAAGTTTTTTTACCTTTGATTTTTTTTGTTTCTATTTTTTTCACAGTTGGAGCGAAAACTAAAATAAAAAAAACTAAAAACAAGGAGATATTATTTTAAAAACCTAAATTTCAAGATATCTTTGATTTTATTTTTATTTCCAATTTTTAATTTAAAAGAAACTAAAAATTAAGTTTTAAAAATAAGGGTTATTTACATTATAGTACCCTGACATTTTTAAAATTAATAAAAATGACCCTGATCCTTTTGAATTATTAAAAAGACCCATAAGTTTTTGTCATATTAATAAATAAGCCCCTCCCAAGTGTGATAACGTCATTTTTCATTGACAGAGCAGAAGTAAAAACTGCTTTTTATTAATGCTACAAAAAAAGTCTTAAAGTATGCTTCAACACCTTTATTCTTACTTTATAAGAATAAAATTTGAGATGTTATATTATGTAGAAGCTATCTGTTTTTACTTAATTTGTTTTAAAATATAATTATTATAGAATATTTTTGTCATTTTACTGTAGTATTAATAAGACTGCAACTGTTACTCTAGATTTTTCAACTAAAAATGACATTATCATGTTGGAGATGGACCTTTTTATTAATGCAACAAAAATTTAGGAATTTTTTTATTAATATGACAAAAACTTAGAAGCCTTTTTAATAATTCAAAAAGGTTACGGTTCTTTTTATTATTTCCAAAAATATCAAGTACTAAAATGTGAATAACCCTAAAAATAACCTTCTTTTACTCTTAGTTTCTTATTTTTAATTTTTATTCGAACTAAAAAAATATAAAAAACAAAATAATCAACAACAACAACAACAACAGTCCCAGTGCCTTACGGCTCCCGCTGAACGCATTGTCTGGGGGGGCAGGGGGGTGATGTACGCAGCCTTACCCCTTCCAGCAAAAAAGGAGACTGTTTCTGGGGACCCCCAACCTGAAGTAGTTGAATGCCTGAGCCGGTCGGCTGACCGTATGGCCTTATGTAGGTGGTGGTCCGTGGCAGCCTTGAGGACGGTACTGCCTGGTCCGGTCCTCTATGCTAGATTAGGCGGCTTTGGAGGGTGGGTGGGTGTTTTGATGTCAGATGGGGGGGCTTCGTTGCCTGTGAGGGTGAGGTGTTGGTGTTGGTCGGCGGCGGGTCGCCGGTGGGGTGGGTCAGATTTGGAGCAGTGCCGGGTGGGTCGAAGTGGTGGGGTGCGAGGTCGGTGGATCTGGGTCTGGGACTGGGTCTGGGCGTCGGTGGGTCTGGGTACAAGGTGATGGTGGGTGGGTCGGGTCGGGTCGGGAGAGGGCCGGGTTGTGGTGGGTGTGTGGTTCGGGGTGCGAGGTGATGATGGGTGGGTGGTTCGGGGTGTTTTATAAAAAACAAAATAATCATTTTCAAAATACAAATATTAATTTTTAAAAATTAGAAATTAGAAATAAAATAAAATATTGAATATAATTCTTGATTTGTAGATAAAAAATAGGGTTATTTACATTTTAGTACCCCGACGTTTTTGAAAATAATAAAAAGGACCCTGACCTTTTTGAATTATTAAAAAGGCCCCTAAGTTTTTGTCGTATCAATAGAAAGGTCCTCTCAAGCGTAATGACGTCATTTTTCATCGGCAGAGCCAACGTGGCAATTGTTTTTTATTAATGCTATAATAAAATGACCAATAGTATGCTTCAACACCCTTATTATTACTTTATAAGCACAAAATTCAAGATGTCGTGTTATGTAGAAGCTATCTATTATCGCTTGATTTGTTTCAAAATGTGGTTATTAAAGGATATTTTTGTCATTTTACTGTAGCATTAATAAAAATACAGCTGTCACATTAGCTATATCGAGTAAAAATGACATCATTACATGAGACAGAAGCTTTTTTATTAATGCGACAAAAACTTAGGGGCCTTTATATTAATACGACAAAAACTTCGGGGCCTTTTTAATAATTCAAAAAGGTCAAGGTCCTTTTTATTATTTCCAAAAACTTCAGGGTACTAAAATATAAATAATCCTAAAAAATATCTCTTTTAATTTCTCAAAAATAAAAAACTTAAAAAACATATATGAATGAGGTTCAAGGCGAGTTAGACCTAGGACAAAATATTAAAAAGATATTAAACTATATTTTTTAGTATCTTTTTGGTCAAAGACTCTTCAATCGTAAAAGAAAAGTATTGAACGTCTATATGAGAATCAATTTGGAATTAAACATCCATATAAAGATTAATTTAGAATTGTAAAATAGAGAGAAATAAATTTAACATTCTAGATGTATATATAATATATATAATCTATTTTTTTAAGAAACTAACTATATTTTAGGATGTACTGTAAAATTAAATTTGGGTTATTTATGTAACATGCTACTGCACTTTGCCCAATGTGTCAATCTAGTAATCTTGCTTTTAATTGTATTATCTTAGTCCTTGTACAAGTTAATAAACATATTTTTTAATCGTTTGACTATATTAAATGCACAACCTAATGCAAACCCACCCTCTAGCCTAATTAAACTCACTTGTGACTCAACCATTAAAAACTTTTTTCATCACCTTAACGTTAATTATACAGTACTCCCAAATTAATTAGGCTACTTTTATTTTGTGATCAAAATAACTTAGCCTAATTTTACTTGTGATCCTAATTAAAAATTAACTTAGCCTAATTAATTTTGTCCTTCTATAAAACTAATGTCAATGTGGTGAATTCTTTTTTTATAGTCGGATCATGAGTGAGTTTAATTAGGCTAAAGAGTAAGTCTGCATTAAGTACTGCATCTAATATGATAAAGCGATTAAAAAATATATTATTAACTTATATAATAATTAAATTAATACAATTAAAAATAAAATGATTAAATTGATACACTAGACAATCATAAATAACTCTAAAGGAACATACCCAGTGCCTCAAGGGCTCCCGCATACGCAGGGACTGGGGGGGGCGGATGTATGTAGCTTTTCCCCTTCAGGGTATTAACCTGTAGAGATGTTGTTTTCCAGTGCCCCCAACCTGAGGGTGAGGACTTCCCAGGAGGTCACCCATCCTGGTACTACTCTCCCCCAAACAAGCTTTACTTTGGAGTTCTAATGGGATCCGATGACGGCGTGTTGGTGCCCTCTTTGGTACAATCATAAATAACTCTAATTTAAATATATAGTATATCATAAATAGCTAATTGTTTGAAACAAAATAGATTATATATATTATATACACCTAAATGGGTACCAACACGGAAGCACTAGATCCCATAAGAACTTTGAAGTTAAGTGTGGGTAGTACCAAGATGGGTGACCTCCTGTGAAGTCCTCGT
This sequence comes from Simmondsia chinensis, assembly GCA_018398585.1. NCBI lineage: Eukaryota > Viridiplantae > Streptophyta > Magnoliopsida > Caryophyllales > Simmondsiaceae > Simmondsia > Simmondsia chinensis. Next base: position 4,954,051 of record JAGTTD010000023.1, on the reverse strand, counting down.
GTTGCGCCCCTCAAGTTAAAGGTTCTTGAAAACTATTTCTTTTTAGGGTAACATCTTAAATAAGAAAGACTGCGTACATCTACTCCCTAGCCCCTGCTTAGGCAGGACTCTTTGGGGGGGTATTGAAAATGTTGGTTTGCTAATATTATACATACATTTAAACTACTAAATTTATTTTCCTTTATTATATAATTTTAAATTTAAATTAATTCTTATGTGAATGTTTAATATTTTTTTCTTTTATTATTAAAGAATCAAATATAAAAATTTAATAAAAAAAATCCTTCTTTAATAATTTTTTTCCTTAGACCTATAAAATGTAGAATTAACAGGTCAAACCGCCAAAATTCTTCCTATTTATACTTCCCTTTTCCCTTTCCCTACTTCTCTTACTTTCTCTCTCCATCGCGCATCGCCCCGCCGCCGCTCGTTCAACCTCCTCATGAACCCTAATTCACAAACAATGGGGTCAGTGAAGAGGAAATCAATAGAGGACGATTCGCAATCGACAAACCCTAATTCGCAAAAAGCACAGAGATTGAGTAGCGAAGCAAGTGGAGGGAACCCTAGGAGTGATTCTAACTGGCCATTCGAAGAGCCGATTGCTTGCGTTCATGATGTGTCGTATCCTGAGGGGTACGTGCCGCGGGCGTCTGTGTCGGAGAAGTTGAGTGACGGTGCGGGTCCTGCTAAGGAGTTTCCGTTTGTTCTTGATGCTTTTCAGTCTGAAGCAATTAAGTGCCTTGAAGATGGCGAGTCTGTCATGGTAATTTTGCTTGTTTTCTTTGGCCTCGTTTAGTTGTCACATGAATTGAATTTTTCCACGCCAACTTCCTAAGGAGCAGGTAAAATATATTTATAACTTCCTTTGGGAGGCTAGTTGAAAACAATGAATTAGAACTTATCTAGGGGTTAGGCAAGTTACGTACTGTAGTTTGATGAAATAGAAAATTGCTTAGCGGTTTTCACTTTCTAAACAAGGGTCAAAATCTATAAAGGAACATACCCAGTGTCTCAAGGGCTCCAGCCTACGCAGGGTCTGGGGGGCGGATGTACGCAGCCTTCTCCCTTTAGGGTGTTAACCTAAAGAGAGGCTGTTCCCCAGTGCCCCCAACCTGAGGGTGAGGACTGGTCACCCATCCTGGTACTACTCTCGCCCAAGCACGCTTAACCTCGGAGTTCTAAGGGATCCAGTGATGGCGTGTTGGTGCCCTCTTTGGTAAGGGTCAAAATCTATATTTTCCATAAATTTCTACTTTTCATACCTACTAAAGTGTAGAAAGTCTTTTAACAAAAATAATACAAGTTATGTACACCGATGGTCCCTCATGTTTTTTATTTTGTTCAAATTGATCCCTCATTTTTTTTAAATTTCATTCATCCCTCATCTTTTCTTGTGGTTAAAATATTCTCTCATATTTTATTTTATGACAAAAGTAATCTCTTATCTTTTTAATTTTTACCTAATTTTGGTCACAATATGGGGAACTAATTTTGTCATAAAGCAAAATATGAGGGACAATTTTGAATAAAAGAAAAGATAAGGGACTAATTTGAACAAATTTAAAAAGTTGAGGGACCAATTTGAACAAATTTATAAAAATAAGGGATCAATTTGAACAAAAAAAAAGATGAGAGACTAATTGGAACAAAATTAAAAGCACGAGGAACTAACGGTGTAAATAGCTCCATTTATGCTCAAACTGAAAATGCAAAAGATATTGATTTTTTGGGAAAATAATACTTCGTTTATCAGTTGCATCTTAAGTTCTTAACATGCATGGTTTTTATTCTCGTTCATGTTTCATAGGTATCAGCCCATACGTCAGCTGGGAAAACAGTCGTAGCATCATATGCTATTGCTATGTCATTGCGCAACAAGCAAAGGGTTATATACACCTCACCCATCAAGGCACTTAGCAACCAAAAGTATCGAGAATTCAAAGAAGAGTTTTCTGATGTTGGTTTGATGACTGGGGATGTCACCATTGATCCCAATGCTTCATGCTTGGTAAGTGTAGTTAGTTTTTTTTTTTTTTAAGCTTATCTCTAGATTATATTTAGTCATATAGCTTTCTGACTTTTGACCTCATGCAGGTGATGACAACCGAAATTTGGCGCAGTATGCAGTACAAGGGATCAGAGCTTACATGGGAGGTGGCTTGGGTAATCTTTGACGAGGTGCATTACATGCGTGATCGAGAAAGGGGTGTTGTATGGGAGGAAAGTATTGTTATGGCTCCAAAGAACTCTCGATTCGTGTTCTTGTCTGCCACTGTGCCCAATGCTAAGGAGTTTGCAGATTGGATTGCAAAGGTGACTGTTTACTGTTGAATATTGCGGGTTCAAATCTCCTTGCTTCCCATCCTTGCTTCCTTACCAAAAAAAATAAGGGAACTCTATTCTTAAATAGTGGCTTCATTTTTCACTTTGCCATCTATAGTTTCCTTTAAACTTGTGTAGTTGAATGCATTCCAACTGTCTTATGAGAACTGGTTACGTGAACAAACACTTAAAAAGCATCATTCTTTTGCCTCTGTTCCTTTGTTGTTGGGATGTCCTTTGGGTTTATTGGTATCATATGGTCAAGGTTTCGTCTTGTGATCATGAAATTACCATTTTTGTTGAACTGGAGGTAGTTGAACTACTTGTTCAAATTGATCTTGGCGCACCACTATTTTTATTACCTTATCACCTTGTCCTCTTCCCCTTCTTGTTAAATCTTTACTATACATAGGAGCCCATGTCTTGTTTAAGATAATAAATATAGGGCGTTATTGTTAGGGCGTAGTGAATAATAGACATAATTTTTCATAGAGTTGCTTTGATATTAACATTTTTGCAGTGGTAATAACATTGCCCTAAATAAATTAATGGTATGCTTATATACGCATAAATAATTGTCTTGCCAATATCTTGTATTTTGAGCAAGGGTTATTAGGGTTATGCTTGTGGCTAATTGTATGAATTTTATTTAACTAATTATATTTTTAATGATTATCGGTTGGCATTTGAACTAAAGAGGGTACCAACACGCCGTCACCGGATCCTATTAGAACTCCGAAGTTAAGCGTGCTTGGGCGAGAGCAGTACCAGGAACAGTGACCTCTTGGGAAGTCCTCACCCTCGGGTTGGGGGCACTCGGAAACAGCTTCTCTTCAGGGGTAATACCCTGAAGGGGGAAGGCTGTGTACATCCGCCCCCCCAGACCCTGCTTAGGCGGGAGCCCTTGGGGCACTGGGTATGTTGCTTTTTTTATTGATTGGCATTTGAGAAAGGAAGCATGGAAATGATATGTTGAACAGGTATAATCGATGAACTTTAAAGAGAATGCTTTCAACTATGGCTGTAAATAACAATTTAAGAGGAGAGAAACATGTAATTAGGTACAAGCAGCACCCACATGAAAACTTGAAGGATTATTGATAGCATCTAAGTTGATGGTAGATGGACCAAAGATGTAACATTAGTTAAATTTAATTCCTGTAAGGAGATTGAGGTTATAAGAACGCAAAAAGTTAGTGCAGCTGACTGATAAGGCTGTGAAGTGAAGGCATGGTTGATTACAAACCGAATTGTTTGAAAAACGCTTCCTCCTTGAATTTGAATATATAATTGACCATTAGGGTGGTTGGATGATTGGGTTGAAATTCAGCAACAAAAGCATTAAATGTAGTAAACTGAAGGCTTTATTGGGGAGTGTTTGATATTTTTTCCCTTTTCTTTCACACTCCCTTGTTGTGGTAACAGGGTGGGGGAAATCGTAGGGAAGCGCTATGGGAAATTGGAAAAATATCATTTTTCATTTTGATATTTCAGATTAGGACATAGAAACATAACCTGCCGTGAAGGTCAAGGTTGATAATTTTCTAACTTTTCCCCTTTTGAAGGCTACAGATAGTAAGCTTTACAAGGGAAGGTCCTCTGCAGATGTCCCGAACCCCTAAAATGTCATAAGCTGCTTTAACTAGTCTGCGTGATTGTTTCTTTATCAGTTTGTGTATTTTGGTGATCTAATGATGCATTCTAAGTAAAACTACCCCGCAAAATCCTGGAATTGTCACATAGACAACGATTATCTCTAAACGTTTCTTGATGAAGAAATATGTGCTAAAGGGTGAAGTTCTGATGCAGGTACACCAGCAACCATGTCACATTGTCTACACAGATTACAGGCCTACGCCTCTTCAGCACTATGTCTTCCCTTCAGGTGGTGATGGCTTGTACTTGGTGGTGGACGAGAAGGGAAAATTTCGGGAAGATAGCTTTCAAAAAGCCATGAATGCTCTTGTTCCTGTTGCTGAGACTGACAAGAGAGGCAAAAACGGAAAGTGGCAAAAGGGTTTAGTTGGTAAAATAGGTGAAGATAGTGACGTCTTTAAGATGGTGAAAATGATTATACAGCGCCAATATGATCCTGTCATACTTTTTAGCTTCAGCAAAAGAGAGTGTGAATTCCTTGCCATGCAGGTAAGAAGTTCTCTTCCCTTTATTCTTGAAAAAAAAAAAAAAAAAAAAAAAAAAAGCTTTCCGCTTCCTTGTTTGCATTTGTGTTGTTTCTTTGGTTTGTGTCGGAGGTTGTTAAAATGAACTTTCCTTATTGTTTGAGAATTCGGACTGTCAATACATGGCTATGCTACAATATTGCTTTCATTTTCTCGACATGGAACATTCTCTTATTCATCTTTCGTCTTAGATGTTAAGCTTGGGGAGCTGGTTCAACAGCTTTTGTAGGATCTCACTGTTTCCTGCCTATATGGAAATGAAGCTTTTGAGCTAACCCTGCCTGCCTTTTCCTCTGTATGTTGAACCATTCTGTGCTTTCTGTTCTCTTAATATTTTCTTTGCAAGAATGCCCAGAATGTGAAATCTATGTCGAATGAGGTCGTCCATTTCACAATTGGATAATGTGTTCTTGCTCAAATCTGTAAACTTTAATTCCTCTGTCTTTCCGCTTTTAATATCTCAACTAGTAAATATGCTGTAGCTTGCCTTTCATTGCAGTATTTAATTCTATTGTTAACTTCATCTATTTTGTTCATGTTTAGATGGCAAAGATGGATTTAAACAATGATGATGAAAAGGTGAACATAGAAACTATCTTTTGGAGTGCAATGGACATGCTTTCAGATGATGATAAGAAGCTACCTCAGGTACATCTTTCCATCTTCTTTAAAGTTCATTTAGGTGATGGCATGTAAGCCCGTCATTTTTTTTATTGCATAAATGATTTCTTAAGATGTTGATTCATTCTGTTTATGCTTTGAACATGAAGTAAAATTGGTAAGAATATCATGATTATCTACCTTTCTGTTTCATGGGTAACAAATGCAAGAAAGGAAACAATATTATGTGTGTGTAGATCACAATGTAGAAGAAGCATGAGGGACTTTTCAAAAGCTCTGTTGAAACTTTATCCTTGGGAATGCTCGTGGGTGTTCAGGTCGCTGCTGAAGTCCTGCAATAATATTTAGCAGTTCTTTGGAGTTTGGAGGATTCTTATTTCTTGTTCTTTTGGCATCTTTGGTTGGATAGATATAAAGAATATGAGCATCTTCTAGGGCCCATGTCTTCCTAAGTGTTGAATCTGATCTGGTACTCTTTTTGTAGCCTTGCTATGGCGCACATTTCTTGCATGTTTTAGATCCTAGGAATGCTTCTTGAGCTGACCTCTAAAAGGACTATAGTGTGCTCTTCTTATTTAGTATGTTTGATTCATTTCTATACTGTATCTTCTCAGTTGGCCTCTTCTATTCTCTTAGTAGAACTTTGCTTCCATAGCTGGCTAATATCTATGCACATGCACGCACACATATGGACATTTATATATATAGATAACATTACCATATGCCTACCTCAGAAGACAGGGAAAAATTCTAGAGAAGATTGATGATCCTTAACCATGTTAACACAAGGACTCAGTTGCCGTGCAAATATTGTCTACATCTGGATGACATTGGAATTATTACCTGATCCCTTGACTTTTGATTGTTTTTAGGTTTCAAATATGTTACCTCTGTTGAAACGTGGAATCGGTGTACATCATTCTGGCTTGCTTCCCATCCTCAAAGAGGTCATTGAAATACTTTTCCAGGAAGGACTCATCAAGGTAAGTGGCCAATACACTTTAAGTGTGAGCATTTGATACTGCTTGGGGATTTTTAACAGCGAATTTATGTATTTTGGTTGGCTAAAAGCTCCATTCCTAGTTGCTACCCTCTGGTCTAGGCTAGTGAGCATGTGTATGAAATAATGAAACAGTTGGCATTGTGATGTAATACTCATTCATTCTTACATTGACTCACGAAGTTTTTTGATGTTCCTTTTTAGATAGTGGACTGTTTGTCTAACAAGTGGTCATCGACTGTAGAAGAATCGCGCTTGTTGCAAATTCTTATCACGTCATGCATTCAAGAACTTTTCTAACGGCGTGGTCCATGTTTGTAGTAGCAAAGTCCGAGGAAGATGAGGGGATACAAAGATTTTGGACAGTTTAAAAGCGTAGGCAATATATTTAGAAAAAATAGATTGGGCGATGGGGTCAGGAATTTTCCTTTTTCTTTTTGGCTTTGATGCAGACTTGTGTTTTTGCATGATTTTATTTTCAACTTTTGCAAAATTGTATCTGAGCTTGAGTTCCTTCTGATGCCACACTGGCAGCAGCATTCTTTGAATATCAAGAATTTCAGTTTATTTTGATTTTATGGCTTTTATCCAGAAACTGGAGTTTATGTACGATTTAATTTCAACTTCTGCGAAATCATATTTGTGCTTCAGTTTCGTTTGCTGCCACATCAGGTGAAACAATTTAACATCTTAGGTACTGACGGTTTGTGGAGAGAATGTACTATGAGCTTTCGTTTTTATCATAACACTATCCATTAAGAGGGATAGTTTGATTAATCGAGTATCCACGCTGCTAATGATGCGTTGGTCCATTTGTGAACGTCCATAACACCGAGGCCTTAGGAATAGAAGTTCTTGGCTGAAATCCCTCACCCTTGAATCTACTTATGTATCCAAAGAAGTGCTTGTGATTTTTAGGATTTTGTGCTCAGTTATGTTTCTCGTGTCGAGACAACATTAATTGAGGGTAATCTTACAGACTTCAACTTATTGGTGCCAGTGTGGTGCATCCCTTGTTTCTATATCCTCTACACTTGGCATTCTTTTTGTGTACATCCTTATGATCTCTTTTTTAAAGAAATGTCTCTTTTAATAAATAACATTACATTTTATGGCATGCTCTTTAGTTGTTAGATATGAATGATCATGGTATTCCTTATCTCTTTTCCTCGTGGAATGTTCTTTTTGTTCATGGTGTATATGCAGTTTGCATTCCTTCTCTTGTTTTATAGAACTCTACACCAAGTATTGGTTTCACGAAAATTGAATCAGATTTCTTCAGTGTCTGTTTGCCACAGAGACGTTTAGCATAGGTTTAAACATGCCTGCAAAGACAGTTGTATTTACAAATGTTCGCAAATTTGATGGGGACAAGTTCAGATGGATATCCAGTGGGGAGTACATACAGATGAGTGGGCGTGCTGGTCGTCGAGGTATTGATGATCGTGGAATTTGCATTCTTATGGTGGATGAGAAGCTTGAACCTTCAACAACAAAGATGATGCTTAAGGGAAGTGCTGACACTTTAAACAGGTGTGTGAATGATGCATGTGACATTGACATTTCAAATTCTTTATGTGACTTCATACCCTCTGAGATTATTCTGCCAATGATACCTCTGTAATTCTTGTTATTTGACATAGTTCGTATGGGTTTTAGTACCTTCCATTTAAGCTACAACATGCTTTTGAATCAATTACGTTGTGAAGACGGTAATCCAGAAAATTTGCTACGCAATTCATTCTACCAATTCCAAGCAGATCGTGCTCTTCCAGATCTTCAGGTTAGTTACCGGAACCGAGTTCAGATTGTGTTTTCCTGCGTCTCGGAAGCGAGGTCTCGTGTATGCTAGATAACGGGTTAGGACATCTCGTGTATGCTAGATAATGGGTTAGGACAATCATATTAGGTTTTTTAGGGAACATAGCTTGCTTTTAGACCATTTTGGAAGAAAAACAAAAAAAATAGGGGGTCTTAGCCATACAATCATCACTTTTTATCTCCCTTTGTTAGTTTTTAAGACATAAATATGTTTATAAATACGTTTTAGTAAATAAAATATAATTTATATGCCGTATGGAGGTTGAAAGCCTTTTTGTTATAATTGTAGTGTCCGGGCTTACATGCAGCTTTACGAGTCCCCAGGTTGCATGCACCACACATTTAGACAATTCCCTATGTAAGTCTAACATTGTAAGTTGGGGGCCCGGACTTTGCGGGATTGAAACCTCAAACCTAATGCTTCATGAGGCAATAGGTTTAGTTGCCTCACCATTTGGGCTAACCCCTGAGGTTCACCGATACCTTAGTACCGCTATAATGCTCGATCATGTAACAACTGGCTCAAAATATGTTACCCAATAGCCATTATGTTATGTAATGACCTTTATTTGATTACATACTTGTGACAGTTTAAAATTTTGAATATGTAATGAGATCATTATTGTTTGACATCTATCTATATTATTGTCAGAAACAAGCAAAGAATCTTGAAGAGGAAAGGGACTCGATGGTTATTGAAGAAGAAGAAAGCTTGGAGCATTATTACTCTTTGTTGAAGCAGCACAGAAGTCTAAAGAAAGATGTGCGTCATATAGTATTTTCTCAAAAATATTGTTTACCATTCTTGCAACCGGGCAGGCTTGTGGGCCTTCAGTGCACAACCGATGAAGCAACGCCGTGTTTCAAAATTGGTGATGATATCACATGGGGGGTCATTATTAACTTTGGAAAGGTTAAGAATGTTTCAGAAGGTTAGATGTGCCTTTTCTTTTTCAATTCTGTGAATAAATATTGTTCTCTGGTAATTATCTTCTGTATTTGTTTTTAAATCAAATGTTTATCCAGATGGTACAATTAAGAAGCCCAAGGATGCTAGCTTCTATATCGATGTTCTTACAAGATGCATAGTGAACAGGGATGGTGGGAAAACAACATCAATTAACATTGTTCCACTGAAGCATCCTGGAGAGGCTATTGTAATTTCTGTTCCAAATTCTAAGGTAACGTCTCTTAAACTGTTCTTTTTATATCGATTTGGCTGGTTTTGTAGGGAGCATCAAAATATCACTATTACCTCAGCGATTTTACAAGTAAGGCATGTGCAATTCCGCTAATTACAGAAAAAGTCAGCATATTTCTTGATTTTTTTTATTTAGAAGAGAGAGAGAGAGAGAGAGAGAGAGAGAGAGAGAGAGAGGGGGGGGGGGGGGTTCCATTTGTCAAGTAGAACAAAGCTTAGACCGTGGAATCGGATTGCATTTTGCGTGTCGCGGAAGGTGTCAAAAGTTGCGTAACCGCAATGGTTGTGGCAATTGTGTTGAGTTCTCTATTAGGAAACTTGAGTTGCTCTAAAATCTTGTTCCTGCGAAAATTTGAGTGATAATCCATACACTCATTAATTCTTAACGTCCCTTTTAATTGTCTCTAATATATAAGCACATTATGTTTTAGTAAGTAAAATTCGGACACAACCTCTCTTTGGGGTAACACCCTGAAGGGGTAAGGGTGCGTACCCCCCCCCCCCCAAAACAAAAAAAAAAAAAAACAAAAAGACCCTGCATTAGCGGGAGCCTTTGAGGCACTGGGTTTGTTGCTGCTGCTGTTGTTTTGGTAAGTAAAATACAATACGTGTACATATAGTCGTCACTGGATAAAGTACCATCGTGTTACAGTTAGCTTACCATCCATTAAGTAAATTGTAGTTATTTAATGTTATGACCTATATTTGATTTTATGGCTTGGATAAAAATGTATGCAATCTCGTTGAACAGTGCATCATGAACAAAGGAGAATTGTATTTGATTCTAACATTAACTGTATTTCGATATTTTTTTAGGATACAATATATTTATAAATGTAGTTTAATAAATGAAATACAATACATATGCATTATGGAGGTGATTACAAAAGTACTATTAAATAATAACTGTGTAAGGTCAAGCTCACTGTCCTCTTGCAGAGTAGCATTCAGAATCCGCCACTGCATCTTTATTTTTAATGTGTTTACCTCTGTACATTTTTAGCTAATTTGGTCAGTGAGGTTGATGAATGTTCATTTTCTAACAGATTTACAGTTTGAGTAGTGTCTGTGTGATCATACCGAAGGATCTGTTGCCATGGGAGGCTCGAGAGAACACCTTAAAGAAGGTTTCCGAAGTTCTTTCGAGGTTTTCCGAAGAAGGGGTTCCCCTCCTTGATCCTGAAGAAGACATGGAGGTACAAGAACATGAGGAATCTCTTTTCTTTTTCTTCTCTCTGAGCTCTTTATTCGTCATAACTATTTTGACACTCCATTTTGTTCTAAAGTACCTTTTTCGGATAAGGATACTTTGACGTTGGTACAACACTTGGATAAGGAAAAAGTTCATTACAAAAGCCGAACTCTCGACCAGTGCTCGTGTCCGACCCTCATATCCAAGTTTGGGCAACATAGGGTCGGAAAAAACTTGAAACACCCCAAGTTGTTTGGGGCTCTCAATTTTTGAAGGGATCCTTTTGAAAAATAATGGGAAGTTATCATGTAGGTACCCTAAGGTTTGAGCATTTATCACTTGGGTCTTGAGATATTTCAATATATGCAATGGGGTATTTTGTGGTTTAAATGTTTTAACACCTAGGTACCCTATATTGGAAGTTAGTTAATTTTTATAAGAATCTGACCAATTTTATATTAAAAAAATACCGATATAATACATTATTGCGATAATACATATAAGTCATACCAATGTTATCACAAAAAATTCTACGAATTGTGAAAAAATATTCACCAAATGTTGATATAATCTATCTAAATCTTGCCTTAATCATGTGTCATTTGGCATTTTTGGTAAAAGATAACCAAATTCTAATGATCACACTAATATATTGTTCAAATCGTGTTCAATTTTAAAATTTCCCAACGCAAATCTATCGAATTTTTGGGAAAAGGCTTTTTGATCGATAAAATCTTAAAACTTTTGGATACCTAAGTGATAAAATGTTTAAAACTCAAGGTACCCTGTTATATAGTATTGAAACGTTAAGAGTACTTATGTGATATTTGATAGATGGTCAAACTTTAGGGTACCTAAGTGATAATTTTTCAAAATTAATTATATTATGAGTTTGTTTTTAACATATATCATCATTCACAAGAGGAGAATTAGCTACTTATGTATAATACATTATAAATTTAAATGTCACATGCAGTATAAAGGACCTGCTAATAGTTGATATTATTATATAATACATTATAAATTTAAATGTCACATGTAGTATAAAGGACCCACTAAGTAGTTGATATTATTATGAAGTGGATTTTTAAGGTGTGTTTAACTTGACCTGAACACCTCTGTCACCAAAAAGGGCCCATTGATTAGAATTTGCTCTAGACCCCTAGAATCTCGAGACTGGTCTTGGTAAAATCTCCGTCTATTTGGACTAATTGAACGTGTGTGTTTTCTAGGTTAAAAGTGGGTCATACAGAAAGGCTGTTCAAAGAATCGAAGCATTGGAGAGTCTATTTGACAAGCACGAAGTTGCCAAGTCTCCTCTTATCGAGCAGAAGCTTAAAGTGTTGCACCAGAAACTAGAACTCACTGAAAAAATTAAGTCTATCAAGAGAACAATGCGCTCATCCACTGCTTTAGCATTTAAAGATGAGCTTAAGGCAAGAAAACGGGTTCTGAGGCGGCTCGGGTAACTTACTGTTTCTCCTATACTTAATTCTATTTATCACCTTTCAATAGGATAATTTATTTTTAGTTCCGTCATTTGTTTTATCAACAAAAGAAATATTAATAAGCGAGAAAGAATTTACAAAGTCTTGGGAACAATATATCCTCAAACGTCAAAAAGGCAAAAATAGATAATATAAAGCCTTCCAATCCCGCTGCAAGTCGGCTAAGGTTATTTCAACAAAACCTCTAAAGCTCTTTGTCCAAAGAGCTCCTAGAAAGACTACTTTTCCTATAAGAATTTTAGTTCCGTCATTCATTCCAATTTTAGACAAGGTTGTGCTTTCTTCTATGAGCATGGATTGAAATGGAGGTTATGGTCGCATAATGGTCTAGGTCGTGGTGCTGTAGAAGTTGGGTATTGTGTACTTTACATAACAGGTCTCGTTAATCGTTTTGGCTTTAAAGGGATATAGATTGCTTTGAATCCTTATGTCCGCAAGAATTTGAATGAATTGCTGTACAATCATTAATTATAGTACCCTTTCGATAATTTTTTTAAAATACATTTGGAAACATGTTCTAATAAAATAAAATACTATATTTACATAGTTTGGAGGCTATTATAGGGTTATTGTTATATAACGAACATTCCTGTGCCTAGCTCGGAATCTGAGGACCGGGATACCTCTGTTGAAGCCATCGTTGTTCTCTCATAGCTCATGCCTGTCCGCTGGCCCTATCATCTCTTGTAAAATTAATTACTGTTTTATTTGTCGAACTGCAGTTACATTACCAGGGATGATGTCGTCGAGTTGAAGGGGAAGGTAGCGTGTGAGATCAGTAGTGCAGAAGAGTTGACCCTCACCGAGCTTATGTTTAATGGTGTTCTGAAAGATGTGAAAGTCGAAGATATGGTGTCGCTTTTGTCGTGTTTCGTATGGCAGGAGAAGCTTCCAGACGCTCAAAAACCGAGAGAAGAACTCGAGTTGCTTTTTGTACAATTACAAGACACCGCTCGGAGGGTCGCCAAAGTTCAACTTGAGTGTAAGGTATGTTTATAGTTTGTGTTCCTTTTTCCTTAAGCATCTTTATTCAAGAAAATTCAATTTTACAACTAATATTTAAGATCCCATTGGTAAACTAATGAGTTGTTTACTTCGTTTGTTACCGATGTTTGTAAATTTGTTCAAATTGGTCCCTTGTCTTCTATGAGCACACAATAAGTAAAAATTTAAAGATGAGGGATTAATTTTGTCATAAAATAACACGAGGGACTAATTCGAATAAGCTCACAAATACTAAGGACAAATGGTGTAAATAACTTGTAAACTAATTAATACTGCCTTGTCATGGCTTTACTTCGATTTTAATGAACTCCATTGCGTTTCACTATTGATACAGCTCATGAAAATTTCCTGATTTTTTAGAAAATTTTCCAAAGAAACCGGATTTTTGAAGAAATATGTTCAAAAGGATATACTTCTGTAGTTTTTTGTGGAAGTGCTGTTTTCCGATTTTCCTTTGTAATTGAATGGATCCTTCTCCCGTGCTTTTTTAGCTGATTTAGTATCATTTTCTGTTTACATTTATTTACTTTTAAGAAAGTGAAAAATTAACTCCGGAAATGATTCATCTGGTTTTGAGTTCTTTGAATCTAGTTTTACTCCTTGTTTTAGTGAAAACTGAACATAGAAAACGAAAAACAAGGAAAATCGGTTTCGGGCCAAGTTTTTCATTTCACAAAAACCATAAATTGCAAACTATAAACGTTAATTTCACTCTCGAACTAAATTAATGATAATTTAATTGTTCATATACTAAAATTATGTAATTAAGCTTAACTAACCCAGTGTACAATGAGCGGAGACTAATGACGCAAATAACCTTCTTTAATTTCCTGTCAGTTACATGCTCAAGCCTGTTGTTTCTTATACATAACAGGTCCAGATAGATGTCGAGAACTTCGTAAGCTCGTTCCGCCCTGACATAATGGAGGCGGTTTACGCATGGGCGAAGGGATGCAAGTTCCATGATATCATGGAAATTACACAGGTTTTCGAGGGTAGTTTGATAAGGGCTATTCGAAGATTAGAAGAAGTCCTTCAACAGCTCATTCAAGCCGCCAAATCCATTGGTGACACCGAGCTTGAATCCAAATTCGAAGATGCGGTTTCCAAGATTAAGAGGGATATTGTCTTTGCTGCGTCCTTGTACTTGTGATTCCATATGGAATTTCCTTACCGTTATTCTTTCTCTACTGATCGGACGAAAGAATACACCAGCATGGAAGATTCGAAGGGTTGAAAGGAATTCGTGCTGGAGGACGGTTATTTTTTCAAACGGGGGAGAAACATGGATAGGAGAGTTGTAACTTATGGTATTAAGGATGGTTTCTATTGATGAGATCGAGCTGATATTTGCGTAATTGAAAGGGGAAGGGTGTAGAGACTAGATTTGGCTCCTTTCGGTAGGTGGTAAATAAAGGACCTCCTGCTTCAGGGTCTCAATTTTGGTTGTGTTTTAGTACTGAACTAAGGTCTCGATAGCAGTCGAGCTTGTTATTTTTATTCAATTTAACACAATGTTTTAAAGAGTCATTTATGCATTAGTAGAGTAGTATGTGGAGAAGGCAAATATTATAGGGCTGTTTTTCCCATGGTCAATTCTAGTGCATTTTTTCTACTGATTGGTGTGCTTCTGGGATTTACTTACTTTAAGGTCACTTTTTGAGATAGTTATTTACTTAATATTTTTAAATTTGTTTAGATTGGTCCATCGTATTTTATTTTACGACAAGGGTTGGATTTCGTGTAGCAATGCCCTTTGCATCCCCAAATTGCGGTCTTGGCGTCGAGACATAACTTTCCTCTAATCTACATGTTGGTAACCCTACTTAGGGTGATATTATGTCTCCATATCCATGTGTGAGAAAAATTTTATTAGCTGTTACCTTGCGCCAGTAAATAGAGGATTGAATTTAGTCGTTCCAAAACACATAGGATCATCCAAGAAAAGATGGAAGATCAATTGGAACAAATTTAGGGATATTAAATAACTCCTTGAATTGATTTGAGCTTGCAACAATATTAATTACATTAAATATGCTGGATTTGTATCAAAAGCCATTCAAGTTCAAAGCCTTTTGGCAAGTATTTGTGGGTTGCCAGTGCTTCAAATAAGCTCCCGCCAAAATACTTGCTAGTATTCTCCCTTTTAAATGGTTAAGGAGTCTTACAATTTTCCAGAATAGGGACACTAACCAAAAAGAACAGAGAGCGGGGGGTCAACATAGAACAGAATTGAAGGGTATTTGACTTGAAAAAAGAAGGGTTTTACGTACAAGTAGAAGCGGAAAAAAAAAAGTACCTTTTTTTTGAAGTAGAAGCAAAAACTACAAGTTTTGTAGATGTAAATACCTCTATTTCCATTAAAGAGTTAACGAGTTTCAAACATACAACAACAACAGTCCCAATGCCTTGCGGCTCTCGCAGAACGCAGGGTCTGGGGGGGTGATGTACGCAGCCTTACCCCTTCCGGCAGGAAAGGAGACTGTTTCCGAGGACCCCCAACCTGAAGTAGCTGAATGCCTGCAGATAAACCACCAATCAATAACATGTATATAGAGGCAAAAGTAGAAGAAGGAGAGAAAAAGGAGAAGGAGAGGAAGAGGAAGAAGGAGAAGGAGAAGGTAAATAGATCTTTACTAATTTCATAAACAATAATCAAATCGATAGGCTAAATGATGCCATTAACTGATAATGAACAACCCCAGCAACAGCGACATATATAACAAGTTGAAAACGCAGATGGGTCAGACCTACTGATAAACTAAACATATTAGTTTGAAAAACGAAACAACTCGACTCAACTCATTTACTCCCTTATCAGAAAAGCAACAGTTGAACAAATCGTACTGCAAATTCACTCATTTAAAGAGTACAAAGTTCTGTACATAGAATCACAACATACTTGCATGAACTGGGTATTTTCATTTTTTACCCACAATAAAATCCTCAAATCTCACAATGGATTATGCAAATCTGCAAACAAATCCTGTTAGATTCCACACCACACATTCGAAATACCTGTCGACGTAGACGTGTCAAGTGGATGAACCTAGATTGAGCGAGTTTCACTTGTTACTTAGCTCAAAAGGCTTGGCTTGTTCAGAGCTCGAGCCAAGCTGATCCAACCTGTTTAGCTAAGTGAGTTCAGTGTGAGCCCAAGAAAACCGAGACTTAAATGAATTGACCTCGAGCCTTTTTGAGGTTAAACAAGCTAGATCTAAGCCTAAATAAGCGAGCTCAAATGGGAGCTCGCCAATTTGGGTTTAAGCTCAAAGTCCAAAATGGTCATACCCAGCTCAGCTCGACTCATTTACGCGCGTAAACCATCACCGAGACTCAACTGCACGGGTCTCAAGGTCCCGTAAGAATGAACGTCGCCACCACATCTGGAAAGATTTACTGAGATTGGGGCACTCTCTACCATACTTAGAGAAGCATCTAAACCACTCCATAAACACTTCATGTTGCAGCTTCAATGGAAGTGTCAGCAGCACTTGACCCATGGCTTCCTCCAATTCTCTCACGTCCAGTCCCTTCCTACACCTCTGCAACCACCCAAAGTCCACCAACATCGACCCAAACCACGACTGAACGAACCCAACTCGTGATTCGGTCCCACACTGCAGCTTCCTAGTCCCCAATGCAACAAACAGAGCCGCTGATACTCGGCTTAGCTCGTACCTGACCATGGGAGAAGCGGTCTCATGGATCAAGATTAGCTCGTTTTGGTTAGCCCAGATTGACACAAACTCTTCTGCCATGTGGTGATCGAGTAAGATCTCGAACACCCAGATGAGATTATCCACTTGCCATGATACTGATTCGATCAAGGGCTTATCAGGTTTGTTTTTATTAAAGATGCTAATAAGAGAATCTAGGCAGGATCGGGAAATAGCGTAAAGTTCCTCGGTCTTTATGTGGAGATAGGGTTTTCCATACACTAGGGTACTGTCTAAGAGGTTTTTAATCATGGGTTTCAGCTCGTTTCGCGCTTTTACATTGCTACAGCCAGTGATGGACCGAACAAGTTGACCCGCCAAGTTCTGGAACGAGGCACTTGAGTCATGGAAGTTGAGCCTTGACAGTGTCTCTGCAGTTGCTGCACCATCGAATTTGAACTTGGTAAAGAGTTTCCTGAGCTTAATTTCTTCTTCCTCCGTCCAAGGAACAGCCTCGAGGTACTTGAAACAGGATGAAACGCCACGGCTAAACTTGATGCTTTCCGATACCTGATGGAGAACAATTTGCAAGAAAAATGAGCAAGTGATTTTGAGATTTATGCACTTGTGGAATCATGAACAAATAGTCCGTTTCAATTTTCCAGAATCATCTCGACTCTATTAGTTTTGACAAAAAACATTTTCCATCTTAATTCTATTGTTTTTTTTTTTCTGTTTTTTTTCATAACTTCATTGCAACAAACATGGATGCGAAAATGTTCTCCTCCATTGAGGGGAAATTGACTTTCCCTCAACAAAAAAGCAAACATTTTTCCTTCATAAAGAGGAAAATGTTTTTTGTTATAATCTCACATTATATGTTTCACTTCAACCTCAACTTAGCCAAGCGTGAATCTCATACAAATTTGTAGAATGAAATCACATTCTTTAACTAGAAAGACAAATATTTTAAGAAAATACATTTTTAATTGCAAATATTTTGTGATTAAGATTTTCCTTTGAACCAAATAGAGCCTCCAATTGGTAAATCATAAATACTTCTCTATAATATTCTGGTTTCTTTTCTTTCTCGGTTAAGTTTGACATGAGACATACAATAAGTAGGCTACAAAGAGTGCAACACTAAGAGCTAAAGACAATCGACTTGATAAAAGATGAAATGTTAGCCAAATCACAAGCGTTACCAACCCAAATGAACACATTTGTCCTAGAGCCGTTATCCGAAGAAACTCAATGTCATCGTCCTCCTTGTTAACATCACCAAATCAACCCCTTCCCCTCTACGCTTCTACCAATACCATCTCAGCAGAGACAAGATGACAAAGATTAAGCATCCTTGTGCCTAATTGAGGAGGTTCCTAGGCAACCCTATGCCTAGGAGGGCGGATGAATGGCCCAGCGCTCAACCAAGTATCTATGTATTTCACTTTAAGCAGTCATGTGTTTACGAAACAGAAATAACTAAACTTATTCAAAAATAGTCCAATTATCTACCTTTAGCTCTGGTTATGTCAGTATTTATAAAGATGAAACTAGAGTCTTAAAAGAAAATGAATTCCTAAAGTAATAATAACAATAATAAACAAAGCTAATAAAAGTTAAAAATTCTAATCCTATAGCAATCCTAGATAATAATACATCCCAAGAGATGGAATTTACAAAAATTCAAATCATTAACAGATCTCCTAAATCTAGATCTTGATATTTTCTCCTCTATCTCCGTCACGAAATTCACCCACTGGCCAAGTATACATCTTTGCCTGCGACTTTTTCCATCATCAGCCCCAAACTTGCCTGTTACCCTTTCCATTCTAATGCACTGTGGCCACGCGAATAACTTACAAAGATCTAGGTTTATGATATGTAAAGACATCCATGTTACCTAGACTCGGGCACAAAAGTCGAACATATTTATGTGATCAAAATTCAAACTCAGGTACTTTGTTCATCAAAAATCTAGTAAAACTCAGGTCTTTCGTTCTATGCTGCGGACCAGATTCTCAAGGTTGGGGGTCCTCGAAAACAGCCTCTCTTCAGGGTGGCCCCTTGAAACGGGAAGGCTGCGTACATCTACCCCTCCCAGACCCTGCTTATGCGGGAGCCCTTGGAGGCACTGGGTCTGTTGTTGTTGTTGTTGTATTTTGTTCATCAAAGAAAGAAATATAATTGAATGAGAAGGAATGTACAAAAAGCTAAGCACAAAATGTCCTCAATCATCAAATAAGAACCCAAAAACTAATAACACAAGACCCTCCAATCCCTCTATAAATCTACCAACAATATGTTTCACGTAGCTATTTCTACAATATCTTTTATGTCTTTGAACGAACTAAAGTGTCTGATTGTTATATACCAATGTCGAAATGTACTTAACCGACATGGCTAAAAGAGTTCGGATAACATTAAAAAACGCTTTGAACATGGGATCCGACAAGGGATGAAAAGTTCACAACAAAAGCCAAAACCATAAAACTGCTGATGGGATTCACCCCGTGTATTTTCTCCAGCTATTGTTCAATGCAAAATTCGAAAAGTTGGTAGGAAGTCAGAGTCAACTCCTTTTACATGGCCAACTACCAAAATACATATGAAACTATCAAGGAAAAAAGACAGAACAGGTCGAGTAATGACATCTCTTCGCATATCCAAGTTCAAGTTCCAATCTTCAACTAATCTCCTACTTCCACTGCCTTACTTATTAATCCATGAGATACTTCCTATATGCTTGATGTACACGATTTAAGTACCCAACTAGGTACAGTTCACTAAAGATTCGAAAGAAATAACTTCTATTACTAAGGGCATGTTTGATGTCGTTTTCTATTCACACTTTCAGGATTTTCAGAAACTAAGAAAATCTAGTTTTGATAATGATTTTTTTTCCCTTTTTTTTTGTATTATGTTTTCAAATTTCATTCAATAAGAAACTGAAAACAAAAAATAAAAAACAAGAAAAAAATTATTTATAAAGTATGGTTTTAAGTTTCTAAATAAGCAAATAACTACAAATAGAAAATAATACCAAACATGCCCTATAATCACCTTCCATCAACCAATGAGTTTCCGCCACATATATATGGTATATGAATTGGGTAACAAGAGGAATGTATTTATAGCATTAGTCCTTCATAATATCTACCTACAAAGGCCATTAGCTAATAGGAGTCGGAAAACATATGCATGCCCTTAGTACTTCAGATTAAAACAGCTTAATACTAGACTGGCAATTAATGAACAAATTTTCTCAAGGCTTGTCTGGTATTGTTTCCTATTTATAATTTTTAGTTTTTAAGAAACTAAATCTGATATGAAAATGATTTTTCTTGTTTTCAATTTTTACTGATAAGAAACTAAGGAGAATAATCAAAAGAAAAACTAATTTTAAGAATAAGGTTTTAGCTTCTAAAAAAAACCAAAAACTACAACAAACCACAATACCAAATAGGCCCTAGGACTAATGTACAAAATTCTGTTAAGTTTCAAGGGGCCTTATGCCCGACCCATAAAATTGAACATATATGAGATCGACATATAAACCTTCGAGGTTTCATGCTAAAACCAATTAGCATTAGGTGAAATAGCTTATTAAACTTATATTTTGACCTCTTCTTCGTCGCAACTCCATCCAACTCGAAGCATTTCAACTACACTCAGATGCAAAATCTCAACAAATTCAACAAAACTATCCTTTACCTCAAGTATATCAATGGCGCGACAAGCCCCGACTTTCAACAACCGATTCATCACATCCTCCTCAAACATAAGCTCAATTGTGTCTCTAAAAGCACACAAATTCTCAACCTCACCCACCTCAATCCTGCACAAACCCTTCAAATTCTTCCTACAATCTTCAATCAAACCCCTAAAAACCAAACTATTTTCCCACAAAACCTTAGAATTAACCTCCAAAATCAAACACCCACCGTTATTCTTCCCCTTCAAACTCAACCTCACATCAAACACCCCTCCTCCCCCATCACTACCCGAAACAATATCGTATCGATTCAGCAGCCGGGTCGACCCGCCATCGACCTGGGCCTCAGGGTCTGGGCCCGGGGGATCCGTGAGAGGGGAGACCCGGCCAGGGGAGAGGATCCGGCGGGCGATTCCGGGTCGGGGCGAGGGAGGGAAAGGGGAGGAATTTAGGGTTAGGGTTTTGGAAATGGGGAGAGGGTCGGGGGATTTGGGGAGGATCTTGAAGGAACAGCAACATGACGGCGGCGGTGACGGCGGAGTACGGCGGGCGTGGCGGTGGTTCCGGTGGGTGTGGTGGTCGGACATGGCGGCGGTAGCGGCGGTGGAGATTTGGATCGGATTGGGGCAATGGGATAGCTCAGAAAGTTGCATAGAGCGAATTGGAATCACTTGAAATCAACAATGATTTTATAAATGGCAAATTACATCTCTAATACAATCAGGTTTGAATATTTATTATTTAGTTATTTTAAAATTTTAATATATATAATAAAATACTTTAAAATTTAAATATTTTATCATTTAAGTATTCTTTATCGAAATGTGATAAATTTTGTAAGAATATGACAATTTTATAAGAAAAAATTTAATGTAATATGTGATTATAATAAATATGTTATTATAAGTCATGTCAATATTTTTTACAAAAAAGTTCTGCGAATTGCTATAAAATATTCACTTAATATTGATGTAAATTACATAATATTGTTGAAATCACGTGTCATATTTGCATTTTTTGGCAAAAAGGCATAAAATTCTAATAAAGATAGTAATGTATTATCGGAATCATGTTCAATTTTAGCATTTTTCAAAACAAATCTATCAGTCTTCGATGAAGAGTATCTGATGGATATAATTTTAACTTAAGTGATAAAATATCAAAACCTTATGTACCTCATTGCATATATTGAGATGTTAGGGTACCTGATGTACCTTATATTTGCATATTTTATTTCTTATTCCTGCAATGTATTCAGCTTTTACATGTGTATTTTATTGTAATTTAGGTACATTTAAGCTTGAAATGCAATGGAAAAAACGAAGCCTGAAAAGTGGCGGAATCAAGCGTAATTGAGGCATATTTGAAGACTAATCTGAAAAATCCGACCATGTGTGAGAAAGAAATACCCATTGGGTCAAGATTTGGTCTGAAATAGTCGTTTTTTGGGCGCGTGGATCAATTGATCATAAATTTTGGCAATCAGTCTAGTTTGAAACTAGCGAAGGAAAAAGTATTTATAACCCAATAATTTCTCATTCCACTGATGAAACCACTGGAATCATGTAGATCTTTTCGAGAGCTTCGATATGGTATATAATTTGGCCCGTAACTCCTTACGAATCAAAAGTCACGCACGTTTTAAGTCAACTGCGCAAACTGTCAAACGATGGCCGATTGATCAAGGGGCACCCAAAGCGTGCCCTTAACCACGCCCCAGCTATAAATAGAAAGGGGGAGACTTGTTTTTCCCATTTTTGGCCTTGTCTCCTCTCCTCCTCTCCTTTCTGAAGCCACTACGAGATCGAAAGGATTTTCAAACACTGAAGCGCAGGTGGTCGGAGTGCTGGGACAATCAAAGTTCGGATCAACATCAATGCAAATTGAGGGAGTCTTAGTTTCCTAGTTTTTCCATTGTTTCTTTCTTTATTGATTTGAATAATGTGTAAAACTCCCATAGAAGAGTAGACTTTTTTAGTCTAGAGATGAAGGACGGGTAGCCGTCCATACCTCAGATTTATATTATGCGTTTGACAATATGTTATTTGCCCACCCCTATAGGGAATTTATAATTATTATTTGGTTTTCTTTGTGTGTACTTGTAGTCATGTTAAGATCTCCAAATTATTAGCGTTTGTCTACGAGCTTATAGTATGGACCATAACATAATCGGTTCTCACACCTGATCAGGATTGAGGTTGTACCCACATTGAATACAATCTTTTATAAAAATTAATACATAATTAGGAGTGACAAAGAAATTTGTTAGTTCTATTGAGATAATCCATGCTACACCTGGGGCGGCAAGATGAGTTATGCTCTTAGACTAGTTTATTACCCGAAGCCCTAACTTAAGTATTCACTCAGGTTTAATATTGAATTATGAGCAAGAAATGAATTAAATAGTGCTGATGAGATAACGTATTTTATATGTAGGGTGATATGATATGTTATACTTTTAGACTAGTTCATTATCCTAAGTCATAGTTTAAATATTAACCCAGGCTTAGTGCTTATAGCCTAAGCCTCCTAAATCATTGTCATATTAGAATATAATAACAGGATACAAGTAAAGTTTCCCTGAATTCATTCATTGAACTAACTTCAACTGAATTGATACATTTAGTATAGACTTTATTGCTTTCTTTAATTAATTGTTCAACCAGTCAACAAAAACGCGAAATTAATTCACTCATTAATAATGAAATCCGACTTAACTCCGATTCCCTGTGGATATGACCCGTACTCAACTAAGCTACTGTGATTTAATACGCTTGCGAGTGCGTGGCTTTAAATCACACTTTTAAAACACATCAATACCTAGTGATAAATGTTCAAGTCTCATGATACTTAAGTTATAATTTTCCTTTATAAATTAAGCATTTTTTAGTAAAATATAGATTTATCAGCTTTAAATCACACTTTTAAAACACATCAATACCTAAAGGTCTAAACGAATCAAATGTTCGATGAATTACTATTGTTCAAAATGGCTCGTTCATGTTCGTTATTTGTGCTCGATAGGTTATCAGCAGAGTTGGGGTAAACTCAATAAGTTTAAGGAGTCAAGTTCGAACAAGGGAGCGCTCAGCTCATGGGCGTTCGCAAATAGTTGGACAAAGGCTCGTTAAGAATTCATTAAGAGCTCGTTAATGTTGAGGACTCCACAAATGAGTCTTATAGAATCCCACGTTGGAGTTGTGAGAAAGATGAGATCACCTTATAAGCCTAGTGAGTTACTCCACCTATAGCCAATTGGTTTTAAGATGGAACCTCACTTGGGCTTATATGTGGATCTCATATATTCCAACTCCGTGAATCAGGCTTAAAGGCCCGGTGAAATTTAACATGGTATCAGAGAGGGGTGGATGATCCCGAACTCTTGTTTATCGGCACCTTATCCTCGGAAAGAGGGGCGCATTTGTGTTTGGTGCGCCAAGAGTCTCTCCAATATTTTGGATCCAGTTGGATCGGAGAAGACGAAGGGTGCGTTTGTCGTAGACTCACATGTGAGGGGGAGTGTTGAGGACTCCACATGTGAGTCGTATAGAATCTCACATTGGAGTTGTGAGAAAGAAGAGATCACCTTATAAGCCTAGTGAGTTACTCCACCTATAGCCAATTGGTTTTAGGATGGAACCCCACTTGGGCTTATATGTGGACCTTATATATTCCAACTCCGTGGGTAGGGCTTAAAGGACCCGATGAAATTTAACAGTTAACATTTATTATTAACTCGAAAATAGCTCCATAGTGGCTCAACAACAACTCGAATAGCTCAGCTTGATAGAGAGATTGACTAATAACAAGCTTGGCTTGGTTATGAGCTTGATTTTGCTCAATAACGACCTCGAATCGATTCAATTAGCCTAATGAGTTGAGTCGAGTATCGAATGCAATAAAATATTATCGGA
Source organism: Simmondsia chinensis (assembly GCA_018398585.1). NCBI lineage: Eukaryota > Viridiplantae > Streptophyta > Magnoliopsida > Caryophyllales > Simmondsiaceae > Simmondsia > Simmondsia chinensis. The sequence goes on along the minus strand of JAGTTD010000023.1, from coordinate 4,929,910 downwards.
TGGAAAGGTTTGAGAGCTTGACAAAAGCTAAGCCCTCGAACAAGGGAATGCTCGGTTCGGATCGGCTTGTTTACTCTCCTAGTTAATTTAATTCTTAAATTTTTTAAGTATTAATTGTAGCTTTTGTATAATTTTATATTGTGCTAATTTAATCCCATAGTTGAATTACGGCTAAACTAGAGACGATTATTTTGATGGTCTAATCACAATTGAGTTTAAAATGATCAACGAGTGGGTTTACATTGGGTGACTTACATTTGACATAACCAAACTATTAAAATTCATGTTATCCATTAACTTGAATGTCGTTATGGAACAATTAACGTAATGTAAATTGATACAATTAAAAGTAAAATGAACAAATTGAAAAATATATAGAGTACATGAATATTTAATGTAGATAATCTTTTCTTGTTTGTACCCTCAGTGATATTAGATGTAAATTTGAACTATATATATAAGCGAATTCATTTATTATGTTTATAAGATTTGAAAATTTATCATTTTGATATTCCAAGTTGTCGATACATATAGTAAGATGCCATAAAGTCTGAAAATTTATGATTTTGGTTCCTTTTGCTGAACCGGTTAAATTTTTATCATATTGTGATCAATTTTAGCTAAAAGTATCGATCATATAGCATATGATTTCCACATATGTCACACGTCAACATTTACAATGACCATACATTCGATTATGACAATAATTATGATATCTGGTGGAACGTTAGGTGCCAATGTATCAGTAGAATCAATACGTTGTCAATAATTTTTAAGAAAAATTAGTGAATCCAGCTTATAACACCTCCATATTGTTAAAATATATACTAAGTTAGTATTTTTCATAGAATCTTTTTTTAAGAATTATACAAAATTAGACCAAAAGAATAAATATTTTTTAGCTTTTTTTGACAATATGTGCTATATCCTGTTTTAGTATTTTCGATAGAAAACTCGCCGAATTTCAATTAAGAATACTTAAATGATAAAAGTTTTAAACTTCGAGATATCTTAATATATTTTGAAACATCAAAGAATCCAGGAGGTAAATCAAAGCTCGTAGTAATTAAGAGCATTTTTGGAATCGTTTTTATTTATAGTTTTTGGTTTCTAATAAACCAAAAATCAAGTTTTAAAATATTTTTTTTTTCTAAATTTTTAGTTTATTAATTTTAATTTTTACTTAGACTATGAAAAAGAGAAAATCAAAAATTAAAATTTAAAAAAATGTATTTTGAATTATTTTTAAAAAGCTAAAGTATATTCGTTGTTAGTTTATGGGTTTTCGTCGAGAGATATTTGGAGGATTACTGTTTAGCATATTAGTTTAGTTGTATTTTAACGGTCTGCGTTATCTTGGGTGAAGCAAAGAACATTTATTGCTGACATATACAAAACTGTCCTTTTTAGCGTAGTACTTTGAATTTTTTACCAAACTGATACACTTTCAAAAAAAATTTATCAAAATAATACAGTTTTAAAAATATTTATCAAATTGACACACTTTACTGTAGCAGTATCAATATACGCCGTTTTAAACGGCGTACGTTGATAAAATTTTTTTTTTTTTTCAAATGGGGGGACGCCGTTTGAAATGCCGTCCCCCCATCCAATCTTTTTTTTTTTTAAATTTTAATATTATTAATATTTTTTATTTTTAAAAAATGGATTAAATATAGGTACTCAAAATTTTTTTAGGTACTCTTACTTCTTTATAATGTGTGTCAACATATAAATTATGTATGTCGACACACACTTAACATACTCAAAATTACTACTTAAGTACTCAAAATTTTTTTAGGTGCTCTTACTTCTTTATGGTGTGTGTCGACACACACTTAACGTACTCAAAATTACCACAAATACTCAAAATCACTACCCAACTACTCAATTTTTTTTTTTGTTACTCTTATTTTCTTTATAATGTGTGTCGACATATAAATTATGTGTGTTGACACACATTTCATGTACTCAAATTCACCACCAATGTACTTAAAATCACTACCTAAATACTTAAAATTCTTTTAGGTATTCGTATGTCTTTATGGTGTGTGTCGGCACATATTTAACGTACTCAAATTCACCACCAATGTACTTAAAATCACTACCTAAGTACTCAAAATTCTTTTAGGTACTCTTATATTGGTGCTGAATTTGAGTACGCTAAATGTGTGTCAACACATATTATAAAAAAGTAAGAGTACATAAAAAAATTTTGAGTACTTAAATATTAATTTTAAATACCCTTATTTAATCCATCTAAAAAAATAAATAATATTAATAATATTAAAATTTAAAAAAAAAAAAGATTGAAACGGCGTCCCCCCATTTGAAAAAAAAAAAATTTTTTATCAACGTACGCCGTTTTAAACGGCGTACGTTGATACTGCTACAGTAAAGTGTGCCAATTTGGTAAATATTTTTGAAACTGTACTATTTTGGTAAATTTTTTTCGAAAGTGTGCCAGTTTGGTAATTTATTCTAGGACTTTATCGTCTAAGTATTCTAAAGCTTCGACTTTTGTTATTTAAATATATTATAATATATATATATATATATGTAGGAACATAGGAACATACTCAGTACCTCAAGGGCTCCCGCCTACGCAGGGTCTAGGGGAGACGGATGTACGCAGCCTTCTCCCTTCAGGGTGTTAACCCAAAGAGAGGCTGTTTCCCAATGCCCCTAACTTGAGGGTGAGGACTTCACAGGAGGTCACCCATCCTGGTACTATACTTGCCCAAGCACGCCTAATTTCGGAGTTCTCATGGGATATGGTGACGGCGTGTATGTATGTAATGCTATGCCATTGTTTTCTATGCAAATTCAACAAATTAATTATGTAAAAACTTTATTGAATGAGGACTGAAAAAATCTACATATTAGCGAAGTAATGTGTCATATTCGTTTTTTACGACAAAAAATCACAACTTTATGATAATGGGCATACATATATTGTTGTAATTATGTTCTAAGTAATTTCTAATAAAAATCGACCCAATCTTGGCAAAATGTACCTAATTGATAAGAACTTGTGTGATAAAAGTTCTTAACCTCAGGGTATTTGGTGTTCAAAAAACCTCAGAATACTTTGTTGTATGTATTGAAACGCCAGGGTCCTAAAACTCGGGACACTTAAGTGATAAGTTTCCTTTTAGTAGAGTCGATTACATCAAACATGACACAAATATAAAATAAAATTATTGTAAAAATTCAAATAAAACATGACATAATTTGTTATTTTTAATCAAACTCAATTAATTATATTAAATTTTGTCATATTTTCAGGCAAACACCGCATCACTTGTTTATTCTAAATTATTTAATGTTTGCTTAAGTGGCATAAACATCTCAGTTATCAAAAAAAAAGTTTTTTTAATAAACTTGGTTTGGATTCCTAAAATTACGAGACCGGTATTTTGCTTGGTGGAGGTTCGAAACTTTAAAGCATGCTTCTATCGGCAGCTTTTCGGTTTTTAAAAATCCAAACTTCTATTTTTGGAAACGACTTTTTTAATTGTCTTTAGTTTTTATTCAAGCTCTAAAAGAATTAAAATAATATTAAAATAATTAGTTGAATCCCGTGAAACCATTTTAGTAGCCGCGGTAAGACAAATGATACCAAGCGGCTCTAGATTTAGGGGGTGGACCACGTCTGGACTTCAAACAGGAAAATTATCTCTAAAATTTAGTTTTGATTGATTAAAACCAAAAATTACGAACAAAATAATGCCAATAGAGATCAAAGTAATCCGATCGAGATGATAAAATAAGTTTTAATTATGGTCTAATTAGGATTTTATTTATTAGTGTTTAATTTCACTAACTTATGTAATTAGGTTTACAGTTTTAGAGTTAGATTATTATTAGGAGTAGCAGAGTTTGATTTAAGTAGGATTAGTTATTAGAGTTGGATTATTATTAGGAGCATGGTTTTTTATGCCTATAAATAGACATTAGTTTATAGTTTTGAAAAAGCATTTTGATTATTTGATAACTTTGATTAATTGTTATGTTATGAGTTGATCTTTGTAGTTTTTATTGATTTTTGTATTTAATAAAATTACATAGCTCATCTTTCAGTTATTGCTCGGGTATTCCCGGAGTCAACGAATTTTAGCCGATCCCTCTTAAATCGGTATCGTTGGATACGATCAACCGGTTAGAGGCATCCTATTCTTCTCACTTCGCGTTGTCGAGGTTTGAGTTTGCAGGTTAGATCTTTATACCGATTTGCAGAAATATATATATATATAATAAGAGATTCTTGTCTTGTTGTGCTTGAAAAATGACATAATAGAGGGAATAACTTGTAAATTGGTTGTAAAGAAAATAATCTCCATCAGAAAACAATGTCATGAAAATGACTTATATTATAAATATTGGATTATATATACAATTTAGGATTATTTATGCAAAAGTCCCTATACTTTATTCAATTTTCAATTTAGCTTTTTTACTTTAATTATGTCAATATAGTCCATGTACTATTTATTTTGTGATGCAAATCGGTCTAAAAATCCGACCTGCAACATCGAAACTCGTCACACGTAATGGGTTGGATAGGATGCCTCTAACCCATTGATCGTACCCAATGATGCTGGATTGAGAGTAATCTGCTAAAACTTGTTGATTTTATGAGCAATAACATAAAGAGTAACTATGTAATTTTATTGAACTCTATTAAGATAAAATTACAAAGATCAACTCAAAACATGATAAAACTCATTAAATAAATTCAATTAATCACAACTTCATAAAACAAATAATTAATGGCTTATTTATAGGCATTCCTCTAACCCTACTCTTAATTCAAATTAAAATCTAAAAAATAATTATATTCTAATTCCAACTAAACCTAATATAATCCTAACATAACTCAAAAACCATAATTCTAATTACATAATTCAGTAAAACAAATTAAAATAAACAAAATATTAATCAAGCAAAAGATTTAAAACTAACTAAGCCAAAATACCCTAATTAAATTCTAATTAAACAATAAAAAATATTCCTGTTGCTGCCTAACTCGGTTCCAACCATTCTTGAGCTATTTTTCTTCCTTTTTCACCTTGGTCCGGTTGTTTTCATCCCTATTTGCATCACTGTGTGTAAAATTAACATTGTGTTAGTGGAAAAATTTTAATTTTTCGGGTGACGAATAAGTTTCAATTAAGTTAGCGGATAAGTTTACATCGGGTCTGTTGTAAATATGGTTTAGCAGCTTGCTTCTATACAAGGAAGACTAAGTGTATATCAAGTCCAAGACGCCGTGTTACGAGTACTTGATACCAGACGCCCAACACAGGTCCTTGATAGTAGACTCCCTGTTTCCAAAAGCCCTACTACGGATCCCTAAAGCTAGAAGCCCTGTTGCAGATTCCTGATGCCATAAGACCTATTACTGATCCTTGAAGCAAGAAAGCCCTATTACGTATCCCTGATGCAAGAAGTCCTGTTACAGATCCCTGATGCTAGAAGCCCTGTTACCGGTCCTTGATGCCAAACGCCCTATTACATGTCCTTGATACCAGAAGCCCTGTTATAGATCCCCGATGCCCGAAGCCCTATTATGGTTCCCTGAATCCAGAAGTCCTGTTGCGGATCCCTGAAGCCAGAAGCTCTATTACGGGTCCTTGATGTCAGAGGCCCTATTATATATCTTTAATGTTTACAGATCCCTGAAGCCGGAGCCTTATTATATATCCCTGATGCTAGAAGCCCTATTACGGATCCCTAAAGCCATAAGCCCTATTACGGATCCCTAAAGCCATAAGCCCTATTACGGATCCTTTATGCTATAAGCTTTGTTATGGATCCCTTTTTGCCTATAAAAAGGACCTCAAAGCCATGACAAGTTAGGGGTTTAGCCAATGCAAGTCTCTTTCTCTACTAAAGAGTTGTCCCATTCTTTCATGAGTTCTCGTTCTTCCTTCCTCCTCGACCTCACATCTCTTCTTTGGAGGGCAATTATCAAGCTTCCTCTACTCATGTTAAGCTAATTATTTCATGCTTATTTTACTTGTTATCAAATAAGGCTCAATTTAGCCTATTTATTCTACTAGCCCACAACGGGTTCACTAGCAAAATTTTTATCTCATTAACCTATTGAAGTTTGAGAGTGCTCTAGACCAATTCTGTATTAAGTATCTTGATATTTATATCTAATCTTACTAATTTGTCGATTCTTCATTATTATCTTTATTTATTACTTGCTTTAATTATTGTTATGTGAGATTAGTACTGACTTGAGTGTCGGAGGGGTTTCCCGTGGATTACTCCATCGTGTTATAGATATGATTTAGCAATTTAATATTATAGAAGGCCGAGTAAGAATATACTCAAATTCAAAGCTATGGGTCCTTTATACTGGAAGCCCTGTCACACGTAATTCAAGCCAGAAGCCCTGTCGCAGGTACTTTAAGCAACACACTCCTTTACAGATCCCTTTTCTCTATAAAAGGACCTCAAGCCTTTACGAATGGGAAGTCCCTCCTTCCTCCTCAACCTTACGACTCTGTCTCCGGAGCAATTATTAAGCTTCCTTTACTTATGTTAGGTCGATTCTATATTGGTATCCTGATATATTACTTAATATTATTAATTTGTCAATTCTTCATTACTATCTTTATTTATTACATGCTTAAATATTATTTCATAAGATTGGTTCTGACTTGAGCGTTGGAAGGGTTCCTCGTGTGTTACTCCGTGGGTCCATCTAACCTTTTGTTTGTCGTGCAGGAAATAACAAGTCGCACATGTAATTAGAGCTTGAGTTCAGCTCATCCTAATGATTCCCACCTCAAACATAATTCAAACATGATAAATGAGTACACTGCCAAATTCATGTTAAACACATGAACTCCTCTAACTGTTTGTTTGTCTTGCAAGAAATATCAAGTCGGGCGTGTAGTTAGAGCTTGATTGCAGCTCATCCTAAAGAACCTCATCTCAAACAAAACTCAAAGATGATGAATAAGTGCTAAATTCATTGTAAACATAATATATTATAAATATGGTTTAATAGCTTACTCCCCATACCCTGCTCACGCGGTAGCTCTTGAGGCACTGAGCTTATTGTTGTTGTTGTGGTTTGATAGCTTATTATTGTAGAAGACCTAGTAAGTGTATATCAAGTCTAAGACACCTTGCTATGTGTCCTTGACACCAGAGGCCTTGTTACAGGTCCTCGATGCTAGACACCCTATTACGGATCCTTGCTGCCAAAATCTCTGTTATAGATCACTAATGCCAAAAGTCCTGTTATGTATCCCTGAAACTAGAAGCCATGTTACAGATCCCTAATGACAAAAGCCTTGTTACGGATCCCTGAAGCCAGAAGCCCTGTTACAGGGTGCTTCATGCCAAAAGCCCTATTACGGATCTTTGAAGCTAGAAGCCTTGTAATAGGTCCTTGATGCTGGAAGCCCTGTTACGTTCTTGCCTATAAAAAGAACCTTAAGTCCATCAAAAAAGGCCGAGTTGGGGGGGGAGGGGGTCATTTTAGCCAACACAATTATCTTTCTCTGCTAAAGGAGCTCTCCCATTCTTTCATGAATTCTCATTCTTCCTTCCTCAACGTCTTGTCTTTCTCTCCTTCTCTCTCTAGAAGCAATTATCGAGCTTCACAAAAGATGATGTCCAAAGCACTCTCCAGCCACACGATGACTCTTGTAATCACAATTGATATGGGAGAATACTGGGTCAGGTGAGTTTTGGTGGATCAAGGAAGTTCAATTGACTGCACTTACTAGACGAATAGTCAGTCCAAACCAGCCCAGTTCGGTTCGGACCAGTTTTTAACCAGTCTTGGACCGGACCAACCCAGTTTTAAATTGGTTTGTTCCTCGTTCTCTTGATTTATGTAATTCGATCTTCAGTTCAGTCCAATCAGGTTCGGTCTGGTTTTGGACGGATGTGAACCCTACCCCAGGCACCTAAGGGTGCATTTGATTTAGCTTATTTCAGCTTTTCTATTTCAATAAGATTTGTCTATTTAATATCTATATCTTTTTACAATTAAGTGTTTGGTTGTGCAGTGCATAAAGATCTTTTTTATATAATAAAGTGTTTGGATAAAAAATGAAAAAAGAATCTCATCTATTACAATCACAAAAATGACTTAATAATATAAATCAATTAATAATAGAAGTTAAGAAAGAATCATGGTAATGTTGGTCATGGTAATGGAGAGTGGTGAATGTAGCGACTCATGCCTAAAATTGGTGGTAGTTGATGGGGTCCGTGATAACAAGTAAAAGTAGGTCATAGTAGTGAAGATTTAATATAAATGTAGTCTTTTTAAAGCATTTTTCTGAAATAAGCTACAAAAAAGATCCAGTTTTTTTTTTGAACAGGAAAAAGATCCGGTTTTACATATTTTTTTGCTTAGTTATAAAATAATTTTTTTATAATTCTATTTAAACCGTGAAAAAGATGCAAAAAGATATCTTCTGTCAATCAAATACAAGCCTCACAATCAAGTAAAATTTTTATATAACTTTAAACTATTAAAAAGTTGAATCAAACGGAGCCTAATTGTAATTTTGCTTTTATTCTAAGATGAATTGGAGCAGTTTCTCTAATAATTGTGCATTGTCCCAAAACCGGTGTTCCCCCTGTCCCTTTTGCCCGGCAACCTCTCCCCTTCTCTCTCTCTCTCTCTCTCTCTGGTGCTCTAATGTCGCAGACTCCCGGCCATGAAACTCCCCCTGCGACTCAACAATCCACACCTTCTGCTTCCAAGGTACCCGTCTCTCTTTGGGTGTGCGTGTGTGTGTAATTTTGTTTCTCTGATCTTCAAAACCCTAGAAATCGAACTTGAAATTGGAGTTTTCCAATTTTAAAGCGGGAACTTCTCTCTTTGTTGGGTAGAATCGAGATCGCTCGATAGGGTTGGTCTTGAGATTTTAGGGGTCGAAAGTAAGTTTGATTGGTCTATTTGGAAACAACCTCTGTATAGGTTAGCTGAGATGTTTAGGCCAGATTAAGCGCACCTCGAATACTCTACTTTATGTTATGATATTAGTTGATATGTGGGTTCTTTATGTTAAGAATGTACATATGCGTTTATAATATATCATGTATTGGTTGTTGGGGCCCCTTGGAAATAACCTCTCTCTAGTGAACGCTTTGTGGGGGTAATGTTGTGTACATCTTGCCCTCTCTAGACCCTGCATTAGTAGGAGCCTCTTCGAGGCACTGGGTGGTGGTTGTTTTTATAATATATCATGCGTAGGTCGTTATTTCTTCGCTAATGGATGATGATATGTGGTCGAAGCAAATTGATAATATACTTAGTTTTGGAAATGGGTAATAAGCAAGTGCTGTTGTTGCTTGGGGTCTTGTTGATCTTGTTGCTTGATCTTTTGCATGATATGTTTATGTGTTAATTTAATGGATCTTCCTCTTTGAGGTGTTAGGAGTTAATTGATTGACTAAAAAAATGTTAGTAACTCGACTCATTAGCTTTAACAACCATTAAATGCAACTCACTCGCTTGTTGGTAACTTGGCTTGATAACTAACTGATTGAGCATTAATGATTGGTTGCCGTATGTCCATGAACGAACTAACCCAAAGCTGTAAGTTTCCGGGTGAAGGTTGAGGATTCTATATATGCTCCCTCATACTTAAGGGTGCAAATGAGCCAAGTTGAGCCTCAGCACATCAAGCTTAAGTCTTGGTTCCCTAAATTTCGTGTGACTCAAAGATTGTTGGGCCTAGTGAAGTGGGCTCGAGCTTGGCTTGGCTCGGCTCAAATAATCTTGTACTTGGTTTAGTGAGTAGTGAGTCTGAGCTCATCTTCCTTTATGCTTGTTACGCTCAACTTAGGCTGTCACGGATTGAGCTAGCTTATTTAGGCAAGCTTGGCTCGATTGAACATATTTAGGCTCATAATATATGTCAATGTTGGCTCATTTTAGCCTGCAAGTATCGAGCATGAGCTTTACTAAGATTAGGCTTGGATTGCTTAACTAAATGAAGCAGCTAAACTTTGCTCATTCACACCCCTAATTGCGTGAATGCCCACGAAGCAAGAAGCATGAATGGTGCAAAGGACCTTGTATTGAATCATAATGTTAAGACTAAGGACTATTAAGATCTGACTCAAGATATCTTGGTGAAGGAAACTGTGATATTGTGATTAAGGAACCAACTATCACTATAAAGCCTGTGAATCGTTTTATATTCAAACACCGTAGAGTAGTTTACTTTGAAAGAATGCATGGAATGTGAAAAGAGAGAGTAGGTTAGGGAAAGTAAAGGGAATTGATGTAGCACAATTTGCTATTAAAAAAAAAAAACCTCAATAATATTTCTTCGAAGTTAAAAAAATAATGAATTACAAAATTATATTTATAGGCAAGAAACTAATCCTATTGGAAAACTAAGGAGATAAATACAAAATTAACTAGGAACTTACCTCTCTAAAATAAAACAACTAAATTATCCTATTGACTAGAATATATATAATCTAATCCTATTAAATTATCACGTCTTATACTATCATTAGGTCTTTTATTTTGTACTATATCAATTCCCCCTTTGTTCAAAAAACTCAACCTCGAATTTCGAACAAGCGAACAAGAGGGAGAGTATAGCGTGTGTATGTTTGTATTTGTGGCTTCTTCATGATATAGAATGAAATGGCTCGCCTTGGGGGAGAAGTTTTGACTCTTTGGTTGTTGGTGAATTCAACAAAATCTTTAAGATACACACCATCTTATTCATGAGCAATTGAACATGTTGGATTTTATGAAATCTTTCTATTCTTCTTTCGTTTCACCTTCGTCCTCTTCCTTTTCTTCTTTCATTTTGCCCGCCTTCTCTTCCTCCCATTTTTTTTTTGCTTCATCTTCTTCTTCAACTTCATTTGTTTCTTTTTGAACTTCCTTGGATGATGAAAATTGGGGAGGAAGGTAATATTTTGGATATGGATTGTAAGGAAGCTCATAAGGGAGTACAAGGGAGGAAGTTGAGGCAATTGCATCGCCATAAACCCTAGATACACTCCATGCTTGTCTAATGGAAGTACAGATAACCTATGTTGAAGTCCAAAAACTTAGTAGGCATTAGGTATATAATATAAATCGGATGCTGAACGAAGTCCTATAGATGATAGGGATAGGAAGAATTATCTCTGTTGCATGACCCTTGCTTATTTGCCTTGATATAATGCATCTCTAGGTTGAAAATTAATCCAACATGACTGTGATACTGGATATGATAGACTTATGGGAGCGACAACTAGGGTTTTGATAGGAGTTTACGATAAAGTATATGAATATATTAAACTGTGTCCGCATTTGCAAAAAACCCTAAATGGAGATAGAGATAAAAATTAGTAATCAAATATTATTTTGGTATATTTATATGTTGGACATGGCATCAGGAAAGCCCCTTGGCCACTTAATGATAGAAACAAAGATGCGGGGCATAATTCATGTGAAGCATTAGAATAGCTATTTAGGGTGATATTATAGTGATTTACTTAGGGTTTATTTGTTGAGGCTTTAACAGAACAAGTCTATCTTCTAGTGGCCTACTTTTAGGATACAATAAACTAAAGAATTCACCTTGGGTAATAACCACTCATAAGATTGATTATTTTTTAATATGCTCATTTATGCAAATCTAAATTGTAATAATTTTAGTATAGTCTTAGTATAAATGACTAATGTTGTGGTCTAGTAGCATTAAGCTTCCTTGGTTGCCCCCCCTTCTTTTGTCACAGTTCGATCCCTTATAATAGCCCACTTTTCCATTTCTCTTCAAGACATTTTCAAGTCGAGATATATAATAAGTCTAGATAATTCATGTTATGCAAAAATTTACTATTCATGCGTCCAAGTGTAGTATGTCACGATTCACACAAGAAAGCAGTATAAATAGAATTAGCGAAAGTTTTTTATTTAGCCTCTCCATCGAGGGCATATTTGGTATGAGGTTAAAAGAGGTTAATGGTTACATCCTATTTGGTTTACCATTAACATTTAACCCATGAAAAGGTTCGAAATAGGGTTAAAACACTGCTCTACTACTAAATCAAATGGTCATAACAAGGGAAGGGTAAAATTATACAACTTGTTTTTTGGCTTAGTTTGAAAGATTATAAATGGTTTTTTTGCAAATAACCACCTACATTTTATGCCATCTAACTTTTAGCCACCCAGTTTTTCTTTTTTTTTTTTTTTTTTTTTTTGCTTTTTACATTTAACCATCTTAAAAAAAGTTCGGGTAGCAAATGACCACCACCAGTTAACCCCTTCATCAGCCAAAACCAAATATTCCATCCCATTTCAGATGTAAAATTCGGTTTTGGCTAATAGAGGGGTTAATTGGTGGTCGTTTGCTACCTGAACTTTTTTTTAGGTTGTTAAATGCAAAAATAAAGAAATGGGTAGGCATGAAATGTAGGTAATCATTTGCAAAAAGCCTCAAATAAATATCACTAAAATATCATGTTAACTAAAAAAGATTTATTATACTTTAATCCTAATAGATAGTCTGACAAAAATAATAATAAATCACGTCTTCTTAAATCTCCTGCTGTCGCCTTTTAACGTATTGCTTCGGTTTGGCTCCTATTTTGTGCAGCTTGAGCTCATTTGCTCAAGGTTTGACCGTCCAGCATTTTGCTCGGTTCATGATGGTTCAAGGCTCACTGAGCACAAAAACATAGAGCTCAAGATAAGCTCACCTTAGTTGAGTTCGAATGTAGCTCGGCAGGCTCCGAGCTGAGCTCATCTCGTTCAAGCTTATTGAAGCTCAATGTAACTCATTTGGGCTCGATGATGTATAAAGTCTTGATTGAGCATATTTAAACTCATAATTTATGTAAAGATTTGGCTCATTTGAACTTATATAGGTTCATGAGCCTCCAATCTCTAGCCTTTTATTAGAGTTGGGCTTGGATCATTTTACCTAAACAAGTTGGCAAGGCTTGATGTGCCTACCCTTTCGAGCTTTATTATGAGTCGCCTGACTATGAGGCAACTTGACTTATTTACATCCCTAGTCCAGCTAGTGGCTTCTTGGGCATTGAGGAAAGCAAGACTTCTGAGAAGGATCAAGTAACTCAGTTTCAAAGATAGTTCCTGGAAATTTGCGATTCTATGGAGACAAGTTTAGTTTGTGAATCTTTGTGGCTTCTCTGGCTTTCTACATACAGAAAGTCGTGGTCATTTTCGATGGCAAGACCCTTTTAGAAGACAATTCTTACAATCTATGTTACTCCAATGGTGCATGACCAGAGGCTAAACTTGGCTATTTTCAAAAATTTTCTACGTGTTTGTGGTCTAATTTGAAGTGTACAAGTGTCATACCTACTTCCAAATACCCTTATCTAACATGTCTACTTTAGGCCTGGATGGAGAGTTGAAATAACTATACTGATATGAAATTCTTGAATCAGACTACTTTACACATATGCTACAAGATGCTGATGTCTAAATAATAGAATAATTTTCATGTCTTATTATTCTCAGGGTTAGCCTCTTTTCAAGAATGTCTGATGACACGAATGTTACATGATGGGTTGCGGCAATCATATTGGGTGTCTTTAGAGGACATAAGCTGCGTTTGCGAAATATAAATGAAAAGCCATACAATTATAAAGTTTAATACCGCTATCAGTAGTTTTATCATACAAACACCTCTATATATGTGTTTCAATATGCAATATATTTCCAATATGTGGCAGTTGCTTAAATATTGTTGTGTATAGTGACTAGTTTAAATCCCATTACATACATAATATAACGGTCTTTATTTTATTCTGTGCGCCTCATACGTGGACAATCAAAACTTTAATGGATGAAAATTCTATCTGTGTTGAATCTATTGATGATTAGTTGTTGCGCTGTAGTATTGCAAGACTTGTGTCGCACATGGTTCATCAGTTTCATAACAATGAACCAGGTTCAAGCCTATTTACCCAGACGCGGGTATAAGAGTTGGTTAGGAGAATCTGTTCGGAGGTTGGACTTGGCTATTTCTAAAGATTTTTCTGTTTTGGTCTAATTTGGAGCATTTTTTGGCCAAATTGTGAAAAAATGTTCTTATTGTAAGCACTTCTTGTAGAAGCACTTTTGTATAAAATGCTTTCAATATGGGTGTTTTTGTTTGAAAAAATTTTAGTTTTTGCCTTTTATTTATTTATTTTAGAACAGAAGCATTATTTTTTTTGCTTCTACTTCAAAGTTGAAAAACAACTTTTACTTTTATTTATAAGCATTTCTCTTTCTAGGCGAAACATCATCAAATCCTAGAAGAAGTGCTTTCTCCTTAAAAGAGCACTCTTTTATGAAAAAGAAGTTTGACCAGTCCTAAGAGTCATTACCTATATCTAAATATCCTTATCTAGTGGGCACAGAATAGAGAGTTGAAGCAACTACATCTAAAACAGATATATTTTGATTAAATCAAGATGATAGGGGTGCGCTTTATGGAATGGTACGAGAGAAGTTTTGAGATTGAGGAGGCATAAAACTGTTAACGACAACTCGTTTGATTATATTCTCTTTCTTTTCTAGAAGAGGATTGTGGTAGGGGAAATGCATAGGTTTGCTCTTACTTTAGAGACTTGTATGATTACTCTTGCCTCAATCAGATTGTGGTCTGCGTAGTGGTCATGATTTTTTTTTTTTTTTTTGGGGGGGGGGGGGGGGGGGGGGTGTCACGGACTTTATAGATGGGTTGCAATGCAGCAATCACATAGGGGATTTTGAAGGGAAAAATGTGGTGTTCTTGAGTTTTATGTTTGCACAAAATTTAAGTGAGTATACGTTGATAATCATATACTTACAAAATTTGAGTGAGTATACGTTGAATAATCATATACTTACTTTCATAAATATGTTTCGGCAAATAAATGAAATATATGTTAGTATAGAGCCCTTCGAATGTCCTATTACATAACAACCAATCATGTAATAGCTAACTCAAAGTCCATACTGAATGGCTATTACTTAAGGGCCTGTTTGGTATTTATTTCTAGAAACTAAAAACCACATTTTCATTTGACTTTGTTTTTAGTTTTCCATTTTTAGATTTCACACAATCTTGGGAAAACAACTGAAGACAAAACACTAAACCCAGAAAATTTTGTTTCCAAAACCTAGCGTTTAGTCTCTCAAAAAGTAAAAACTGTAAACATAAAACAATACCAAACAAGCATATGATGTCGTTTATTTGATTCCATACCGGGATTGGACGTATTTCTTGTGCTTGTGTGACAAATTTTGCTACTCGGATGCAGATACTTTTACATTACAAATCATATTTTACAGTGTTTGCTATTTTATACCTACAAATCGTATTGCAGAAGCAACAGACCACTACAAACACAATAGGACTATTTGCTGTTCAATGCGGAGATTGCTTCAAATGGAGGCTAATTTCCGAGGAAGAAGAGTATGAAGAAATCCGAAGCAAAATCCTCGAAGAACCCTTCGTATGCAACAAAAAACCGAACGCCACATGCAACGACCCTGCTGATATCGAAAAAGACGCTACTCGAACATGGGTGATTGACAAACCGAACATCCCCAGAACCCCGCCTGGGTTCAAGCGAAAACTGGTGCTTCGAAGAGACTTTTCTAAGTTAGATGCTCATTATGTGACTCCTACAGGGAAGAAAGTCAGATCAAGTAGTGAAATCGCAAAGTACTTGGAGGAAAATCCCGATATAAAAGGTGTTGCGGTAACCGACTTTAGCTTTACAGTGCCGAAGGTAGCAGAAGAGACGATCCCGAAGAATATAGAGAGGAAGAGTGCTGTGAAAGGAGAGAAGAAAGCGAAGGAGTCGAAGGGCGGTGATGCTTGAATTTGTATTGTGTTCATGTTTGTTGTTGTTAGAGATTAGGATTGAAACTCGGTTTTTATTGTCTTATGGTGGATGAATTCGCTTGTTTATGTTCCTTTTGCTTTTCGTTTTTTATAACCGGGTGTGCCGGTTATCTTACTGGCACCTCGACTAATCTCCCGGTTGCATGTATGTTAGAATTTCTGTTCGAATGTTTGGTATTAAAGATTTTGCAGTGGCGTTTGTGCTCTGCTTAAATTATGTCCATGATTTTCTTGTGTGAACAACTCATCCACATGTTTTTTTGTGTCTTAGCACCGTTGTCCAGACTAGTTTACATGTCGATATTGGCATGACTGATTAGATGAATATCATTCGGTTAGCAAATGTGGGTCTTAGGGGGTCTGGTCTTTCTTTGGGGTAGAGCCCGTCGGACAGAGCCTTCTTGTCCCTTGTCATAGTTGGTGCTTTGGGAGTTCGTGTTCACCGTGGGCAGTTCTAAGGCTTTGTGCTTACCGTACAAAAAAAATGTTGCTGTCTGCATTCAAATCTTGGTCGTTTCGTGTTTTAATGGAATTGTACCATGTAATTTATGTCCATGATTTTCATGTAGGGTTATTTACTTGATATTTTAAAATTTGTTTAAATTGGTCACTTATGATCCTTTTGTTGTGTCGGGTTTGGGTGTTTTGGTTTTGGTGCCTGTTTGTTTCCTTGTTTGGTCTGATCTCTTTTTGTACCCACTACCGTTTACAGAGCGGCTAAGGCCTCATCTTTTCGAGCTGCCTGTTTGCACTATGGCTTTGCCGATATTTATCGGGAAAAAAATTATCCTTTTGTTTAAAATGATGTTTAAAGTTTGTAACTATGTTCAAATCAATCGCTCACTTTTTTTTTTGTTCAAAATGGTTGTTAATGTTTTATTTTATGATAAAATTAGTTCTTTGTGTAATGATCAAAATTAAGTAAAAATTAAAAAACTGATGGACTTATCTTGTTATAAAATAAAAAATTAGGCACTATTTTAAATAAAAGAGATGAGGAATTAATTTGAACAAAATTACAAGTACTGAAGATTATTTTAAATAAAATAAAAAATAAGAAACTAATTTGAATAAATTTAAGTACATCAGTGACCAATGGAGTAAGTAAGTCTTTTCATTATGAAGAAAAAGCTCAGTTTTTGGACCATTACTGCAAATGTTCTTTCTTTGCTCTAGGTAGAGGTGTTTGATTTATTTATTTTATTTTATTTTTTTAAATAGGTAAAGAAAACGTCAGACCATAGAGGTGTTTGATGTGATGAGTTCAATTTATGCATGTTAGATTTGAGGCTTTTCGATAAGAAAAAGATCTGAGGATTGGTTGGCTGATATTTTGCTTAAATTCTATTTATGTTTGAAGCTCGTATAGTGTGTAGGCTTTTGAAATACACTTTTATCGTAAAATTTTCTTAGGGACATAGCCTAGTGACAAAGAACGTCGGTTGCCATACACGCCACTTAGGTTCGATCTACACTAGGGATTTGTGGCTCCCATTTATGAAGAATTTAAAGGGAATTTCCCCTTCCCCAGACATTATTGATCTCAAAAAAAAAAAAAAAAAAAAAAAATTATAGTGAAAAGAAAAATAGAGTGTTTTTTATTGGAAACTATTTAAATTTTATGTGTGGTTTTATAAAAATCATCTAGGCTTTCTAATTTTTTAATGTCACATCTAAGCATTCTAAAATTTTTCAATGTCACACCTTAGTATGATGCTGTTAACACCCGTCAGTCTTTGATGATGCAATATTCTAAAAAAGGAAAATAATTTAAAAATTAAAATTTACATTTAAAATAATTATAAAAAATTTCAAATGTTTTCAATATTTAAAAATAATGTTTTAAACACTTAAAAAATTTGTAAATATTTAAAAAAGAATTTATATTTTTTTCTAAAAAAAATTTAATATGCCACATCAAGTGAAAACTAACGAATATTAACAATTTCAGATTAAGGTGTATTGTTGAAAATTTTCAAAAAAATTAGATATGATACTAAAAAATTAAAAAAAAATCCTTTATACTATTAGACTAACATTCTAGAATATTCCTAATCTACGATTAGTCTAGGGTTTCCTTCATTTACACATGTACCCTTTGATTTATGTAATCCTCAGGAGTCTTTTAGTCTTTGTGCTTCCTTGTGTTTGCCTATATAAAGGCTCTTACATAACTCATATTATTCATTCAAATATATAATATTCACATGGTATCAGAGCCAAGTCTCTGACCTAATTTTTTTCTTTTCTTTTTCTTTCCGCTGCTCTTCTTTTTCTTCTCTTATTGTAAGTGTTCATTCTCTAGTTGATTTAATTTCTTTACAATTTTTTTTGAACAATGGCATCTAACCCTAATCGATCCTATGTAAGTGCTCTCTCTTCCTCCCCCTCTCCCCCTATCGGTGCGCCCCGACCCATGGTGGAGACTGACCATACCCATGTCGGCTTCCCACCTGCAGCCAGCTGTAGCACCCAGCTGGCAGTGGTGCCCGACTATTCCCATGTCAGAACCACCACTTCCGGTGCCTTGTTCCCTCGGTTGGTTGATATCAGTGTCGCCATCTCTGGTACTCCACCACCAATTGGGAGGTCAACATTAAACCCGTCACTTAACTTGGGCATCCCCTCCTCCCCCTTTCCCGCGTACCCCTTTCACCCTACAGGACCCACCTTCGCGGGTCCTACTTACAGTGGTGGTCCGATCACCCTCCCATCGATACCCCATGGTTCTGGTGTGGGTGTGGCGGCAGCTCCTCTCTCCTCTATCCCACAAGATATAACAAACCCTAATTACACGAACTCCATTACTTATAATCACCCCTCCTCCCCAATTATGATTCCCCTTTCTAACATTACTAGTATTGTTACAATTAAGCTTGAAACAACTACAGATTATCCCCCTTGGGGTGAACAATTCAATATGTTGTTACTTGCTCACTAACTATTAGGGTTCATTGATAGGTCTTACCCATGCCCCCCTGCCCAACTAATTCACTCAAATGGATTGATCTATACCAACCCTGACTATGTCACGTGGCTACGTACATACCAAAGTCTCCGTTCTTGTATAGCGGCAATGCTCTCCCGATCACTCATAATTGATATTGTCCGTCACCCAACTTCAAAAGCCATGTGGGATGCCTTGGCTAAGTGTTTTCGGGATCACTCCTTAGCTAAGGAGTATGACCTTCGAACTCAACTTATAAATCATTGCAAAGATGGCAAAACAATGGACGTTTATCTTTCTGAGTTAAAATCAATTACGGACGATTTAGCTGCCATTGATTCACTTGTTTCAACTAGAAAATTTCAACACTTTGCTATTCAAGGGTTGTCCCCTGAATATGTTGCTTTTGCAACTTTTTCACGCCAAACATCAAAACTTTATTCATATGAAGAATTAAAATCTACTTTACTCAACAAAGAGTTTGCTTTAAATCGCAATCCTGGACGACCAAACCCCGACTCCACTCACGCTATGGTTGCCTCTGGTCAACCACCCCACGCCAACCCCAACCACGGTGGCCGCAACCATGGTCAGGGCCACAACCGTCTTGGGGGCCGTGGTGGTCGGGGCGGCAAATCCCCGAACCACCAGAACCCTCACGGTGCCCCACCGCCCCACGGTGGGACCCCCTAACCCGATAACCCTTACCCGGCTCGACCCTCGGCTGGCCCCCCTTTTCACTGTAATGCAAGTGTGCTCCGTCCCAGTCCTCAATTTTGCCAGATTTGCTCCCACACTGGTCATACCGCTGTTGCTTGCTCTCACCGATTCGATGGTACTTTCCTACCCCGATCCCTCGCAATCCTTGATGCCATGTCTATTAGAGAACTGCATGGCTATAATTGGTACCCTGACTCGAGTGCCTCCAATCATATGACGCCAAACTTAGATATTCTCTCTAACCTTTTTCCTTACGTTGGTCATAAAGATGTTCTTGTTCGAAATGGAGCCTTACTGCCTGTAACACACATTGATTCCACTACCATACCTAAAACACCACTTAAACTTAATAATGTCATGATAGTCCCCAATCTCACGCATAATTTACTATCCATCAAACAACTATGTCAAGACAATGGGTGTACGGTTGAATTTGATTCCAATTTCTTTTGTGTTAAGGACAAGGCTACGGGGACGCCGCTTCTTCGAGCACCCAGTAATGGTCCTCTATATAACTTCTCACCGCACGATGTTGGCCTCCTAGCACGAGTCAAAAATGGTGAACTATGGCACCAGCGACTAGGGCATCTATGGGGTACTGTTCTTGATACTTTATGTAAACAATATTTTTGTCCGGATGTTAAGTTTTTGAATAAATGTTCATCTTGTTGGTTAGGAAAATCTAGAAAATTACCTTTTGATCGTGTGATTCGTAACTCTGATATGCCGCTTCAATTAACACATTCCGATGTTTGGCAGTCTCCGATTTATTCAACTTCCGCATATAAATACTATGTTTTATTTATTGATGATTTTTCACGTTTCACATGGCTCTATCCGATGCAACGCAAATCTGAGGTTTATGAAATCTTCACCAATTTCAAAACCCTTGTTGAAAATCAATTTAACTCAAAAATAAAAAATTTTCAAAGTAATGGTGGAGGTGAATTTGACCACCGGCGAATGAACACATTATGTCAGAACGTTGGAATTCATTTCCGTCTATCATGTCCTGATACCTCGGAACAAAATGGGGTGGCGGAACGCAAGCATCGACATTTATTTGAAATGGCACGGACTCTACTAATACACTCCAAACTTCCTTACGAATTTTGGAACGACGCTTTTTGCACTGCATGCTTTACTATAAACTGTCTCCCTACACCAATTCTTTCTCAATCTTCTCCCTTTCAAAAACTTTTTAGTACAAACCCTTATTACAAATGTTTTCGAGTCTTTGGGTGTGCATGTTACCCAAACATCACATCCCGTGCCCCTCATAATTAGCCCCGCGATCTAAAACTTGTGTTTTCTTAGGATATGCGGCACGATACAAAGGTTATCGATGTTTAGACCCTACAGCCCAACGAATGTATATAAGTTGGCATGTCATTTTTGATGAACCTAGATTTCCTTATCATGAACTAGTAACTTCAAGTTCCCCTCCCTTGACTTTCACTCAACCTCTAGTTATTCATACATCCCCCATCCCTGACACATCTAATGCCCACGATGTTAATCATCGAATCGCACCGGGCATCTCACCAATCCACTCGCTGACAGCCCCACCCGTCGCTGTTGACAGTGGGGTTGCTCCCCTCACGGCAGCACTGGAACCCACTGGGTTCGGGCCTGCTACCTCTGACCCAGCACCCGAACCCACTGGGTTCGGCCTTGCCCCTCCCGTTGCCACACCCGAACCCACTGGGTTCGGCTCGGCCCCCGGTGCTGCAACACTCGATTCCCCGAGGTTCGGCCAAGCAGCATTCGGTCAGGTCTTAGATCCAATGCTGCCCGCACTGCCCTCGGGTTCCCCTGGACCCGTGGCCGACCCGAGTCTTCCCCCTAGCAGCCTTAGCATTAACACCGAACCTCCTCCCTGCCCACAGCCTACCCCTGCCCCAATTAACACTCACCCCATGTGCACTAGACTCAAAGCTAGTATTCGTAAAACCAAGTACCCCCTCTCTCTCTCCTCCATAACTGTAATTCAGAAACCAACTTGTTACTCACAGGTAGTGAAAAATTCTCCATGGCAAGAAGCCATGACGGATGAATTTAATGCTCTGATTCTCAATAATACTTGGGATCCCGTCCCCCATGACCCATCAAAGAACCTTGAAGGTAGCACTTAGAAGTACAAAGTGAAGTACAAAGCAGATGGCTCTGTTGAACTGTTTAAGGCTCATCTTGTTGCTCAAGGGTTTCACCAACGTGAAGGCCTTGACTACATGGAGACCTTCGGCCCTGTTGTCAAACCTAACACCATACGCTTTATACTTACACTTACCGTCACATATAACTGGCCGATACAACAGTTGGATGTGAAAAATGCATTCCTACATGGTCATCTTAAGGAAGAAGTTTATATGAGACAACCTAAAGGCTTCATACATCCCAAATATCCCAATCATGTGTGTCGCCTAAAGAAAGCGTTATATGGCCTTAAGCAGGCTCCCAAAGCATGGTTCCAATGATTCAGTGCGTTCTTACTTAGCCTTGGTTTTATTTATTGTCGTGCTGACCCATCTTTGTTTATTCAAAAGTCAAGCTCGCACCTCACATGCCTCCTTCTATATGTTGATGACATTATCCTCACCGGCACTAACAGTTTGCACCTCCATAACCTCATCGAGTCCCTTTCCACCCAATTTGCTATGAAAGACCTTTGCCTACTACACTTCTTCCTTGGTATCCAAGCTTGACGTGACTCCCAAGGCCTCTTTCTCTCTCAACACAAGTACACCATCGACCTTCTCACTAAACATAATCTATGTGATGCTAAACCAATTAAGAGTCCCCTCCCCTCCCCACCCGAGCACATCTCTCCCTGAGTGAAGGGGACATTCTTGAGGATCCTACCGAGTACAGGACTGCCGTCGGGGCCCTCCAATACCTTACCATGACTCGCCCTGATATATGCTATGTTGTCAACTTTGTCTCCCAGTTCATGCATGGTCCCTGCACTCCACACTAGCAGGCTGTAAAACGTATACTTCGGTACCTCAAAGCCACCCCTGATCATGGCCTGTCCATCCAACCCGCATGGACCTTCGCTGTCACTGCTTTTGCCGACGCTGATTGAAGTGGTTGTCATGACACTCGTCGCTCCACTACTGGGTATATGCCGTCTACCTCGGTCCTAACATCATTTCCTGGAGGGCTAAGAAACAAGCAACTGTGTCCAAGTCCACCACTGAGTCCGAGTATAGGGCTGTTGCTCAAGCCGCCGTCGAAAATGATCGGACCCGTTACCTCATGCGCGACCTCGGCATTCGCCACCCAGGACAGATAATTGCGTACTGTGATAATGTTTCCGCTTCCTACCTTGCTGCGAACCAAGTCTCCATTGACCGAAGCAAGCACGTTGACGTTGACTTCCACTATGTTCGTGAAAAGGTACTTAAGGTGATCTTCAAGTTCACTATACTCCTACCACCAAACAGGTGGCTGACATTCTGACCAAGGGCCTAGCTGCTGATCGCTTCCTACAACACAAGACCAATCTTAACGTGGTACCACCCCGCTCAGCTTGAGGGGGCATATTAGACTAGCATTCTAGAATATTCATAATCTAGGATTAGTCCAGGATTTCCTTCAGTTACGCATGTACCCTTTCACTTATGTAACCTCAAGAGTCTTTTAGTCTTTGTGATTCCTTGTGTTTGCCTATATAAAAACCCTTACGTAACTCATATTATTCATTCAAATATATAATATTCACATATACTTACTTCTACAAAATGACCATATCATACATCTAAAATACATAGCGGTTAGAAGAGATCACTCCAAATTGTCTGTTGCAAACGCATAATTTCCTATTCGAAACGAACACAAAGCGATTCTTGTCAGCTGCTAGGGTTTCAATCTATCAATTCATCTCTACAGACCTCAAAAATTATCAATCTGATGGAAGATTTCGAGAAGAAGGTGACTATCAAAGAAGAAATGGAAATCGAGGGCGATTTCAATCAACATGATGAAGATTCGAAACCTAACATCATCGGTTTACTTCGTCAATTTCTTGGTATTCAGCGGCGTAGAGCCGAAGCTTATGCCAAATTACGTGAGTAAGTATGTCGAATCTCCGGTTCCTCTCTATTTTCAGCTGTGTGATGCATATTAGTCAATTTATATTAGAAATTTATAGTAAGTATGTCGAATTTTGATAGGAACCGAATATTTTTGATAGTAATACAGTAGAAAGTAGAGGAGGTAAGGGTAGAAACTAGGGAGGAAGGGAATGGTAGTTAGGGTTAGAGAGGAAGAAGAGAGACAGGGTAGAGACGCCAAAGAGGAAGAGGCTTTTTCATTCATTTCAAGCTTTCCTTCGTTGATTACAATATCCTATATTTATAAGAAAATAGAAGGATTTAAATATAAAATTAGAAGTGTTTAAATACCTAATATAATATTAGAATCTATCCTCACTAGATCATTCTATTTATTTCTATATTTTGGCTCGTATCAAAATTTTGTTTTCCTCTCTTTTTTAGCTGTTATCATGGTTGTTTGATGCATATGTAGCTTTCGATTCAAATTGCTTATGCTGGAATTTGAGTGGTTACCACTCTCCTTTTGAATATTCGAGTATTGTGCATTTTTGAAAACTTTGGCTGTGAGTATAGTTTAATTGTTTCACTTTGGAGCCGTGAGAGATAAGAGATCAACATATAAGTTGAGTGCGTTGCTTTACTTGATGCCAATTGATTTTGGCATGGAATCCCACGTGGCTTGGCCGCTTAGGTTGAAGAACTAGCTATCCCAAAGCTTAAACTGATGGTTGAAGACATATGATTGGTTTTATACTCTAACATGCCCTCTCATGAAAATGCACATTGGGCTAGAGGTGTTGATATTGTACAAGTTCACCTTATACCTTGTGTTTAAATTATGTTAATATTGAAAGGAGCGTTGGGATTTGAATTTGTGACTTCTTGGTCAATAAGGTTTTGATACTAGTTAAAGAACCAGCTTACCTAAAAGCTTGAGCTGATGGGTGAAATCTATAATTGGTTTTATATCAATGAGGATAAGATGTTGAAAATGATACAAGTCTTGAAGCCTCATTTTACATGAAATCTTGAAAGCCTTATCTTGACATTAGAAAATTATTTGGGAGATGTCCACCTTAAATTTGGAAATACAAGTTAACCTATGAATTAAGATAAGGGTGAAAGGTAGGTGGGAACCACACGGGTCTGAGCCGACAATGATATTTTTGGAGATCTCTAGATAATATATTGTGTAGTAAAGGCTTCCTTCATGTGCAGGATATTGATTTTGGGCTGCCTTTCTTTTGCCTTTCTCTGATTCTTAGTGGTTAGTCCTTCTAGAGATAGAGATAGGTGTTGGATGAACTAAGCATTTGAAATTGATTCAGATCATTCATGTTTGCTTCGGGTCCTCAATAAGTAAGTGAGCCTAGTTCAAGAAAATCTATGAGCTAAATGGGACGAGACTGAAAGGGGTCCATGGCTTGTGAAAGATCTTGATTTAAAGACTTGCTAAGGACTTGTTAATTGCTCAGTAGTGGCTCTATAATAGATTGGTAATAACTTGTTAGCTCGAATGGCTCGTTAAATGGAATCCATTTAATACTAGATGATCCAATGAATTAGTTCAAAATCCTTAAACTAGTTCTTTTACCTTTCAGATTCCCTTTCTAATTGAATAGCTGAACAACTATGGTTCAATAACAATATCAGAGTCAAGTCGAGCGGAGTGTTGAGCATACCAAGCATCTTATCCATCCGAATTCAAACAAAAATTCAAAAACTTGTTGAAGGCTCAAGTACTATCGAGTTTGAGTTCAAATGAAGGGTCTCTATGCTCGATTATGTTCTTTTACACTCCAAGACCACGATACATAGGTGAGCTGTAATATTTTTTTCTTCTTTCTACTTTGGTGGTGGATGTTCTTGGTGAGATGATTTCTAGAGTGGTTGAGAGATGTCTTGTCTAGGGGTCTAATTCTATTCTTTTGTTGTCTTTTAGTTTATAGATGATACTATTTCTTTTCCTTATCGATGCTGTGAGCGCTTCTTATTGATTCATACCTTTTTGGGGCTTTTTCATAGAAAGGCGTGTTAATTTGCGAAACCTATTTAGTTTTCTATGTCTATTTCTTCATATGATTCAACAACAACAGTCCCAGTGCCTCGCGGCTCCTGCAATAAGCAGGGTATTTCTTCATATGATTATTTGGATAAAAAATGTGTAACATTTGGAAAATTTATAATGTAGCAAAAGGCCATGATAGCTAGAAAAACAAGGGGAAAGTGGTTCCCAATTTTCAGTACGAGGGAAATAAGACTGAAAAATCTTGGGCACGTTCACTTCGGAATATGTTCTTAGATTTCTGTCTTTGTTTATATAAGTATTTTCTATGGAAAATGGAAAATCATAAAAGGCTTGGAAGAACTAGAAAAAAGGGAAAAGGACCCCTACTTGTGTGAAAATGGAAAATTAAAGGAAATTTTTTAGCATTTAGAGCAAAGGGAAGAAAACCTGATGACCGTTTTCGGGTAGAAAATTTGTAGAAGTGTGGTTTTTGTATGCTTTTTCCTAGAAAGCATAGGTGTACAGAAAAATTCCGTGAAAAAATGGGAAATCTGGGCCTCATGGACATACCCTGCGTTTGACTGGAAGACGGAAAGGCATATCTTCCTCCCAAAAAACAGTTATCTCGGTACCCTGATAAGTACTTGAACTAATGTAGAGTTTCCTTTAGAGCTTTTTCAGCAAGGGCTAGATCTTCTTTTGATTGAAGAAAGAAATAATATCAAGATAGAAAGAATGTACAAAGAGGTAAGTACAAGATGTCATCAAATATAAAAAAAAAAACTGATAAAACAAAGTCTTTACATTCTTTTGTAAATCAGCCAAGGCTATGTCAAAGAAGCCTCAAAAGCTTTTTTGTCTAAAGAGCTCATAAAAGGACTACCTTATTACACAAGAAATTTGTTGGTGTATTATTATTATTATTATTTTTCTCCCAACAAGGAACCTGGTTATCTAGTAAACCCTGGTCCATGTGGCGACTTGTAAAACACAGAAGCCAATTAAGTCAAGGATTCCTCAGGAGTATTTTAATCTGGTGTATTTTAGTCTAGATACAGTTAAATTCATGCTGACATTAACTTGATAGATGTATTTCATGAGTTGGACAGTGGGTTTGCTGGATACATGGTCTCCGGAGACGAAGCAACTTACCAACAGCTTTGCAGTGAGATCACAGTGGAGTTCAACAATTGCTCGAAACAAGTTAGATCCTCAATCCCCCTTTTTGTTTCCCCTTCTTTTCAGTTGGGTGTATGGGATCAAATCATGTTCATGGTCCCATGATCATCGCGATCTCCATGTCAAAAGTACGTTAAAATGGATGTTGCATAAGTGTTGATGTTTTTACGGGACATAAGTTGGTTTTAAACATCATGTTCTATAAAATTCTGAATGAGTACCCATATGATCATTAATTTTTTATGTTCATTCGATAATTTTTAACATGTAAATAGATTTAGAAATATGTTTTGATAAATAAAATATAACATGTACGCATAGTGTGTAGTGACCCCTGCGCGATGTAGGACTTGCTACACAAGAACTAAAATCAATATATTTCTCCAAAAGCTGAAAATAATGAATTAGAAAGATACATTTATGGGAAAAAAACTAATCCGATAATATTAGATGCCTACAATGGCAAATACTAGATCAATTAGGAAATTACTTCCCTAGAAACAAGAAGATAAATGTCAAATAAACATTGCGCTACTTCCCAAAGTAAAACATAGATAACTAAAAGAATCGATCCTGATATTTACCAAATCTAATGAAACATAACTTAAAATAACATACCTCTAAAACCATTAAGCGACCATGAAAATAAGCACGGTCTTTATTTGATTCCGTAGTTGAGTGTGTTGGATTAGTTCATTTTTATTGTCCTGATATTCTCCTCTGTTAAAGGTACGCGAAATGGAGTCGGAGTTTCTAAAGCCAGATTGCTTTAGAGAAGATTTATCGCAGCTACTAAGGGCTGTTCAAGAGCAAGAAAAGCAGAAACTCCAACTGGTATGTCATCCTAACCTTTTGATTCCTTGAGAAATTGTTTGGGTTTTCATCTACATGATTTTACAGCCCTGTGCCCTTTTCTTGGTTGTGCATTGTAGTTGTTGAGAATTTGGTTCATTTGGGCTCCGTTTATCTTGATATAAAATATTTACTATTTCAATTCTATAGTAATTACCACAAATACGGAAGGGGATTTTTTAACAGAGGGGAAAACTTTTTCCATCGTATAATCTCATGTCATATGTCTCACTTCAAACTGAACTTGACCAGGCATGAATGAACCATTTTCTTTAGTTAGAAAGATGAAAATTTTTAGAAAAAAATTTCTTAATTGAAAATATTTTGTGAAAATTTTTTTCTGCAAGAAGAATGTTTTTCGTTGAACCAAATGGAGTCTTGTCACTGGACCATTCTAAAGGTTGATGTAGGTTCAAACGCCGGTCTAAGGACTAAACTGACTAGAACTGCTTTACTTTAGTCATTGACCAAATTACCAGTCTGGTCCGAATTTTGGTCTTGATGGGTAGCAGACCGAGGAACGGACCCAATAGCAACCGGTTTGTTCGGTCCTAGACAGAAAAACTCCGTGTCTTTGCTTTCAGTTCATACACGGTTTTGAACACTGTCCTGACTCATTTTGCCGTTCCTATAGACAGCCACGATTCAGGTTCTAAAGAAGGCAGGTAGACCATCAGAGCGACTGGTGACACACGAGAAGTGCGGGTTTGGGAACCTGAGGCAGCACGAGTGCATACATGTTCACGAGATCACAGAAGCGGAAGGTATGGAAGAAGCGGAAGCGGATGCAGAGTATGAGAATGCACTCAAGGAAGCCATTAAAGGAGTGCAAGATGCCGTTACCTCCATTAATGAACACCTTGAAGAGGTCAGGTATGAGATTGCTGCTCTCGAGGCGGATTGATCGAGTGCCTGAGTCGATTTGGGCTTAGACCGGAAAAGAGACTGATTCTAAACTTAATTGGAAGGCTTGTTTGGTATTATTTTATGTTTGCAGTGTTTGGTTTTTGAGGAACTAACAATCGAGTTTTTAAAACCAAATCTTTAGTTTTTTTGTTTTCTGTTTTCAGTCAAATTTGGCGAAAACTTAAGATAAGAGCTATAAACAAGTAAAATCATTTACAAAATATGGTTTTAAGTTGTCAAAAATTAAAAAAAAAAAAAAAAAAGAACTACAAAGAGAAAATGATACCGAACATATTTAACTCATAATCTTGATAGTCGGAGAACGTTTGAGTCTATATCAAATCACATCGGATTTAGATTGAATTCAAATGTTCAAGTGAATATTGGTTTGTTAGATTTGTGTAATGTACAATTAGAATATAATTTAACATTTTACATAGTTAATGTGGTTTATTTGTTCTTATTCATGTTTTGCTCTTAAATAATATTAAGGTCAGTTCATAATTGGATAATCAGATCACTTTTTTAGATACAACAACAACAAACCCATTGCCTCCAGAGCTCTCGCGTATGCAGGGTCTGGAGGGGTGGGATGTACGCAGCCTTACCCTTTTAAGGTGCTATTCTAAAAAGAGGCTGCGTCCGAGATCACTTTCTTAGATCTGTGTCTAATTACTTATCTCGGATTCGAGCTGAAATTCAATCCATTGTCAAGTATAGTTTGTTTCCCTTTATAATAGTAGATGTAGAGATCACTTGAAATATTGCTTTAAATCGAAGAGGCTCTCTCAATTAGGACAGAGTCCTGCCCTGCTCGGTATTGGGCGAGGATGGATCGAACCATCTACATTTTAATTTTATCAAACACGACATCTCAAACTATAAGTTTGTATCAATTAGACCCCTTGTTGCAATTTGTCTGACTTTTTGACCCCTTTATAAATTATATCCTCCGTTTTGATGGAATTGAAAGTTTAAAGTGTTACTTTGACTTGAAGCAATAGCTTACAAGTGTATATGGTTAATTTCTCTTCTATTTATAAAAGTTTGAGGTCTATATTAGGGAAACATTTGTACGTTTTCCTATTTAGAGTGTAGATTATCTGAGTCGAGCTCAAGCTTGTCAAGTTTGATTTAGGTCTCTAAACTATGATCTTCGGCTCAACTTGGCTTGTTTAGGCTCACAAGTTCAAGTTAGCCTCATTTAAGGTTCTATATTGCCTCATATTTGTACAAGTCGATGTCTTTGTTGCAGTTGATTTTGTACAATCCAAAACATATTCGTTAAGTAATCGAATTATCACACTTAGTTGTAATCGGATAATCAGATCACCTCCCTCTATAAACATATATGATCAACGACGTCAAAATTTTGGATAGACAAATAAAATCCGACTTTTTTCAAGTCCAGCTCTGACGTAAGCACCGAATTTTATTAGAACTTCGAAGTTAAGCGTGCTTAGGTAAGAGTAGTATCAAGATGGGTGACCTACTGGGAAGTCTTCGTGTTGCACCCTTCAGGTTGGAGATTCTCGGAAACAACCTCTCTTTAGGGTAATACCCTAAAGGAGGAAGGTTGCGTACATCCACCCCCTAGATTTTGCTAGCCCTTGGAGCACTGGGAAAGTTGCTTCCAACTTTGACGTAAAAGTTACATTTTTTTTTTTATGACTAGTGCAATTTATTTGTATCTTTGAAGCTGAAAGTTAATTGCCCCTTTTTGTTTCATATAAGAGAATATATTGAATAAATGATTTATTTAAAAATATTAGGGTTATTTATGACAAAAGTCCCTGTATTTTATTCATTGTGTTAATTTAATCATTGTACTTTTAATTGTGTCAGGTCGGGAGATCTCGAAAACAGCCTCCCGTCAGGGTCTCGCCTTGACGGGGTAAGACAACGTACATCCTTCCCCTCCCAGACCTTGCGCGAGTGGGAGCTCTTTAGGCATTGGGTTTGTTGTTGTACTTTTAATTGTGTCAATTTAGTCCCTATATAATTTAAAATATGTCAATTTAGTCCTTGGAGAAAAAATTGTGTTAAGTTTTTAATGAAATTTTTAATAATTTGGCCACGAATTGAGTTAAATTGAGTAAACAGATGAATTTATAATAAGTTACTTACATCTAATATAATTTTACCGTTGAAAATTACATCATTAACATAACTTAAATTTGACCAAAGGACTAAATTGACACATTTTAAATTGTTCAGGGACTTAATTGACATAATTAAAAGTACAAGGACCAAATTGACATAATGGACAAAGTACAAGGACCTTTGGCGTAAATAACCCAAAATATTAATATGTAAAATGTAAGAAACACAATTTACTTTCCAATGTTCTAGTTACTAATGCACCGGATCCCATTAGAACTCCAAAGTTAAGCGTGCTTTGGTGAGAGAAATACCAGGATGGGTGAACTCTTGGAAAGTCCTCGTGTTGCCAATGCTATAAGGTTGGGGGTCCTCGGAAACAATATCTCGGCAAGGTTACGCCCTGAAGGGGTAAGGCTGCGTATATCCACCGTCCCGGAGCCTCGAGGCATTGGATCTGTTGTTGTTGTTGTAGTCAACATAGTCAGCAACAAAAATTTTTTTGTGCAATTTCCTTTGAACTTGTTTTTCGAAACATGTTGTCCTTACACTGCTTGCCCTTAGCACGCTGTTAAGGGCTTGTTTAACCAAGCTTCTTTCGCGGTGAAGGTATTTTTTAAGAAAAAAATAATTTATCAAAATTTTAGGGTATTTGGTCTCAAAAGAAAGATGCTTTTAGAAATAAGTAAAAGTTATGTTGCTGCTTTTGAGTACAAGTACAAAAATAATACTTTTTCTTTAAAGTAGAAGTAATAACTAAAATTTCTCATATAAAAATACTCCTCTTAAAGCACTTTTTGTAGAAATACTAAAAAATATATATTTTTCATATAACTTAGGCAAAAAGCATTTCATGCACTCCAAAAACCACAAAAAACCAACCACCACCACCTAGTGCCTTGGAGAGGCTCTCGTTGAGACAAAGTCTGGGGAGGGTAAGATATATGCAACTTTACCTCTATAAGGTACTATTATGTAAAGAAACTGTTTTTAAAGAACACCCAACATTAAAAAGAAAAGAAGGAATAATATTTATAAAATTCAAATCCAATTTCAATTGGAAACATTCGTCCAATCATACAAAGAATGTTGAAGTTTGATACTTTTTGAGTAAAGAAAGAGGACACAATGCTCACTATGTGTAGAGAGCAAGGACATGCTCTAGACAAAGAATAAGGTATCAACTTAAGCTTTCGAACAACTGTTGCACGGGCGAACAAAGAGGACTTGGTGAACTGAAACATCATCGTTGACTAAAATGATGACATCACAGCTGCTAATATGACATGACGTGGCATCTAAACACATGGGGAGACCGACCACTGCTCCAGTCAGGAAATGCGAACAATCCCATACTACGCTATGCAGAAGAGGGAAAGGCAGGCCGGAGAAGAGATAGTTGGAGACGATCCAACAACACCTCACTCCCCTAAACCTATGGGAGGAGTTGGCCTTAGATAAAGCTAGGTGGAAGGCTAGCATATGGGTAGCCGATGTTGCGGCTTGGAGAAGCGGTGCTTTTATGGCTATTACTAGTGTCTCTAGGTGTATATGACTTCCTCTTTGGGTGCACTTATATGCTTATCTGCTCACTTGACTATTACTTGTCTTGCAGTTGACTTCCATTGTGATTTACTTTGTGATCCTCGCCTTGTGTTATGTAGTGCTCTTATGATCTGTTGCTCTCATGCTTCCAGGATTCCATGCTACCATGCTTTCACGCTGCCCCGCTTCTCAGGTTGGGGGTCCTCGGAAATAGCCTCCCTTTAGGGTAGCACTCTTGAAGGGGAAAGGCTGCGTACATCCCCCCCCGGCAGGAACCCGCTCAGGCGGGAGCTCTTAGGGCACTAGGAATGTTGTTGTTTTTACTGTTGCTCGTTTTCCAGAACAACTTTACCTTTATTATGTATAAATCGCATTTTTGAAGCAATACACAACCGTGTGTCAAGACCTAACGTTAGTTGTCACACGAAGCCGAACTCGTGCACTAAGAGTAGAGAGCTAACAACCACCGACCCAATGCCTCGAGGGTTCCCACATATGCAGGGTCTAGAGAGGGAGGGATGTACGGAGCCTTACCCATTCAAGGTGCTACCTTAAATAAAGGTTGTTTCCGAATTAAGAGCAGAGAGCTGCGACTGACAATACCTCTCCCGAGAGCACATACCCATGTCTGACTCTTTGAGCTTCGTGCTCAGATCGAAGGAAAGAGATTTCTCGTAAACCGACTGTAGCTTTAGAAGAAGCGCCCAGGCAGCTTCCCTTGATTCCGGGAGTTGGTCGCTGAGCTGAGACGTAGCTATTCGTATCAGTTTGTGAATGCTGTATTCTTTGATCCCGGTGATTCCCTATATAACCAAATGTTAGTGAACACAATGGTAAAAGTCAACGTCAAATCACGGTTGCAGTCCAGTGTCAGGAAAAAGGGGATGATATGGATGTTATATAACGGGTGAGGGGATCACATTAGTTGTTTTTCGGGGAATACGGGCTGCTTTTAAGAGGGTTCATTTATCAGGCACTAATGCAACAGGATTCCATTAGAACTTCAAAATTAAGCGTGTTTGGGCGAGAGTAGTATCAGAATGGGTGACCTCTTGGGAAGTTCTCGTGTTGCCAACCCTATAAGGTTGGGGACCCTCGGAAACAGCCTCTCGGCAGGGTTATGTTAGAAAAATGATACAAGCTAAATCCAAATTAGTAGGAAAGTTGTATCCCAATTGGTAAATACCCAATCCCACATTGATAATTTAGAGGGGGGTAGTTGGGTTTATAAGGGTGAGTGTTTTTAACCTATTTGATTTAAGTCTTGGGTGAAGGAATGGTGGGAACCACACCTCCCGCAGTGCTCGGGCGAGGGTGTGGGCGATCTTTTTCTAACAGGTATATTCCTTTTACGGAAATTTATGACAATTAGCCGTTGGGCCCGATCTTAATGCCCAACGAACGTTACTAGCCGTTTGGGCCTCTTGTTAATTGCAACATTTATACTAGTCCAATTTTAAAATAGTATAAATAAGGGGGTTCTATCCAAGGTTGATGATGAAAAAAAAAAAAAAAAAAAACCCGGCTTTATAGCTCCTAATTTTCTCTCTCTCTCTCTCTCTCGTTTTCTTCTTCACGACTTGGGCAAAGTTCGAGGAGTTCCTAACCGGCGATTAACAAGTGCATGTTAAGAGTCGGATCGTGTTAATCCTGGAGGACGGCCGCCGGTTATACTATATGCACCGAAGCAGCGGCGAAATCGTCTTTTAGGACAGTGGCATTTACCACGGCACGATGTCATCGTTTTGTAAGATCTTTCTAATTACTTTCTCTTCCGACATTCTAATCGATTTCTCCTCTTTCTGATATTAATTATTTGCTTGGTGGGTTTTGGTAATTTTGCTATTTTTCGCTAATTTCTTTCACTGTATTTTTTACTAAATATTATTGCATTTTTGTTGCATTCTTTACTGAAATTCGCTGCTGCATTTCACTAAAATTTACTATTTTTTTCTGCTTCTTCCTGCTGAATTTTTGCTGCATAATACTACTGGTTTTTTGATTGAAATTCGGTAGATATCGCATTACTTAAGTTACAGTAACTTACAGATTAATTTTATTATTTTTTCACAGTAATTTTGGGCTGTAATTTTGCTGTATTTTTAGTTGCATTATCGCAGTACATCATGTTGTATTTTCGTTGTATTTTCCAGCATTTTTCGCAGTACTATTGTAGTATTTTCAGTTGTACGCGATAATATTTCCAACAGGTTACACCCTGAAGGGGTAAGGCTGCTTACATCCACCCCTCCGACCCCGCTTAGGCGGGAACCCTTGAGGCACTGCGTCTGTTGTTGTTGTATGGGACTACAAATTGTAGTAATTGAATCCATTACAAATCAGTCAAAATTTTCAACTCCATCAACAAGCAAATCACGGTATATGACATGTTGTAATGTGCAGGGTCTAATTCTAACTACTTGAGTCATGGGCACGATCTGACAAATACAAAAGGTGTAATGGATATAAATTCATGGTTAAAGGGGTCTGTTTGATGAACTGAAAGTTGAGGAGGTCGGTTTAATTTTCGACTAATAGTTAGATGTCATCTATATTATTTATCCTTATAAAAGCATAAGTATGAAATAAAACTGTGACCAAGCCGAGTAATTGGTCCAAGCCTAGACTGGTCGGTATTATCTGGTCTTCACCCGGTCCTACCAGGCGAGTCAGGGTTGGACCGATGAACTCCTATGTCAGAAGGTACTCCAACTAGAATCCATATAGAATGTCAACTTACAACATCTCAAACAGCATTCCCTTGTGAAAAATTGATACGCGGCGCATGTTGTTGAGGGCTTCACAGACCAAAACCCAATCTTTAGAATCTGTCCACCCATAAGTGTCTACACAAGAATCAATATACAATAATTAATTTCATACCACTTTGATAGCTTTTAGTAAATAACACCTCATTCATGTTTGGATCTAGGGCTTGACGAGCAGGCTTGATGACCGTAATAGCTCGAGTCGATACAAGAGGGTGCTCTACTCATTAAAGTTCGAGAATATTTCAATGAAGTCTTGTCAGGAGGGCGCTGGCGACAGGTTAAGAACTCGTTACTGGCTCATCAGTCGCTTGCTATTAGCTAAATAATATATCGATGATGGCTCAATAGTAGTACAAATGACAACGGTCACTCAATGCAAGATGATGAGTTACTAGTATCTCAAATAGCTTGATTCGATGGCTACCTAGAGTCGATACCGAGCTTAGCTCCATAAGGAGCTGGACTCAGCTTGATCAGACTAACAAGCCAAGCTGAGTCAAGTATTGACCCTACTAGTATTTTATCGATCTAAATCAAACAAATGTTCTCGCATAAGGCTCAATTCATTTACAGCGTTATGCAAACCAATTACATAATGGACAGCTCAAAATTTTACATAAGAGCCGTTATGTAATGATTCTATGGTCCCATCATATTGCACTAGAAGAAACATACCTGAAGAGTCATGTCAATGTCCTCTATGTCATTTAACGATCGCATCCCCATTTATGTTCTGACTGTTCGGTTTCATAAGGTTCCCTTTGTCTGCAAGAGACTAAATGGGTTGGTGCTAAAGCCAGGGATGTGCTGGGCCACAAGCTCTGGTATGCGGGCAAGGATAGAGGCAGGAATGGAGTTGGTATCATGGTGGATAGCAGCCTCAAGGACAAAGTCGTCGGAGTATCCAGGGCTGGTGATAGGATCATAAGTATCAAGATAGTCCTAGATGGAGAAGTATTGAACGTAATCAGTGCCTATGCACCTCAAACCGGACTAACAGAGCATGAGAAGGCAACATTCTAGGAGGACTTAGACACAATGATGCAAGGCATACCCCAAGCTGAACAAGTGATGATTGGCGGGGATTTTAATGGGCACGTTGGCGCAATGGAGGACGGTTACGCTTCTTACCACAGAGGATACGGTTTTGGAACCAGGAATGCAGAGGGCAAAGCCCTGCCCTAGTACACTCTACTTGTTCACCTGTGTCGGTTTGGGGTACG
Organism: Simmondsia chinensis; assembly: GCA_018398585.1. NCBI lineage: Eukaryota > Viridiplantae > Streptophyta > Magnoliopsida > Caryophyllales > Simmondsiaceae > Simmondsia > Simmondsia chinensis. The sequence continues at coordinate 4,893,750 of JAGTTD010000023.1, read as the reverse complement.
GTCAGTTCACCGGGAGCCCACGCCTTACTACTTATTCAGGGGCGGGTAGACTTCGCAGTGACATACGACCTAACGGTGGCCAACGCCTTCTTCAGAAAGCGTGAGCAACAAATCATCACGTACCAAAGCGGTGGAACAAGAACACAGATTGACTATTAAGGAAAAGGGTGCAAAGAGACTGCAGGGATTGCAGGGCTACCCCAGGAGAAGACCTGTTTACACAACATAGAGTGCTGTGGGTGGATATAAAGGCCAAGAAGAGGGCCAAAAGAATCTACAAACCGGCGCAGACGCATACCTGTTGGAGGGATCTGAAGGGGGAGAAGTATAAGATATACAAGGAAAGAGTGGAGGCCGAGCTCGGGTGGGACTTCGAGGGAGATACAAACCAGATGTGGAACCATCTGGCCCAAAAGATCAGAGACTGGCACGGGAAATTCTCGGCACGTCAAAGGGAAGGGTACCAAGCAACAGAGAGTCCTGGTGGTGGTGCGAGGAGGTCCAAGAGAGGATTAAGGCGAAACGAGTTTGTTTCAAAGAGTGGGATCATAGCAAAGATGAGGACAAGCGACATCGATATCTACAAGCCAGGAGAGAAGCAAAGAGAGCAGTAAGAGAAGCACAATCAAGAGCTTATGAGGATTTCTACAAAAGGCTGGAGACCAAGGAGGGTGCGAGGGACTTATATAGAATTGCTAAAGCTAGAGAAAGGAAGACTAGGGACTTGGACAGAGTACAATACATAAGAAGGGAAGATGGACAGGTACTCATGGACAAGCAACTGTTTAAGGCTAGGTGGAAAAGCTGTTCAACAAAAAAGGAGGGACATAGATAACCTTAGGTGATCTTCACACATCTGAGGAGCATCAGAACCACTATTACTGTAGGCAAATTAGCCCCGAGGAAGTCAATGAAGCCTTGAAATTCATGGGAAGGGGTAAAGCAGTTGGCCTAGATGACATACCCATAAAAGTATAGAAATGCCTCGGACAGAAGGGCGTCAGTTAGCTGACTAAACTATTTAACCAAATCCTTCTAGGGGGAGAAGATGCTGGAGGAATGGAGGAAGAGCACAGTGATCCCGATATATAAGAACAAAAGTGACATTCAGAGTTGCGCCAACTATCGGGGTATCAAACTAATGTGCCACACTCTGAAGTTGTGGGAACGGGTCATAGAGAGGAGGTTAAGGCAACAGACAGAGGTGTCCGAGAACCAATTCGGATTTATGCCCGGGAGATCAACAATAGAAGCCATCCACATCCTAAGGCGAACGATAGAGCAATACAGGGAGAGACAGAAGGACTTTCACATTGTTTTCATTGACTTAGAGAAGACATATGATAAAGTGTCAAGAGAGGTCCTTTGGAGAGTTTTGGACAAGAAAGGCATCCCCGTGCCATACATCCGAGCCATTAGAGGCACGTATGACGAGGCACAGACTGTGGTGCGTACAGTGGACGGGGAGACAGACGCTTTCTCGATAACAGTAGGGGTACACCAGGGGTCTGCTTTGAGCCCCTATCTGTTCATTCTAGTTATGGACGAGCTCACTAGGCACATCCAGGGAGGTGTACCTTGGTGCATGCTTTTTGCAGCTGACATAGTGTTGGTGGGGGAGTTGCGGGAAAAAGGTGAATGAGAAGCTGGAACTATGGAGAGGGGTACTAGAGTCGAAGGGTTTACGACTAAGCAGATCCAAGACCGAGCACATAGAACTCAAGTTCAATCCCTCTACCACGCCTAGCCGGGAAGACGTGAAGATTGAATCTGAGGCCATATCGAAGAAGGAGAGCTTCAGGTACTTGGGGTCCATGATACAACACAACGGCGAAGTTGACGAGGATGTCAAAACCGGATTAAAGCGGGATGGCATAAGTGGAGGATGGCCTCCGCCGTACTTTGTGATAGAAAGTTCCCCTTGAAGCTAAAGGGAAGATACTATAAGACGGTTGTGAGACCAGCCATGACGTATGGGGCGGAGTGCAGGGCGATGAAACAACAGCACACACAGAAGATGAAGGTGGCGGAGATAAGAATGCTGAGGTGCATGTGCGGACACACGAGGAAGGATAGGATCAGAAACGACGTCATAAGAGGAAAATTGGACGTGGCCCCCATTGAAGATAAATTGAGGGAGCAACGTTTGAGGTGGTTCGGACATGTTAGAAGGAGACCGAACAATGCTCCAATAAGGACATGCTGACAGCCTCTTACTACACTAGGCAGGAGAGGAAGAGGCAGGCCAAAGAAGAGATGGTTGGAGACGATCCGACAAGACCTCACCCACCTAAACCTTCGAGAAGAGATGGCCTTAGATAGGGCCCAATGGAGGGCCAGTATAGGGGTTATAAATGCTCCAGTTAGAGTAGGGTAGTCTAGGTTACTAGTGCTAGGCCTTGACTTCCTCCTGGCACACTTAGGTTGTGTAATTTGTTCTCATGAGCTGCTACGTGCCTACCTATCCTGTGATTTCTTTGATTTCTGCGTGTTCTGGCTTGCTTTGAGTTTGTTGTTTTGCTCACCGTGTGTTTTGCCCTACTCATGCTTTGATGCTCTCCTGCTGCCAGGTCATATGCTGCGACCAGCTTGTCAGGCTTCTCAGGATGGGGGTCCTCGGAAACAGCCTCTCTTCAGGGTAGCCCCTTAAAGGGGGAAGGCTGCGTACGTCTATCCTCCCCCCCCCCCCCCCCCCCTCGGCGACCCTGCTTTTGCGGGAGCCCTTGCAAGCTCTGGGTTTTTTGTTGTTGTTGTTGTATCATCCATCCTGGGAGAGCCAAGTGACATGTTTAGATCTTTAATAGCGGTCTCTGACATCGAATTACAACTTGCAAACTGCAAAATATGGGAAGGAGCAGGCTAATCAGCAAACATGAGATCATGTAAAATTACAGAATTGATTTTGAAATATCCGTTAATGCAATTGGCCATTATTTTGTAGTTTTAAGTCAATATTGTGGCTCTCATTGTTTATAAGTCACATCCTTACTCCAGCAATAACAATTTTTGCCCTAGTAATATCAAGGAACCAATTGTTCCAAAAGCTGAAGTTAATGGGCAAAGGTCCTAAATTAATTTTTTATACACTAACATGCCTAACCCCTTCACAAATGCCTGTTAGGCTTGAAGTGTCGACAATGTACAAGTCCACCTCATACCTTGTGCTTAAATTATGTCAATATTGAAAGTGCTTTAATATTATGTCAAAGAACCAACTTTTTCAAAAGTTTAAGCCAATTAGTAAAGATTCAAGATTGATTTTTATACTCTAATAGGCAATAATAACTCCCTAAATTTATTTTTTTGACTATACACTAAATAGTTTTACTTTTAAAATACCATGAGAATGAATGTTTCGCATGAAAAGAATGTCCTACACTTCAATGATCCAATCAAACAGAGCCTAAAAAAGGAACATACCTAGTGCCTCAAGGGCTCCCGCTTATGCAGGGTCTGGGGGGTAGATATACGCAGCCTTCCCCCAGGGTGTTAACCTGAAGAGAGGTTGTTTTCCAGTGCCCCCAACCTGAGGGTGATGACTTCCCTAGAGGTCACCCATCTTGGTACTACTCTCGCCCAAGTACGCTTAACTTCGGAGTTCTAATGGGATTCGGTGACGGCGTGATGGTGCCTTCTTTGGTAATCAAACAGAGCCTATATATTCAAAATTACTCAACAAATTAGCCGTTACAATCACAGTTAACCAAATCAAAAAGACTAAAACAATCAAATTCGAACTTCGATCACAGATAAACACGCCCAGATCTTGTAAATTTCATAACAAAACTTGCAATAAACAGATCTCAACGGTAGTTCAGATTCGAAAGTCCTAAATCTCAACGTACAATCAAATTTCTAGAGAGAGAAAGGGAGAAGAAGAGTACCGAGAAGAAGTGAAGTTGAAATTAGAACAGATGCGCACGAAAGACGAGGATTACTGATTATGAAATATTTAATATTTTATTAGATTTTGATAGAATAATTAATAAAATTAGATTATAATATATTTTAACTAGTAGGATAATTTATTTCTTTTATTATTTCTCTCTTTAGTTATTTAATAAGGTTTATCTTTTTTTTTAATAAATAGAGATGTCACAACTCATGATAAAGGTTTAGAGTTAGATGAGAGTGAGAAGTTGTCATGGTCATGACTCTTTTGGTTCCCTTGACATTATCTAGATATCGAACAGGTGTCCTGAGGTCCGTGTCAAGATCGCATGTCATGTCGTGTCATGTCGCTGTCTAGGTTCGTGTCCAGGTCCATGTCCAGGTTCGCGTCCTGATCCTTGCCAGGTTCGTGCAATCGCATGTCATGACAATGTCTTGAAATTGTCAAGTCGCTGGCCAGTCCCTTGTCAAGGTTGTGTCCGGCTTGCGTGTAGGGCCTTACAGGTCTGCGTCCCCAGCAGCCCAGCGCGCGTCCCCAGCTAGCCGTTGGCTCCTAAAACTAGCCGTTAGGATTAGAATCTTAAGATTGTAATTGAGATTTAATTAATATTCTTTTAGATATTATTTTGTCTTTGGATGTAAGAAGTAAAAATATTATATTTGTATTTCATTTTAGATCATCAATGAAAATTCAAGAAATATTCTTACTTTCTCAACTTGCTTTCTCAACCTTTCATCTTATTCTAATTCTCTCATCTTACTCTATATTCTAACTCTTTTCTCATCTCAAACTCTCTTTCTTTCTTTTCTCATATGAACCTCTATTGTCATTGCAGGCCCAAGTTAGAGAACTTTGGCCGTCACAATCCCGAGATTGTGACAAATTGGTATCAGAGCCCATACGATCGTGAAGCTGGCTATCACATGAAATAACCGAAACGCTACCAACATGTCTTCGTCCGAGGAGACTTCTGATTCACAAGAGCGATTTTTGACCATTGAGAGACGACTGGATAGGCTTGACACATTGGTCCGAGACCAAAGTGTGACTGGTGAAGGTCTGAAGGCGTCGGTAGACCGCTTGACTACCGAGTTTGCAGGGTTTGGACAAACCCAACGTGGGATACAAGACACTGAGGCAACATTAATAGAGTCAGTAAACCGTATGCTAAGGAATCAAGAGAAACGTCCCGAGATCATGCCTGAGGTTGCTCCGAAAGTTGCAATGCATGGAGAACTTGTGGGGTCGGGCAACTATGTCCACATTGGAGGCCAAGGAGTCCTACCGCCACCACCACCACCACCACGCCGTGCTCCTGAACAACGGGACATACGACACCACCCCCGATCCGAGGATGGGGAGCATAGTGGAAATGATATTAGCACACGTTCTTGGTCCGCTTATTACAACCCAAAACTCGAGTTTACAAAGTTTGATGGCAAGAACCCTCGGGTATGGATTCGTAAATGCATGAAGTATTTTCGTTGGTATCAAGTCCCAACGAATGAATGGGTTGGTTTGGCTTCGTCACACTTACATGACTATGGCGATATTTGGTTCCACGCCTTAGAGCTAAGGCATCCCGTCATCACATGGCAATTCTTCATTGACGAGCTATGCAAGCGGTTTGGAGACAAGTCCTTGCAAGACGTGGTGGAGCAATTCAACAAGACAACTCAAACGGGGACCGTGGAAGAGTATGAGGTTTGGTTTGAAAAATTGCGAAGCTGGATGATGATCTTCCACCCTACATTAAGTGAGTCTTATTTCGTTTCAAGTTTTATTGGTGGGTTGAAGCCCGCAATACGCGCGATTGTTAAGGCTAATCAGCCTACTGAAATGAGTTATGCCATAGAACAAGCTAAATTACAAGAAATCACAATAGCCGAAATCAAGGGGGCCACGGGTCCCAAGCCTAGCTTCAGCAAACCGTCATATGGCTCCAAGTCCGGCTCTTCGTTCCGGTAGGGCCTAAGTGTGTCATTCCAAAGTACCGACCAGTTCCAAGGGTCTGTGACCCAGGGCGTGACAACACGTTCCGGGCCCAACACTTCTTTCAGTTCCAATGTTCCTAAACGAGAACCCGGGCAATGCTATAAATCTCATGAGAGGTACTTTCCCAGGCATGTGTGTAAGAGCAAGCAACTTCAAAGTATGGAGGGTCAAGAAATTGAAGTTGATGATGAAGAGGAATTGGGGGACGTTGAGGAAGAAATCCCTCAAGAGGAAGAAGGTGATGGCACCATGGAGATCTCCTTGAATGCTCTTTCGGGGAGAATTACTCACAACACCTTGAGATTGAAGGGTTCGATCAAGAAAAGGGCCCTCACGATCCTAGTTGATAGTGGAAGCACGAATAGCTTCTTAGACTCGAGCGTCGTTAACGAACTCAAGCTTGACACCGTTCTGACTGTGGTCGTGACCGTAACTGTTGCTAATGGCGAGAGCTTGATAAGCTACCAAAAGTGCCCAAGCTTGAAGTGGAAGGTCCAAGACCATGTGTTCTCGGATGACTTACGGGCACTAGAATTGAGAGGAAGCGACATGGTTCTCGGTGTAGATTGGCTTCAAAGTATGGCCCGGTCACTTTCGATTTCACGAATCTCAAATTTTCATGTTTCAAAGATGGTAAACCAGTTCATTTACAAGGAACATCTGATAACGCTGCTTTGCATGCTATGTCCGAAAAGGGTCTTACTCGATTTCTTAAAAAGAAAGTTAATAGTGTCGTGGGTCATTTATTCATGGCAATTGATAATGAGGAAAAAGAACCATATGTCCACCCCGACCTAGGGCCAATCCTTAGAACAATATAAAGATGTTTTTGACATTCCCAAATCCCTACCCCCAACCCGTGCCCATGACCACACGGTACCCACCCAACCCAATGCTAAACTCATTCACATAAGGCCTTATCATTATCCCCACAGTAAAAAAAAATGAGATTGAGAAGCAAGTTAAGGAAATGCTATCTTCTTCCATTATACAACCTACCAGAAGCCCCTTTGCTTCACCGGTGTTACTAGTTCGTAAGAAAGATGGCACGTATCGTTTTTGTGTGGACTATCGTCAACTCAATAGTATAACCGTTAAGGATAAATTTCCTATACCCGTTATTGACGATCTACTTGATGAGTTACGTGGAGCTTGCGTGTTTTCAAAGATAGACCTTAGGGCAAGGTATCACCAAATAAGGGTCCGCGAGGAAGATAGACACAAAACCGCTTTCCGTACTCATCACGGCCACTATGAGTTCAAGGTCATGCCGTTTGGTCTCACAAACGCCCCGGCCACGTTCCAAGCTCTTATGAATGAGGTCTTTTCTTCCTTTCTTCGTAAATTTTTTTTAGTTTTCTTTGACGATATATTAGTTTATAGTCCTAGTATGGACACACACGTTGGGCATCTCGGTGAGGTCCTTGAGACCCTTTTTACCCATAAATTGTATGCAAAAAAAAGAAAATGTGCTTTTGATATGGACCATGTGGAGTATCTAGCGCACATCATTAGCCAAAATGGGGTGGCTACGGACCCTAGCAGGATTGAGGCCATGAATGCTTGGCCAGAACCTAAAAGCCTAAAGAGTCTTAGGGGTTTCCTTGTACTCACGGGTTACTACCGTAAGTTTATCAAAGGGTATGGATCAATTAGTAAGCCCTTAACTTGCCTTCTCTCCAAGAGTGAATTCCATTGGAATAAGAGTGCCCCACTTGCATTTGAAACCCTCAAGCATGCCATAGTGTCCGCACCGTTGCTAGCACTCCCGGATTTTAGTAAACCCTTCATACTTGAGACCGAATCATGTGGGATAGGTATTGGGCCCGTGCTATGTCAAGAGGTAGGCCCTTAGCTTACCTTAGTAAGACTCTAGGCCCTCGGCATTTGGGCTTATCCGTGTATGTAAAGGAACTTATGGCAGTTCCAATGGCCGTAGAAAAATGGCGCCATTACCTACTAGACAATCACTTCATTATTAAGACCGACCATGCTAGCCTTTGTTTCCTTTTAGACCAACGCATTACCACCCAATTACAACAAAAAGGCATGTCCAAACTTATGCACCTTAGCTATAGCATTATGTACCGAAAAGGCATTGAAAATAGGGCCGCGGATGCCTTGTCTAGACATGACAAGGAGGTTGCGTTTGGGTCATGCTCTATGTTGAAAACCGTGGTACCTCAATGGGTACATGAGGTAGAGGCTAGCTATGAAAATGACAAACGAGCCTTAGACCTTATTACTCAAGTCACCCTTGATCCTACGGTTCAAGGCCCTTTTTCTTACCATGGTGGTGTCTTTCACTACAAAGGCCGCATCTATGTCGGCCAAAACACAGAGCTCCGCCAAAAGATCATGCATGCCTTGCATGACTCACCGATTGGAGGGCACTCCGGTGTTCATGGTTCCTTGATAAGGGCCAAGCGATTATTTTATTGGCCTAACATGAAACAAAGTTTTAGTGATTGGATAGCTAGGTGTGATGTATGCCAACGTACGAAGAACGAACATGTGGCGTACTCAGGTCTTCTACAACCGTTGTCTATTCCAAGTCAAGCATGGGAGAGCATAAGTTTAGATTTCATAGAAGGCCTACCGCGATCATTGGGCAAGGACACAATTCTAGTGGTGGTTGACCGTTTTACGAAATATGCTCATTTCTTGACATTGACGCACCCTTTTTCCACCAACAAGGTAGCTCAAGTTTTGCTTGACACAGTTTACAGATTACATGGGTTACCGAGGTCCTTAGTGTCAGATAGGGATGGTACTTTCCAAAGCCTCTTTTGGAAAGAATTGTTTTGCTTGGCCGGCGTTGAGCTCAACATGAGTACTTCGTACCATCCGCTATTCGACGATCAAACAGAACGTGTCAATCAATGCTTGGAAAACTACTTGCGGGCTATGGCACTAAACAAGCCTAAGATGTGGGCACAATGGCTTCCCCTTACTGAATTCTGGTATAATACTAATTATCATTCTTCCCTTAAAACTACACCCTTCCTTGCACTTTACGGTTATGAACCTAGAATTTGGGCCATAGATTATCCATGTGTCTCTTCTTCACCCGGAGTAGAGGACTTGGTCAATGAAAGACAAAACATGGCTAATTTGCTAAGGGAAAACTTAGTTGAGGCCCAACACCGCTACAAACAACAAGCGGACTTGCATAGAACCGAAAGACATTTTGACATAGGTGACTTAGTTTACCTTAAACTTCAACCATATAGGCAAACTTTGGTGACCATGAGACGAAACCTTAATTTGGCCGCTAGGTACTATGGGCCCTTTAAGGTGCTTGCCAAGGTCGGGAAGGTGGCTTACAAACTAGAACTACCTCAAGACTCTAAGGTCCACCCTGTGTTTCATGTCTCCCGTCTTAAGAAAAAGATTGGGGACAATATTGTGCCTAGTATTGCTTTGCCTAGTTGTGATCAGGATGGGCATCCGGAGGTTCAACCTAAAGCCATGCTCAAGCAACGGACCCTAATGCGCAAAGGAAAGAAGCTGACTCAAGTCCTAGTCCAATGGGAGAATATGCCGAGTGAAGCCGCTACTTCAGAAGATTGGGCCTTCATCCAAGGCCAATTTCCAAATTTCAATCCTTGAGGACAAGGATTGACTTGAGGAGGGGGTATAGCCATGGTCATGACTCTTTTGGTTCCCTTGACATTGTCTAGATATCGAGCAGGTTTCCTGAGGTCCGTGTTAGGATCGCATGTCAAGCCGTGTCACGTCGCTGTCCAGGTTCAGGTCCATGTCTAGGTTCGCATCCCGATCCTTGCCAGGTCCGTGCAATTGCATGTCAAGGCTGTGTCCGGCTCGCGTCCAGGGCCTTCCAGGTCTGCGTCCGCAGTAGCCCAGCGCGCGTCCCCAGCTAGCTATTGGCTCCTAAAACTAGCTGTTAGGATTAGAATCTTAAGATTGTCATTGAGATTTGATTAATATTCTTTTAGATATTATTTTGTCTTTGGATGCAAGAAGTGTAAATATTGTATTTGTATTTCATTTTAGATCATCAATGAAAATTCAAGAAATATTCTTACTTTCTCAACTTGCTCTCTCAACCTCTCATCTTATTCTAATCTTTATCTTACTCTAAATTCTAACTCTTTTCTCATCTCAAACTCTCTTTCTTTCTTTTCTCATCTAAACCTCTATTGTCATTACGGGCTCAAGTTGGTGAACTTTGGCCATCACAATCCCGAGATTGTGGCAGAAGTGAGATATAATATGAGATGAGAAAAAAATTAGAGTTTAGATAAGAAAAGAATAGAAAGAATTCTATATGAGAAAAGTATTAGAATTTCATTGAATATTAAATTGGATGCCTCTTACATTTTTTCACAACACTATTTATACTACTAGAGTCCAACAAACCTACTTAACATCAATATTTTTTTTTTTTTTTTGATAAAGATCACCAAATTTTAATGAACTACTTGTCTATTATCGGAATTATGTATCGTTTAAAAATTTTTTAATAAAAATTTACCGAATTTTATAAAAATCTACGTGAAGGGGTAAAGCTGCATATAACCTACCCCCTAGACCTTGCTTTCACGGGAACCCTTCAGGCACTGACTTCTTGTTGTTGTTGTTTGTTGTTGTTGTCTAATTATTAAAATTTTAAAACTTTATTATACTTAAGTATAAAATTTTTAAAACTCAAGGTATCCTATTATATATTTTGAAACTTCGGAATATCTAAATCATAAACGGTTGAGCATTAAAGTACGTAATTTCTCTTATTTTTTGGGTAATGTTATTATTAGGATAAAATTATAATTATTATTTCTAACGTAAGATTTTATTTTTAAGATATTCCCGTAACTCTAATTCCTGTAAATTATTCCAAAAATAATAATTTGTGACTTATTAATAACAAATTCTTTTGCTTCGTATGAACCACCACTATTATAGAAGAACTAACCTCTAATTTTTCGTACTTACTACTCTCTCTCTCTCCCCTATCCGCTCTTCCTCTTCCCTCTCACCAAAATCGCTCGCCGCCCCTCCGATCGCCACTGCGCAGCCCGTCCGGCAAAGAACTCCGGCGAACCATCCGCTGCTGCCACCACTTCTCCGGCGACGCCACCGGAAAACAACTCAACAAGCAACAGGTATTTAATAACCTTAGCCCTAATTTTTAATTGCAAATTGCAAGAATTAATAGGTTAGTCCCATTTTCCACCGTCTTTACAATTGATGATTAAGTTATAATGAACAATTACATGTAAATGTTGTTCGATAATGTAGATCCAATGTAGTGATTAGGTCAAAAGTTGGGCCTGATTCTAATTGTTATGATCCAATGTAGTAATTAGGCCAAAATTTTATACATCAATCATGAAAAGAGAAGAAATTGAGGAAGAGTTAGGGGGAGAATCAGTATTAAAGAAGAAGGGAGAAGATAGAAGAAGGAAATTGGAGAAATTGAAAGAGACTTGGAATGGAATATTAAAGTAGAATTTTTCATCAATCAAGTGAAGAATTAATTACAAGGAAGGATTAGTCCCTATTTATAAAGTTTATGAGGAAAAATACTAAAAAAGAATGAAAAAAAAAACATAAAAAGTTTGATGAAATCGGCTTTTCTGTCCGAGCAATGGCCGATCTGATTGATCGGGTAAGTGTTGGACCAATGTTATATCGACAGAAACTTTGCGTAGATTGATCTGATCAATCGGATATACATCCAACCGATTGGATATCGACAAAATCATGACTAATTATTTGTATGCAAAATTAATTAATCTCTTAATCTTTTATATTTTCAGTTTAAAATGGAGAGATTTTCAAAAGAAATAGTCACGTAATCTATTGATGTTGGCTCTTCGTCATAGGAATCACCTCTAATTTAAGAAAGTGGTAATCAGTCAGGGAATGCTTTCATTGACAATAATTCATAGACTTATATACAGAGTGCAGTTGATCTTGCAAAAAGAAAAACAATTTTAGATTACGATCCAAATGATCGCGATGAAATAAGAATAGCATATCTAAAAAAGTGCCTTATCAACTGAAAACCATAATAACTTCCCCCAAAAAAAAACCTGTGGAAGATTGCGTTGATTTAACTCTTTGTGGTTTGATGAACATGACAATTGGATTGAATATAGTGTCAAATTGGCTGCTGCCTTTTGCTTATGTTGTTACTGTTAGAATCAGTGTTATGAAAAACAAAATTATTTGGTTTAAATTATAATTAAATAAAATTGCTTTATTTGTTTAATATGTGATAGTGTTTTATAAGTTAAACATACATGTGATTGTTTTGTAAAACGTTCAATGAGATGGACGTAGTCAAACATGTCAAAGTTTGATTCAATGGTCAATGAAATTGAGCCACAGACATGCTTGAATCGAAATTATGATATGTTGTCAAAATATGTTTGTAGTCAGTGATAAGTTTCGACAACTTGTTTGATAAGACTAATATAATACTGTAGATAGCTTGTATTGGTCATGTGGATAGAGATCTAAAAGTATTATGTTAGTGTTGTTAATAAGATTGGAACACTAAGCTGGACTACTACGATTATTTATTTCTGAACTACTATCAAAAACAAATAATTTATTCTATTAAGGCGATAACTCTAAATCATGACATTCTCTTGGACTCATGCTTGTAGTGTGTGTCACTTTATTGTACTCAAAAGTTAAGGTCTTATTGAGTGGGCCAAAATCTTTTATACGTTAGATGATAACATTAAGTGTAGCGGGAGCAGAACATTCAATATGAAATCTATAGTCTCTTTTAAGATACAGATATCGCCTTACTTAGATTTACAAGTGTTGGAAAATTCGACATTTTTGGCCAAAATATTCCAAGTGATTGTCATTGGAATTGATACGAAGATTATGTTTCTTACCATAGAATTCTCGAAAAGGCAAGTTGGGAACCTAAGGAAAAAGAGGTGAAAAATCTAATGATGGTAGTTTAGACCATTATTTCCTTATGGGTATCTAATAGAGGGGTCGATTGTTAATATATTATTGTTTGGGAATCTCTTGTGGAAATATATTTAATCATAGAGTGTAAAAACATTTATGTTTAGTTGAATTAAATGTTGTTAAATGGTAACTAGTGTTACCAAATGTTGATAATTAGATTTGACCCTTTTGATATTAGAGTTAAAATTGCCCCTACTGCCTTGTTTAACAAATGAGTAAAGGGGGGTAAAAAGAGGTCAAGAGGGGAGGTAAGATAATATGCTCCGCCTGTTTGGATATGTCATATTAAGAGGGACAAAGGTAAAGAGGGGTGAATGAGTTACCCTTGTTTGGCAATTAGGTAAAGGGATAAGGAGTAAGGGTAAAGAAAGTTATAGTTAAAATAGTAGCAAAATTGTCCAAATTTTTTTAAAAGTTTACCTACTTTTGCAAGCTTTAACATAAAATGCTATTTTCAAAATATTTAAAATAAATTTATAAGATAAATAAAATTTTTTTATAAAAAAATTATATGTATATATATATATATATATTTTTTTTTTTTTTTTTTGGGGGGGAGAAATCCCCATTTGCCTAAGTGGGGAATCGAACCTAGGTGACGCGGTTGACTATCTGCATTCTCTACCATTAGATTATGTTATCGGGACTTCTACAGTAAATTATTTTCATGATATAATATGCTGCTGCGTCCAATCCCGCAGCCAGGGGGGAAAAAAAATTTTTAAAATTAATTTACAGCTGTAGGGAGCTCCTGTACGGCCTTTATTTTTTTCCTTTTTTTTAATATTTCGCTTGGCCAATCCTACAGGGAGATATGGCGCCCTTTTATTGCATGTCAAACTTGATCTTTTTTGTTTTTGATCGAAAAACTTGATCTGAGTGTTTATATATTTATACATAAACGTAAATTCAGCCCCATTTTCTTGATAACTGAAAGAACCAGTCCCCCACGTCGAAGTAACCCTAAAAATTTATTTAGGGATTGTTCAGAATTAAAGTTTGTCATAGTTTTTCCTGCAAAATTGTTTTTTCAGAAAATTGAGAGGAAAGATTTTGTTCTGAAATCTATCCTACAGTTAAATATTTTGAAAGACCGTACTCCAAATGTTAAAGAGGTCGTTACACAGAAAATATTGAGGTGTCAAAGTGTCTTTTCTTCAATTCTTCAACATTAAATTCATAATTGGATTCACACTTCAGGTTTGTGTTTGAAGTTTTTGATTTAATATTTTCCTTTATTTTGTTTTTACATACCGTGTTTGAATTTATTTTATATGATATATTTATTTTATTATGAACCTATTAGAGTATAGGGTAAATTTAATTAAAAATTTTAATTAGATCAGGCTTTAGATTTAAATTTCTCCCCCTATGCCACTATGATTAAAAAGGGCTTAGGAGTTGGAATAAAAAGGAGATATTTAATGTTCATAACCAATGTAGGTATGTTTATATTTCTAATTTCGAATTGATTTTACATTATACATATGCATAGTTGTTATTATTATTATTTTATTTTTCTTTAAATATGGATCCCGCATCGTTGGAGTCCTAGATGGGTTACTAGTGGATCATAAGATTTTACAAAATTAAGATTCTAATTAGGATTAGGATTGATTGATAGTTGTGGGGTCGTAGAATTGTATGATTCTAAGATTTGGATAGGGAGTTTGAATATTTGATATCCATGGTTACAATAACACAACACGAAAATAACGGATTTGGATTGGAGTTTCTATAGTCGGGTTTAATTTTGGTTGACACGTTTAACCATTAGGTTGAATTTAAGTTTGCATTAGGTTGACCCATTTTCAATGTATTTAACTCGTTTATATAATAACGCTAGATTATTTGAATGGCATACTGCTACAATTACATATTTTTTTGTAGTTTACATCAAGATAATTTGAATTATAGTTGATTGGGTTAATTGGTTGATTTTTTAACTATTATAAATATATCATGTATTTGTTACTAATAAAAATCACAATATATATAATTAACATATTTGTAAATTGGCAAACTAGCATATAAGGAAAAATGTCATGCATATGGTTAAATGGGTAACTCACATGTTAACAGTTTATCAATTGGGTTGGGTAATGATTGAGAGTTCCTAACTTATTTAATATACTGGTTGGATACAGATTGGCTTATTTTTAAGTACCTCAGCACGGAAACAGATATAACAGGATACATTTGTGAACTTTAGAGACAAATCCTTTTTCCAATGTTTCTTGATGTATTTTTTTTCTTTTTATGGAACTTCAGAAACCGTAGATGTAATTATTTTCGGTAGTATTTTAGTTAGACTAGATGGCATGGCAAAAAATTCAAACCATAATAAAAAACTACTAATCGAAATTTCTTATTTCAAATGATAATTAACGTCACATTGTTATATGTCTATTACTCTCACTCGTAAGACGTGGGAACATGTAAGCATACATACATGACGCCTCCTCTTTCTCTCTCTCTCTCTGTGCCTTGTGACACAAGAGGGATTGAGATTCAGTATAGAGATAGATCTCACGTATGTTGAAAAAAATTTAAGGGAAGAGTAGCTAGAACTTATCTGAAAAGACGAAGATTATTGTCGTACCGCGAAGTTCATTACTGCCATATAGTCATTTATGCCCCTGCATTGGTACAACGGGACCAGATGACACTCTGACCCCTAGGGTTAACATGACTCCGAAACACCTGCGTACTCAAGGGTTAGCGGACTAAAATACACCCCATTTGTCTTAGTTAAAGAAAGAATAAACCAGAAGAATGAGGAAGAGTACATGGACGGTTGATCTAAAACACCATCATCTTCAGTAATAAAAACGGTATCCAAACCCACCAACTTCTAATTCTTTTATGATGAAGAATAATGGCTTGCGTTACGACTAGCAAATAAGCACTAAGATTTAATCGGGGATATTTATTATATGGACCTATTTAATACTCTCAACGACCAAAAATAGTAACAAACTGGCAGCCTCACTCCCGGCTTTGGCATATTGGCCCTTTCCCCTGTTCCTAACATCTTCTCCGGTGATGGGTGTAACCATGCGGCGCCTGTTGGTTTTTACCTGTGATTGTCCTGTAATCCTTTTTTTGGTTTGTTTTATTGTTTTTGTCATTGTTTTGATCCCCGTCTTGATACGGGTTGACTCAAGCCTCGTTTTATGAGATGCCTATTTTGTATTGCGAATTTGTCGCTGTTACCAAAAAAACTGTCATATGGAAAATCTACCGGCTCACCCAAGTGAATGTGCTGCCATCAAATATTTTACATGGGACAAACTTTCACACTAAAATTGAAGCATATCCAGCAAGCTACAGCCGTTTCCGTCTTGCAGGAGTAGAAAGGAGGATGGATCAGATATTTAACAAGGTGGGATCCTACTGGCTTGGTCAAAAGGCTAGCAAGGAGCTCGATTCTGTCGGTGACGACATCAATTCTATCGGTAGCAGCATTGGGAGCAGCACGAAATGGTTGGTGAACAAGATGAGAGGGAAGATGCAGAAGCCCTTGCCTGAGCTTTTAAAGGACTACGACATGGCTGTAGGCATCTTTCCGAGGGATGCCACGCACTATGAGTTTGATGAGAAGACAGGAAAGCTAACTGTCTATGTACCACAAATCTCTGAAGTCGGCTACAAGGACTCTTCCGTGTTGCGGTTCTCAACCACTGTCACTGGGTATTGTTAGAATCTTGGACTTAATTGATTGTATTAGCTTGATAAGATAATGACGAATATCTTAATATATTATGATATAAGCTAGGCATAGATCTAATTATGTGATTCGTATGGGGCGTATAACGACATATAGGCCTAGGGTGAATTGTGAATGTCCAATTAGAATATATGGGTCCGTGATGGGTACCGATGTGTATATATATACACACACACACACACACACATATATATGTATGTATATTGCCTATATAAGGGGGCCACCCCCTCCCCACAATGGTAATGATTTCATTTCCTCCTAGTCATAAACCAAGGGAGATGAATAGAGAACTTTCTTATCGTTCCTCTTCTCCCGATTGGTGGACATCATTGCGGGTGAGAGGAAGTGCATCCTAGGATTAACTGCCGGTATTACTTGGTAGATCAACCAACATGGATGCAAATAGTATGTTTTGTTTACTTATAATCTCTATCATGTTAAAACGTTTAATATTACAGGTATCTCGAGAAAGGCAAGCTGGTTGATATCGAGGGATTGAAGACGAAGGTGATGATCTGGGTGAAGGTGACAGCCATTGCTTCGGATGGGAGAAAGCTCCACTTTACAGCAGGGATGAAGAAGACGAGAAGTCGGGAAGTTTATGAGGTCCTTCGAGATGGTATACCTGTAGATAAGTTCTGAAATGAATGAACATGCTTATATATTGTCTTTTCTTTGGCGGGCGCTTTTATGACACCGAGTTTGTTGTTGTTGCTGTTAGCGTCAAAGCTAACATTGTCATGTAGCATACATGTTGATGAATGGATGTTGTATTATAATGAGGGTTATGGTTGGTTGCTTTTAGAAAGAAAAAACTTACATTCGTAATGTTAGTTTCGGCAATTTCATATGCATTTTTATGTGAATTTTGTGTTAATAGATCAATGTATTGGGAAGGAGCTATTTGGAAGAGCATTGAAGAACACATAAACTAAGCGTATTTTGAGATTTTATGTAGGAAACTCGACAATGTGGGCAAAAACAACCAACCAGACGGTTAGTAGTCGACACTCTAGTTATGATTTTGTTCGTTGATGACTTTTATTACATGATTTTCATACCCATATGGAGAAATTTGATTATATGATTGGATTTTCATTTATATGCTTGTAGCTATTACTTGATTTTTCGATTAATTTGCATGTTATCTTTAGCTTGTGGCTTGGACCATCATGTAGTGGCTTTTTCAAGAGCTATTGTAGGTTATAGTAATGCTTGCCCCCGAATACATGTCTTTTAATTGAATTGAAATTCTTCTCTTAGCGCTATTGAGATAATTCATGCAACATTCAGGGTCATTAATATGATATATGCCCTTAGGCTAAAGTTATTCCCTGCGCTTTAATTAAATGTTAACTTGATCCATAGTCTAAATTCTTAAAGTCGTCTTTGTAATAAGTCATTGGACCTGGGTTTGAGATTGGTAAATTCGAAATCATTCCCTTAAATTCTTGATTGGTTTATTGTTGTTAGAATTTGTAACTTTCTAATTAGTTTTAGTAGGTTAAACGAACTCAATTTATAAATCGTTTGAAAATAAGTTACGTCTCGCTAAATGTCGATTCCTTATGAATACGACGCTCGTGTACCCACAAGTTGGTATGACGAACTTGTACGCTTGTGAGTGTAAGATTTTTCACTCTCTTTGAAACAACATCAACAATTGTTAGTCTGAATACGAATTGATAATAAAAGCTAGTTAAACAAACAGTTAGAATTTTTATTTTACAAAATCGGTTTACCAAAAAAACTAATTACTATATGTTTATGGACGAGACATTATAATTGATTGGTGTAAAATTTCAACGAGTATTTCAGCCTGACTCACGAAGTTAGCATAAATGAGATTTGCATATAGACCTGAGTAAAGTTTCATCCTAAAATCAAACGATACTAGATGGAGTAGTCTACTAGATTATATATTGATTTATTTTTCCTCGCAACTCATATATGAGATTCTTCCTAGCCTTACAAGATAAGTTCTTAACATTGCCATTCACACGTCTTCTCTAATCACACCAATCGCCTTCTCTGGTCCGTTAGGAATTGCATCTAATTGGATCTAACATTAACCGGAGAGGACCCTCGGCGTATCAGACTCAAATGCACCTCTCTTTATACGGACACAGTGCGACCATTCTGATGTCATGTAAAAGATGAAAAATCCATGATTGTATCGGTAACCTACTACGGATTACAAGAGAATAAATACAAAAAAATAGAATATGAAGCACAAAATACAAAATAAAAAAAAATGTATCATAACAATTATGATTAAAAGACTATACTTATACTAGCAAGAGACCGAAGAAGCGCGAGTATGACTGTTGCTTGGACGGTAAAATATGGTTAAGGGGTGTAAATGAGCCGAACCGGCTCCCGAATAAAACTCGAAAAGCTCGGCTCGCTTTGAGCACAAGCTGAACGCAGCCGGCTCGTTTAGCTTATCGAGCTGAACCCGAGTCTAGTGAAGCTCGAGCTCATAGTCTCGCGAGCCTAGGCGAGCCTTTTTTATTATAGTAGAATTGCTTAAATATTGCTCAATGAAGCTATATATATTGGAGCCTAAATGAGTCAAGCCCAAGCTTAAACGAGCCGAAACGAGCCTATATTGACCTTAAATGAGCTAGAATATTGCAAGCTTAATATGAAGCTTGCCGATCTTAGATCGAGCCGAGCTGAGTCAAGCCCGAGCTCGAGGCTGAATTTTTAAAGCTCGGCGGGCCTCGAACTTGGCAGGCTCGAGCTCAGTTCAAATACACCTTTAGTTATTATATTATCTTCATAGGGTGATCAAAATTAGGTGAAATTAAAAATATTAATGACCAATTTTGACATAAAAGAAAAAAATAAAAGACTATCTAAAGTTTGGAGAGAAGGGGGGGGGGGGGGGGGGGGGGGGGGGGGGGGGGGAGGAATCAAGGACTAATTGAAATATATTTATAGATACTAGGAACAATTTTGACTAAATAGAATACAAAAGACCAATAGGGTTGATTAGGTACTAACGTATCGGATCCTATTAGAACTTTTAAGTTAAGCATGTTTGGCAAAAATAGTACCAGAATAGATGACCTCCTGGGAAGTTCTCGTATTACCAATCGTATAAGGTTGGAGGTCCTCGGAAATAACCTCTCGATAGGATTAGACCCTGAAGGGGTAAAGCTGTGTATATCCACTCCCCCAGACTCTGCTTAGGTGGGAGCCCTTGAGGCACTAGACCTGTGAAAGGATATGAAAGAACAATCTAAATAAGTTTAAAACCATAAGCTTGCAATGATGCCCGATGGGGCGTTGTTCTCGATCAAAAAAAGGAAAATTATCACTTAGGTATCCTGAGGTTTGAGTATTTATCTCTTAGACATCATGACATTTTAATTATATATAATAATATATACCTTGAGGTTTTATTATTTTATTACCTAGGTGCCCCATGTTGTAATTTTATGAATTTTTATAAAAATATGACCAATTTTATATTAAAAACATTGATATGGTTCAAGATTACGATAATATATATAAGTCATGCCAATATTTTTATAAAAATTATGCGAATTTTAATAAAATATTCACCTATGATTGAGATAAATTTCCTAAATATAACCATAGTTATATGTCATTTTCACTTTTTTGGCAAAAGATTGTCAAATTCAAACGAAGATACTAATATATAGTTGAAATTGTGTTCAATTTGGCACTTTCAACAAAAATCTATCAAATTTCGATAAAAGAGTATCTGATTGATAAAAATTTTTAACTTTAGAATATCTAAATGATAAAATATTTAAAATTCAAGGCACCATATTATATATATTAAAATATTAGGATACCTAGATGATAAATGACTAAACCTTAGGATACCTAAGGTCATGTTTGGTTCATAAAATTGGAGCGTAGAATTGGGATTGAGATTGGAATTGAAACCTGGAATTCTAATTCTGTTATTTGTTTCACATGCTAGAATTGGAACTACAATTCCACTGCCTAATTCCATGAAATTGAATTTTAACTGAAAATCAGACTTTCCAAATCTTTGAAGTGGGGGTAAGGAATTGCAATTTTATATTAATTTTATTGATTTAAAACCCAAAATGACCCCGCTTGATTAACTCAAACTTAAGATGACCCAAAATCTAAAGACTTAGACACTACCTAAAGTTTGATCTGAACCTTAAAATCACCTTACTCAAATGACTTGAACTTAAAACTACCGAAATCAACTTAAAGTCTAAAGTGACTTAACCCGATTAACCTGAAGCTCGAGATGACTCAAATCTAAAAAAGTGAAACTACTCAACTCGAATGTGATGTAAGCAAGCTAAGCTGAAATAGAAAGGACCCGATCAAATTGACCCTATACTTAATATGGCCCTAACCCAAAATGACTCGAACCATTTTAAACTCAGCACAAGATTATTCAAAATTTAAAATGATACAACTTGTTTGTCCCAAAACTAAGATGACTTGAGCTCAAAATGCCTAAATCAACTCCAACCCGATCGATTCTAGCCTGAATCCCCAAAAGACCTGACCTGATTAACTGAAAACTAGGGATAACTTTAATACCATATGATCCGACGCGATACTCAACCCGATTTCCCTCAAAACACGAATAAATCAGACTCAAAGTAATTCGCCCCAACCAAAATAACTCGAATGCAATGTGAATCATTTTGACCAAAATCTAATCATAGATGATTTAAAACTCGAAATACTCAAATTGGATTAATGAAAAATCATGATGACTCAAATCATTATAAAATTATAATTATAACTTCCAATTCCTTGAATGAACCACACAATAGAATTTCAATTTCATTATAATTCCAATTCCAACATAATTGGAATTGGTATTCCAATTACACAGTTCAATTCTAATTTCATATGCCAATTAGAGTCTAAGTGATAATTTCCCAAAAAAAAAGAGCAATAATGTAAGGCTCCGTCTGGTATGCAGGAAGTAAAAATTCAACGAAAGTATGGATTTAAGCTCTTATTTGGTTCGTAGAAAGCAAACAAAATGCAGGAAGTCCTTCAAAACGAATGAAACAACTTACCCAATCTTTTAGGTAAGTTCTAATTTATTTGCTGAAGAATTTTCTATTTCTTATCTTGACAGTCAAATACAGAATTTAATTTAATTTACGTAGCAACAAAAGGTGGCGTAAAAGACTATTCCAGCTCCCGTCGACATATTTTCCGATTCTCAAACATTCCCGGCCATGGAGGACGACGACGATGGAGAACAGATCGGCCACAACATGAGCACTGTTTCTCTTCACAGTTTCCGCGAATCAGACGATTCTGACGATTCCTTCACCATTCAAATCATCGAGGTATTCATCCTAGTTCATAATTTTAGGTCAGTTTCTTGTAATTTTTGTTTTTAACCTTTGTTCGAGTTTGTTTTGGTAAGATTTTAATGTGTTCGATAATCGACTCATAACAATGCTGAGCTCGTTATCAAGTTGAGCTATTCAAGTTACTATTGAAGCCATTACCGAATCATTTTCAAGCTAATATCAACTATTTATGAGGTTTTGATGAGTTCTTATTGAGCTATTATCAAATTGTGCGTGAGCGTTACCGAGACAAGCACGCCTTGTTCGAACTCGGCTCGTTAAGTTTGTAAAACTTGCTTAAACTTGACTCGATAAACTTTTGAGCCCCCAAAACGCACGTGAATGAGTCATAATTTTTAACACGAGTAGTTCATCCAACCTAACAATTTAATATATTTGGCTGAATATGCTTGAACTTTGGAATTTACTGTTTTGCAGAACATGAGAGAAGAGTATGGGATGTTTGTTTGGCCTTGTAGTGTTGTTCTAGCTGAGTATGTCTGGCAACAACGGTCTCGATTCACCGGCATTAGTGCTCTTGAGGTATTTCCAATTTCAATTATGCTCCAAGGATTGTTTTACTCTTTTGTTTCGATAATTAATGCTAGGGATGCCATATGACAATGGGTCAGATTATGGTCAACCATATCAACCTAACAGAATTATTTGAGCCAATAATCGACAAGCATTTGATCCGATATATCACACCTAAATTTGATAATTAAAATCCATCAATCTGTACCATGTATTGGTGTAAGAACAGTTTGAATAAGAGCAACATGCAAATTGATTGAAGCTGTATGTGTTAGTGCAAAATCAAGAAGCAAATTAAAACAATTGTGGTACCAGACAGTTGGTGTCACGATGATGGTGTGAGAGGCAGGTTGCCTTTGAGCTAAAGTGACTAGGGCAAAAGCGTGGTAAGATTGTATGGAATCAAGTCTTAATGAATTGAGAGCTAATGATGGCTTTGCAAATGTAAGAGATGAGTGCTAAATGAGGCTCTAGTTGGATATGGGTCGAATGTGGGTCGGGTTAGAGGTTAATCCATTTCCAGTTGGAACATGATGTGTTATCAGATTAGATTATCTTGTGTCGGATTAGATTATATATTTTTACTGTGACTTGGGTCGGACTTCTATAGGAGTCAAGTTGAGTTGTCAGCCTTATTTAACATGGCATAATTATACATTAGGTTCCATTTATTTCATTTTGTTTTTCTCAACGTTTTTGAAGCTTGGTGCTGGAACAGCATTGCCAGGGTTGGTGGCGGCAAAAGTAGGGGCAGATGTTACCATCACGGACGATTCTAATAGGTTAGAGGTAATACATGATCATATTTAGTTTCTTGATAATATAGTCTTTTAATCATAATTGTTTTGTAGTTTAGAAGCAATAGATGTATTAATACGATGAGCCAAGCTTCAATTCCTCAGGCTCGAGGCTCGACTTGACAACATTTTGTTTGACTCAAAACTTGCCGAGCCCAGAGTCTTGCTTCAATTCCTTGATAATTAATTGGAGATCAGGCATTTTCGGCAGTGGTTCTCTGAAAAAAAGTACAAATATCTTAGAGATCTCTTGAAATAATAGGATAATCAGCTTTCTTTTCTATTCCTGATTATGTACAGTAGATACGGATTGATAGGGACAATGCCAGGTGCCATTATGTCTTGCTTTTTTCAATTATGACCAAAAAATAAATAGATTGATGGTTTCTTGATGTAGTATCATCTAAGCATTTTGGGAGTACTACACAAGAATTGTTTGTGATTAATTAATAAACTTTTTTTGTTTGTTTGTAGAAGGAAGAGAGGAAGTCAAAGATTGATTTTTGCTCTGACGCTAAAATTGATGTAACACAAAGGAAAACCTAATAATTTCTAATTCAACTATCAAACTATTGGATTTAATTTCATTCGAAGGTACAAAAGGATTCCATTTATAGAGTAGGTATCCCAAATCCGAAAAAGATAAAAAAGCCTAATTCAAATCTAACTAAGATAAAAAAAATTATAATCTTAAGATTTATCATGGTTCAATTGCCTTCCAGGTCCTCGGGAACATTAGAAAAGTATGTGATCTCAATGGCATCAAGTGCAAGGTAACCAGAATGCTTATTCTACTTCACTATCATGCTGTTTGTGTTACTTTGTAGGCATGGAATCAAATAATGACATGGTGGTTGTTATATAATGGATTTTGAGTCAGCTGTTAATACACCAGTACTTTTGTAACGGCGCCTATAATTCATATGTATGGCTAACTTACATATTTTAAGCTAGCTATTACACAATGCAAAAGCCGCGAGCTATTGTATAATGTCTCCAACTTGCTTCTGCCACATCGTGGCCATGATTTTGTTCCATGATTGTACCTAATGGCTAATTTATTTCCATTATGTAGCGCCCATTATTAAATTCCAGTACCACAAGATGGTCTAGATTTTTTCTTTGCGTGGTGCGGTGGGTTAAATGTTTCCCTTGTTTTAAATCTAATTTTACTGTTGGTAATTGCTGCCTATAATGTAGGTGATGGGACTGACATGGGGAGTTTGGGATACACAAATATTTGATTTCTTCCCCCAAATTGTACTTGGAGCTGATGTATTATATGATGCCACTGGTAAGGCCTTCTCCCTTTTCACTCAATTTCTCTTTTGCTCATCTCATATTGTTCTAGGGCTGTCAATAAGTTGCAGCAACTCATCGCCTTTCATGATCCGACTTATTTACTGCAAGAAGTGGATGTCTGCTGGCTTGTTTAGTTCAGGAAGTCTAGTCTAGTAAAGCGTAGGTTTAAGGGGTTGTGAGTTTAATGAGCTTACACAAGTAGAGGTTGAGCTAAATTATGAGCTTAAACGATCCTAAACAAGCAAATCAAGCCTAACAAATCTTGGCGAGCTAAAATGAGTTGAGTTTGGCTTGAACTTGAGCTCAAGTCATCCATGCTGACTTGTTTCATAACACAAGTCAAGTTTGAGCTTGAGGGAAATTACGAGCCTACCTGGAACAAAACTCGAGCCTGAAAGAGGCTAAACGATCTTAAACAAGTTGAGTTTGCCTGAAGCTTGTCGAGCCAGGCTCTAGCTTAATTGAAGTGAATCGAGCTCATTCTCATCTCAAGTCGAGTCAAAGGGTCTTGTATAGTTAAAGCAAGGTGAACTTGAGCATAGTAAAGTCCAAGCTTGGGGCACATGAGTCCAAATGAAATTAAGGATGGGAAGTGAGCTAGATTATTAGTCTAAATGAGCCCAAACGAACAAAGGTTGAGCCTATGTAAGTGTGAATGCAGCTTAAATAACTTGAGTTTAGCTTGAACCTTGTTCAGTCATGTTCAAGTTCAACAGAACTCAGTCGAGCTTGAGCTTAAGTCGAGAAGTGACATGCTTGAGCCTAGTAGAGTCGGGGCTTGAGACTAATGAGTCTGAATGAACTTAAATAATTGTTAGCTTGAATTAGGCCAGCGAGTAGAATGTGAGCCTAGATCAGCCTAAACCGCCCTCATAAAATGTTCTGCAATCTAGCTTGAGCCAAGTGAAGCTTGAGTCTATGCTCGACTCATTTACATTTTACACTCCTAATTTGTTGTGTGCCTATGAGCTGAAACTTTTTGCTTCTTGGTTTGTGATGCAAGCATTTGATGATCTCTTTAGCACCGTGGCATTTTTGCTTCAAAATACTCCAGGATCAGTTTTCATCACCACTTATCATAATCGAAGGTTTGTTTTAATTTTATCTGATTATATGTCTTTTATCAGAATCATGACTATGCATCGTTATGAAAAAAATAGAAAAAATCATTTACAAGTGGCATAAGGTTGAGTGTACTAATTTTTTGGTACTCTGAAATTTAGCAATGTCTTTGGCATACCCCCTCTTATTTGACATGTTTTGTCTTAGCATCTTCATTATCACACTGTCATCCTACTATTAGTAGCCATGAAATCAAATAAATTTCATAATGTTACATATTGACGATTATGTAATGGATTATGAGTGAGTTGTTATGGAATTGCAGTTATGTAAGGTCAATTTGTAAAGGCCTCCATAATATATATCATTCGTATTTTATGAACCAAAACATATTCACAAAGATATTTAAATGGTCAAAAGTATCAAAGACACAAAATATAGTATGATTAGTTTATTCAGGGTTTGCAAACTTAAAAGTAACTTATGTTTCCTTAAAGTTTTAAAAAGTAACTTACTCAATACAACGCTTCTCTAACACTGTTCATGATCTGCAATTTGATTTTATGTTAGTGGCAATTGATTTGTCATATTCAAACAAGTAAAAATAGTATACTTTATGAGAGACGCGTTAAGTAGATAACATGGGTGTGTATGCATAGAAACTCAAGAACTGGATTTTGCCCAAAATTTTCTTGTGTCATTTCCACGGCTCTCATATATTTGGGTGGTTCATGACAATTCTATCATAGTTGACACTTTTTAAAGGTTACTGCTTTTTTAATTAATGCGTCAGGTGCCACTAATGATGGTAACACGGTATGATAGTGAGAATACTTAGGAAGAAAGCATGTCAGATAATAGTTTGTACCTTAAAGGCTTATTTGATATTGTTTTCTATCTCTAGTTTTTGGTTCTTAAGAAATTAGAAATTAAGTTTATTTGATTTTCAGTTTCCTATTTCTCTGTTTCACCCAAAACAAGAAAAAAACTGAAAAGAAAAATTTGAAACAAGAAAGAATTTTTCGTAAAATATGCTTTTTAGTTTTTCAATTACAACGATCGACAGACAATAAACCAAACAAGGCCTCAAATATTAAAAACATCTCAAATTACTTAAAAAGTATTACACTTAGCCTTCAAATGCCTATGAAATTTTTTTTTTTCCCCAGAAAAATATTGGGTAACTAATTTTCTTCTTTTTATTCTTTAAATAAAGCAGTGGGCATCACCTTATTGAGTTCTTGATGTTTAAATGGAGATTGAAATGTGTAAAGCTTGTAGATGGCTTCTTATTTATACCATCCTATAAAGCGTCAGGAATTGCTGGAAACATTCAGTTGGCTGAGATCATATTTGATACCCAACAAGGTATGTCTTAACACTTGATCACGACTAGAGCTATCCAACTGAAACTCAAGTTCAAATTGAATTGGGTACTATTCGGTTTGGTCCTCAAAATTTCATTATCTGTATTTGTTATCGTCCAATCTGAGTTTAGAGTAATCAGCACTTATAAAGTGATAAAGTAAGACCTGGATGGACGCCTTGGCTTGACCAGCTAATTGGGTTTAGACCTGTAGAATTTCACTGATCTTTAGTTCAGTCCGGTCCTTTTTGGGTTTGGCTTACAAAACACACTTAATCTCTACTTGTATCGTTACTAGTGAGGTGATATAGCTCTGCCTCTAGTTGTCCTGGGGGAAAGATGGTTCAGAAATTGTTGAAGTTACTTTGGAAAGTTATGAAATACTACAATGATCATTGTAAATTTGATTTACTAACAATAACGACCACCGCCACCCAATGTCTCAGGGAGGCTTCCGCCAAGGAAGGGTCTTTTTTGGGAGGGAAAAGAAGAGGAAAAGGAGAAGAGAAGAAGAGAAGAGAGGGGGGGGGGGGGGGGGGGGGGGGGTGTAAGATACACACACAGGGGGCTATCCTGTAGGGCGCCAATCCTAGAAAGAAAATTTTGATTACTAACATTTATAATAAATCATTTTATGAAATGTGTAGGTCATAATCATTATAGTTGGTATTTCATTATAATCTGTAACTAATATAAGTCCTTATTAATAGGTTAAGATTATATGGAAAATTCTTTTCTACTTTGATTGATGGCATTGTAAGATTCATAGGTTTCTTTGGGTCGAATAAAATATAAATTGCTAATAAAATTCTTTGCAAAACTTTTGATTCAAATTTTTTTAGCAGTAAAGTAAGTAACAGTTATTTTTAGTTTTAGTAGCTACTCTAATAAATAAGATTTAAAATAAGTTCACCTTCAAAGTAAAGATTGATTTAAATTATTTGAATGTGAATTTCAACGCTATTACTACAGATGGAAATACGGTTTTAAATTTGTGGTTATCATTCAAGTTTCTTTTATTCGATAGGCAAGGAAATAGTATTGAGATAGAAAATGTGTATAAAATGTGATGGATAAAGTGCCCTAAGGAAGAAAAAAACAGAAATATAAGCTAGCGAACTAAAGCACTCCAGTCTATCTATAAATCAACCAAGACATGCCCGAGAAGCCTCCAAAACAGGATATCGAAGATATAAAATCATGAATTTTGGTTATCAGGAAAGTATTGCACTCTGACAACCATAACTAAGTTTCATTTTTGGGGCATTCATTATTAGTTCTATAGCTGTAATGTCATACTCAATGTATTGATGAAAATGTCGTTGCTTCTCATGTTGTGTTTTAGCTCTTATTGCCAATAGTTTGAAGTTCATTTTTTAAATTATCACTTACGTATCTTGATATTTAAACTTTTATTACTTAGATATCTTAACGTTATATACAATAAGGTACTCTGAGATTTAGAGGTTTTATCACTAAGGTATCCTAAAGTTCAAAAATTTTGTCAATCATGCAACCTCTGTAGAAATTTGATGGATTCTCGTTGGAAAATATTGACATGGAACATGACTCTAGGTATTCTTATTAGAATTCGATGATCTTTTGCCGGAAAATACTGACATGGCACATGATTTAGGTGATATATAGGAATCTTTGATCGGAATTTAGTGAAATTTTTTCATAATTTGCTAAATTTCCATCGAAATGACTGATGCAACTCATATATACTATCATAATTTTGTATTGCATCCATATTTTCTGATGAAACTTGTATGAATTTTTACAAAAATTCGACATGTTTCGGCATTAGGGTACCTATGTAGTAAAGTTTTCAAACCCCAGGGTATCGTATTGTATATATTACAATGCCAAGATACCCAGGCAATAAATGTTCAAATCTCGAGGTACCTAAGTGATAAGTCTCTCTGCCCTTTTTTTGTTTCAAGATTGAGAAACTATTTTCTTTTCTTTGACTGTTATGCTCTGGTGTATGCATTATAGGTAGTACCTAGATGCGTAAATGAATAAATCCGAGCAACACAAGCTCAACTCGAACCTCGTCATTACTAAATACTTTGAGCTCGAACTTTTCCTTGGTTCTTCTGTTGTTAAACTTGGCTCAACAAACTCCGAGGTATGCTTACATCAGTTAAGTAAATTTAGGCTTCGTTTGTGCTCGTTTGGGCGCAAGCTTGACTCAATATGTATATGTTCATAATTTAGCTCTGAAACTGGCTTATTTGAGGCCTACTTGGCCAAACTTCTGCTCGGGAAAATGTGGATTTGGAATCTACATCTTCGGCTGAAAGATGAAGTTCTTATCGCAACTTCTTAATGATGGTCATCAGTGTTCAATCCTCGACAAATTGTAGTTAAATCTAGCATTTCATAATCTGAATGGATGGCTTCAAAGGATATTTTCTTCTACTCCAAAGATCTGCAAGTAGAGTCATTTCCGGTTTCAGGAACTATAGTTGCATTCGGTGGAAATCTTCAACTTTGAATTTTGTGAAGATCAAATCTTTGATGGATCCAAAATCCATTCAACGACATGATTGTCAAGACATATCATTTCGGAAATCTATTGGCTAGAATCCCATAAGTCGGATCGTCTTTCTTTCTTGATGTAGAAATGATGGTGGTCACAAATATAAACAGTACAACTTTTGCCACGGATTAATGATAGAATTTGGGTGAAAAGTGTTAATTTCGTCATTGTACAATACATAAAATGTACAATTTAATTTCAGATACGGCATGGCATGTCAAGACATAGCATTGTATTTATTAGCTAGAATCTCGTAAGTCGGATCATCTTTCTTCCTTGATGTAGAAATGATGGTGGTCACAGATATAAGCAATAAGCTTTAGTCACGATGTTATGATAAAATTTGGTTGAGAAGTGATAATTTCCTCATTGTACAATGCATAAAATGTACATTTTAATTTAAGAGACTATGTTTTTTTTTTTTTTTTTTTTTTTTTTTTTGGTTAAACACAAAGATGCCCAAGTGCTAGGAATTTATTACTAACCAATCCAAGTTTGCAAGGGAAACAAGCGGAGGTGGGCAAACGTCCCACCATCCATGACAGCAACGACCTCCTAAATGTCGAGAAGCGACAAAATGAGCCACCCTATTACAAGACCTAGGAACCCAACGAAATTGAAAAACAAAAGAACTAGAGGAAGATAACATAACGATATCCTCGATTACAGCACTACAATTCCATGAAGATCTAGGGAACGGCACTTGTATTTTATTATGATCTTTACTGAAATTTTATTGATGATTTGTTGGGTTATTCCTTTAGAAGAAAAAGACGTCTAGTGTTTTTTTTGCCCCTAAACAACCACAGTGTTCAAAATCGATTAGGGCTTGATATAGTAACTCAAACTGCTTTGCTCGTACAGAGCTCGACTCGATAACAAGATCGAATCGGCTTAGTTAGCAAAACGAGCCGAGCCGAGTACAGAGCACAATAAAGTCTTATTGAACCAAACTCGAACAAAGGTTCGAAAGCTCGGTAAGAGCTCGGACTAAACTCAAACTTGATAAGCCTTATCAAGCTCAAGTTTGAACACAAGGGCACTTGGCTTGGCTCGGCTCGTGTACACCCCCTAGATAACACATATGTAGTCTTATCCCTGCAGGGTCCGACCAAAAGGAAGGCTGCTAATATTTTTTTCTAAACATTAAAAATTAATCAAGTTTTTTTCTTTTTCATTTTAGCTAGAGATGTTAAACCTGAACCTATTGTCTCTGGGTCCCCAGTATTCAAGCTCTTGAAAGGAAACATACAAGGAAGACGCTTCATGTCCGCTAGTAATTGAGCGCATAGCTGTCCCCTAGAGACATAGCCCAGTGGTAGAGAATGCTGACGGCCAACCGTGCCACTTGGGTTTGATTCCCCACTAGGGCAAATGTGGCTCTCCATTTATGGGGATTTAAACCCCGACATTACCATTGTAAATTAAAAAAAAAAAATTGAGCACATCGAAGGTGTTAGCTAAGCTACACAGTAAAGTCTCTAGGAGTTGGTGTTTAAGATGTCGAATTAAATTCCGCCTTCGTGATAGGGTAATGGGGATTTGAAGAAGACTATCCTTTTGTGCAATCCTTGACTTCCTTACCATATTCCAAAAAATGAGTACATGATAACATCATGTGATGAAAAATTATTGGATCATCGAAAATAATATGAAGCATTATATTTGCACAATCGAACAACTTTTTACTTCTGCTTTAAAAAAACAACTTTTTACTGTGCAAAGTATTGAGACTAAAAACAACTTAAAAATGATAGATAATAATATAAACCCAAATTAGGTTGGATCATCACAGTGTTCCAGCTTAAAAGTTAAGGAAAACTGGCTCATGTGACATATATTTTTCATCCACGCAGGGAAAGACAGACCATCACAAAATTTAAAATTTACGTTATCTTATTAGTTCGGAGATTATCCCATACGTAGCTCGGGAAAGAGAGTTTGATGGTTTCAAACTTGAGATCTAGTTGAAATGAGTCGTCGAATCAACCCAAAACCTCAAGATGAGACATACCTGTGGTATTGCCATGCCGTTGGACACTTGGGCTCTGTTTGTTTTAAGGAAAAATTAGATTTTGAGTTGGAATATGACTTCCCTTGTAAAACGAGCAAAGTCATCATTCAAAAGTCTCGAGGTACTCATTGGTCCGAGTTTGTGCTGGCTATAAAAAGGTATAGATGATTGGTGGAAAATATTTTCTTTCAAAATAAACAAGAAACATCATAATGTGGGAACAAGCTTTCCATACAACAAACGGAAACCTAAAGTATAATTTGATTTTTCTTAGAAAATCTTTTCTAAAGGAAAATGTTTTCCGGTCGCTCTACCAAATGGAGGCTCAAAGAACTAAAATAATAGGAAACTTCATCCATTTAGTAATTAAGACTAAACATGAAAAAAATAGCTTCTGCTAAATAAATTAATTTTTATTAGTTAATATTATTTCACCACATACCTCTCATAATACGCACTTCTGAATAAAGGACGTCTAATGATTTTTCTAACCTTTATTTAAAAAAAAAAAAAAATTAGTAAACACGAATCACGATGTTCGAGAGAGCCTCACATCGTCTGGGGTTCTTCATGAGTATGCGCTTCCGAATTACGAAACTTTATCACCTGCTGCAAGGCGTACTGGCATCTGCAAACGAGCAAGGTTTAATTATCAGTATAGGTACGACAAGCTCTTTTTTTCCTACCAACATACAATTACTACGGACTTCACATATCAGCCCAATAATATATCAGTCTAATAATAAAATCCCGTAAGTGGTTGAAACAAATAAGAGATAAATATATAGGTCTAGTTGGTTGTTGCACCTAATGCTAGTTTAGGGAAGGAACCCCCACTTAGTCTTATATGTAGAACTCCTCGTGTTCGAAATCAACTAAGAGCTTGTTCATTTTTGTTTTAGGGGCTTGATAAGCTTAAAGAGTTGAATTGGAACATGGGATGCTCAACTCGTTAATTTCCATAAAGAATTTGATGGACTCGTCAAGAGCTCAATAAGTGCTCGTTAGAAGCTCGTTAACAATCAAAATTAGCTTAAAAATGGTTCAACGAACTCGATAGTAACTCAAATAGCTTAACTTGGTAATGAGCTCGGCTCGACTCGATCATAATCTTAGCATGGCTTGATTAGCCTATCGAACGAAGTCGAGCTGAGCATTGAACAAGCTAATTTCTTATCAAATTGAATACAAAGGTTTAGTAGTAAAATAAAAGCTCGATTCGAACGTGAGTTCAATAAGCTTTATCGAGCCTGAATTAGGACAAGGAAGTGCTTGGTTGAACATAGCTCGCTCTTTTACGCTGCCACCTATATGTAACGATCCCATGCCAACTCTTTAGGTTAGGCCAGGCCAAACCAAAGTTTGCATGGTAGTGAGAGGCCAAGCTTGCAGGCGAGCTGGGCACTCAATTTGAACATGGCAAATGCTTTTCTAATAATAAATGGATCCAATTGGATGGTCAAGGAGAGTCGGATTGAATATTCGGATTGAATATTAAGGACTCTATATGTAAATCTGACAACAAAGTTCCAAATTAAAGTTACGATCAAGAGATCAACAGGCCTCATTGGTTAAGCTGCTTGATACGAATTGATTTTGGAAAATAACCTCACTTGAGCTTATATATAGATGGAATGCCAACTCTCCAACTAGACTAGGGATAGCATAGTGCGCTCTTCACTTAATGCTAACTAATTTGGGGAAAAAATTCTCATTTGAACTTACAAATAGACCTCATATACTATTGGCCTGTTTGGTATTATTTTCTAATTATAGTTTTGGGTTTTTTAGAAACTAAAGATCACATTTTGGAAATGACATGTTCTGATTTTAGGTCTCTTGTTTTCAGGTTTCTTTACTACTTCAACCAAAAACCGAAAACAACAGAACAAAAACCAGGAAAAAAAAAAAAAAAAAAAAAAAAACCCTGTTCTCCAAATCTAGTTTTGAGTTTCTCAAAAAAAACAAAAACTATACATAAAAAGTAATACCAAAAGGACCTTAACTTATCAATCCAACCCTGGGCCAAATGGAATTTCATACAAGTTAAAGAAATTGAAATTAAAGACAATGAATTTTGATACCTCCATGGCAGATGATCCAGAAACATATAAGGAGAAACAAGAATGTCCTTAAAGTTCTCTCGATTCGCTATGACAGCTTTATAACGTGGTGCCCATTCTGTATCTCGCCAGCCTTTCCATAGAGGCATAAATATTCGTCGCTGTTGCTGCCGAAGGAGATGAATAACGAGACCCGGAAGAAACATTTCCGGGGGATCATCAGCTGATTGGATTTCTAACGATGGAACTGCTTCCATAAATTGAGAGAAGGGATTGCCCACTACTGTTTCATCTGCAGTGGACGTGTTTGAAACGCTATGTACTGAGCTGCTTGTAGCGTTTGGCTGAGAACTTTCTTCCACTAGAACATCCTCCCAGGAGAAGTCCTGGTTTAGGGCATTGTTTTCTGCAAGTGGAGGGACAATATGTTAGCATATACGAGAGCCACATAGAAGCAGGTACATACAGGGTTGCTCGCTAGAGTACACAGTAAATAAACAGGGCCAGTTCCAAAATTTTCGGGTTCAAAGCAATTTTGGATCTGTGGATCCTCCTTTTTTCTTACAATGAATCGTCTTAAGCTTAAGCATGTTTTGGGTATTCACTTTATGTTATAATACAAGCTAATATATGGGTCTTATATATATATATATATATATTTTTAAGGCCTTTAACAAATTTGGGATCCTAAAGCAACAGTTTGAGTTGCTTGGGGTCTTGACCAACTCTTGCAGTAAAATGCTACACGAATGGGAACACTTTTGTAGGTTGCGGCCACAGGTTGCGAACACTTGCAGTACCCACCGGAGTATTAGGGCATACCTGTTATTGGAAACAACGGTGCATCGCATCTAGTGGATAATGGGGGATCCACAACATTATGGGGCAGGTATGGGTGTGCATTTATTAGCCATGGTAAGCAATGGAGAAAGGATGAGTATAGGAGGAATGTGCGGGGTATAAATACATGGGAGCCGCCTCGCTACCAAGCTTACTAATAATCATATCAGTTAAGTCTCTATTTGTTTTGACAGAAAATGTTTTTCATCACATTTTTAAAGTTTCATTGTACAAACAAGGAGCATGATAGAGGAAAAGATGACTTCCCCTAAAGGAGAAGGAATGTTTCCTCATGGAACGGAAAACAAGTTCCATTACTATATCTTGATTCAACCTCGAACTTGATCAATCGTAGATTTCACATAAGCATAGATAATGAAATTATTTTCCTTAGCTAAACAAACAAAAGAGTTTTAACAAAAGAATATTCATCAATAAAAATATTCAGAAAAGCAAATTTTATTCAAATCAAATAGACCCTAAAAGTTGCCATTGATGAAAGGAAACGACTTTCTAACCTTCATTATGAATATGGTACCGACTTTCACATACATGGTTCGTCTGACCGCCTGTTCCAAACCCACTACTTTCTGAAGCTGGAAGAGCGTGTTCTACTCTGCTCTGATAATTGCTTATGCGAAGAAAGAGTTGGGCCAGTCGGTAAATCATAGCCGTGTCAGCAGCAGTACCTTGCGATAGAGTAGTAAGTGCAGAAGCGCGAAGTCTCAGAATTGAATTAACTGAAAGGAAAGCTGAAAATTCACTATCATGTACAATGCTGCAGAAGCAAAGATGAATACTGTTATTGATTGCCCCAGAAGAAACAATAATAAAGGGTAGGGAATTCATCAGTTATTACCTTGAGGTTTGACCATTTATCACATAGGTATTTTGACATTTCAATGTATATAATAAGGTACCTTGAGGTATGCCACTTATGTATTGTGTCGATATTTTTTTGACAAAAAGTTACCAATTTTGATGGAAGATACATATATAGTGTCGAAATTATGTTCAACTTTAGCATTTTTCAACAAAAATCTATCAGAATCGGCAATGTGGTACCTAATTGATATGATTTTTGAACTTCAAGGCATTCTATGAAACATATTGAAATGTCAGGGTATCTAACCAATAAATGATCAAACCTTAGGCTACCTAAGTTAGGAATTTCCTACAAGAAAATAACAGATATGTTGTAAGGAGTTACCAAGTAACGAAGCATGAACAAGCATCTGCTATAATGAAGTCGACACATGGAAGTGGTCCATATGCATAAACACGCAGGTTTGGATATCGACTATATAACTGTAGTCATTTCAGAATCAAAACAGGAGCAATACAAATGGGCTCAGTATCTGTCAGAAACAGAAAGAACGAAATTAAGAGTTGGATGCAAGTATGAGAATGCAGAGTGAGAGAGAGAGAGAATACTTTTGGCATAAACGTAATCATCATTATATGTATTTTGAGAAAGCCGTTACATGATTAGTTGCTACATGACAATACTTTTGCAATTGCCTCCACAACACCTAAAATGTCAATTTATTAAAACATACATACATACATCAAAAGGGTGTTAAATTTAATAATTCTATAGCGGTTCATTTGAATTTTTGTGAATATAAGGCTTAAAGCAACTTATATTCCTTTAAAGTAGGGTCTAGGGAGCGTTAGATGTACACAACAGCATCAAAGATAAAACTACGTCAAGATCATTGACGTAGAGCATGTTCTCAACAAGCTTGACCGTAACACCGAGGAAGATAAGTTGCAAGGAATTGGAATTTAGAAATCATATCCTATTTATAATCATAATTAGGATAACCTTTGGTTTTCTTATAACCCCACTTTATTTTTAATGCCTGAATTACTTCTTTTGACTTTTGGCTTATACAAAATTTAATTCATAACCCCATATTATTTGCATATGTTATTAGTCTCATAACCTACCAAAGAAGGTACCAACACGCTGTCAATGGATCCCATTAGAACTCCAAAGTTAAGCGTGCTTGGACAAGAGCAATACCAGGATACGTGACCTCCTGGGAAGTCCTCACCCTCAAGTTGGGAGCACTCGGAAACAGCCTCTCTTCAGAGGTAATACCCTGAAAGGGAAAGGCTACGTACATCCGCCACCCCCAGACCCTGCTTAGACGGGAGCCCTTGGGGCACTGGGTATGTTGCTTTATTAGTCTCACAACCTATGTAATCTTTAGCCTACCCCTTTTAGTGCACCTAACCATTTACCTATCCTTCTCTTCAATAAATAGCGCCCTTCTGGGCCAACTCTCATCATCCACATTTCACATTTTCTCCACTTTAAGCAAGTGAGAGTGAGAGTTGAGGGAGAAAGGAGGCAGAGTCTAGTAAGGCTAACTATAGATCGAGATTTCAAGGGAGCTTTATTTCTCCAGGTGACTTTCATTAATCGTCCCGCCCTTTAGACATGACCTCACCCACCTAAACCTAAATGAGGAGATGGCCTTAGATCGAGCTAGCATAACCGAAATAGCAGTTTAGAATAGAGGAGCACAACTAAGCTAGTCCTAGTGCCCTTAGGCTTATATGTATGCCTGTTCGCTTATGTTTGTTATTGCTCTGTGCTGTTGGTTGCTTGTTGCTTGTTGCTTACTGCTCGTGTGGTGTATTTTTTCTTCACAGTGCTCTGTGTTGTGCTGCTTTATTGCTTATTGCTGCTTTATGCTCTCTCCGTTCCGTTGTTTTTATGCTTTTAAGGTAGGGGTCCTCGGGCACAGCCTCCCTTTAAGCTAGCACCCTGAAGGGGTAAGGCTACATAAATCTCCCACCCCACCCCCCCACACCCCCAAAAAAAAAAAAAAACCCTACATTTGCAAGAGCCTTGAGGCACTAGGTTTGTTGTTGTTGTTGTATGTTTTACGGTTTCCTCAAATTTCTCTAAAATACTCCCTTTTAACACACTATTTATTAAATTACTTACCCCTTTATGTGCCAAAACCTAAAATGGGATCAATCATGAATTTATAAGTTTGTGGAATATGGAATTAACAGGCATAAGCTACTTGTGCCATTCTTTCATAACTCCTTATGCTATCTTAAGAAAGTATTTGATCTTGACAATGCTAGCCTTTCGAATACTTCATCTCTCATTTAGTTTTCTTTTCTCCATAGATGTAAGGAATTTCCTTAGCTTCCCTTCCTAAGGAGTCTATCTAAGAAGTAAAGATAGAGAATAAAATGCAATAGATTTGAGTTAGAGAGGTCTAATCCATTTTGTTGTTTTCTGACTAAACAGTTGTTAGATTCATCAAGAACACTTATTGATCATACCTCACCTTCTGAAAGGGACAGTGAACAGGCATAAATCTAGTCAGAAGAATCTTCGAAAACCAAGGTGTAGTAAAAATTTCAGCCAAAAGACAATATATGTGAACTATGTGAGGTGGTACAAGGATGGCGTAAAACATGGGATTAGTAAGAATATTTGGACAAGAAGAAATTTAAATATGTTTTCTAGATATCAATTTATCTTTTAGGATTTATTAATTTAGGAAGTTGCCATATTTTGAGATTTAGAATATTTTAGAAAGTGTCTATATCCTAGGAAGTTGTCATATTTTTAGATTTTTGTCTATTTTAGCAAGTTTCTATATTTTTGATATTTTGGCCAATTCCCTAATTTCTGCACTAGGACGCCTAGTTAAATTAATGTAAGTTCTCATCAATGAAGGATGCAAGATGCAATTGAACTAAATATTGTCATGTTTCTAAACTCTCTCTCCCCCTTCTCATAATTCTTTATACTTCTCTCCCTTCTTTTGCTCTCTAATTCTCTCCTCCTCTCTCTTTCTCTTTTCTCCCTTTCCCCTTCCCCTTTGTCCTACATCACTATTGCTTAGAGTCATTCAGATGAAAGGTCTAAGGAATAGAATTTGATCACAGCATAATTCCACATAGGATGAACGCATTATTGATAGGCGAATGACAATTAATATGGAAAAGTACATTACCCTCACACCTAGTAATGACGCAATAGCACCTCCTAAAGAATGCCCTACTATCCGAACAGCATAGCCTTCATACTTGCCACCTGCTCCAAGCAGTGAGGAAAGGAAGCCACCTGATTCACAGAAACATATACATTATCACTATAATACATCAATAAAATGAACTAAACAACAACAACAAAAAAAAAAAAACCAATGCCTCAAAGGCTCCCACCAAAGCAGGGTTTGGAAGAGGGTAAGACGTATGCAATCAGAGTATTACTCTAAAGGGAAGCTGTTTCCGAAGGACCCCCAATCCTAAGAAGCAAAAACAAAATAATAATAATAATAAAATAATAATACAATACAATAATAACAAAACTATAAAACAACACAATAAAGTGACAATAAAGCAACAATTAAACATGCAGGCAATAATAAGGCAGCCATAATAGCATACATGTAAGCTTTGGGGCTCTGTGGAACTAGCATCGTATTGCTCCTCCATCCTAAACCGCTATGTCAGCTACACGTATTTTTGCCAGCTACTTAACTCTATCTACGGCCATCTCCTCATTTATGTTTATTTAGTTGAAGTCATGTCTGATTGTCTCCATCCAACCTTTTTTTGGCTCGCCTCTACTTCTCCTCTAGTGTGTAATATGTAGTTGTTCACATCTCCTAGCAAGGGTGGTGATCAGTCTCCGCCTAACATGCCCAAACCATTGCAAACATTGCTCTCTCAACTTGTCCTCAATTGGAGCGACACCTAATTTGCTTCTCATAACATCATTTCTGATTATATCATTCCTTGTGTGTCCACACATCCACCGCAACGTCCTCATCTCCGTCACCTTCAACTTCTATGCGTGTTGCCATTTAACTGGCCAACATGTTGCACCGTACGACATAGCAAGCCTCACTATCGTCTTGTAGTATTTTCCCTTCAATTCCAATGGAAACAACAACAAAAATGTGTTGCTCCAAAGTGGTGAAGTACATTTGCATGCGTGAAAAGATGCTTTTCCCGAGCGGACAAGTAGACATTTGGACATCCAAGCGTATATGTGAATATCTAGGGACGTATGAGTAATTGTATAAGTACAGAACAAAATCAACCAATGGCACATGTGCAGCTGTCAGCAGTTCATCTGCATGAAACATTGGAACTAAAAATTGTGCATAGTTGACACAGTAATGGGAAAAGGAGGTGAACAAACTTTGTGATTCTTCCTTTTCTTCTCTTTTGTTGTCTTCTCTTATTTGAAGGAAAAAATTTAAAGCAAAGCCATCACTTTCAT
This sequence comes from Simmondsia chinensis, assembly GCA_018398585.1. Lineage (NCBI taxonomy): Eukaryota > Viridiplantae > Streptophyta > Magnoliopsida > Caryophyllales > Simmondsiaceae > Simmondsia > Simmondsia chinensis. The sequence continues at coordinate 4,854,036 of JAGTTD010000023.1, read as the reverse complement.
GGTGTTCATTGCATTTGACCAAAGGGCAGTATGATCTGACCGACAGACTTCAGATTGGCCGACTTAACCGTAACTGTGCTAAGTCCAGTCCAAAGTAAAATCTCATTATGGCAAAGAAACCTTTTTTACAAGGTAAGGAGATACGACAATACCCAGAGAAGGGCTACAACATCAAGAGGAGGGTGAAGATGAGCTTCAAACCCAAGACCTCATGCTTGAGGGGTCGATAGCCTGACCACTACGCCAAATCCAATAAATCTTTTTGGCAAAGGATATGTATCAGTATCAATAGTAGAAAAGAGCAGCTAAACACACTTCCTTTTCTTTTCCATTTTTCTTGTGAGGGGCTGTAAATGAGCCAAACTAAATTGTCATAAATCTCGAAAGGCTCATTTCAAGCTCGAGTTGAGCCGACCGTGGTCGTTTAGCTTATTGAGCGAAGCCTGAGTTTAGTGAAGCTCGAGCCCATAAGCTTTTGAGCTGAGATGAACCTATCTTAATACAATTTATTAGCTTAAACAAGCTCAATCGAGTCTAGTTTGAGCTTAAATGAGCCGAGCTCAAGCCTAAACAACCCCAAGCAAGCCTACGTCGAGCTTCCTGAGCCTAAATGAGGCAAGCTTAGCTTGAAACTTGTAAAATTGGGTTCTATCTGAACTAAGCTAAGGGGAGCACAAGCCTATAATGAGCCAAGCATAGACTTGAAGTTTCCAAGCTCAGAGCTTTGAGTCAATTCTAAACCCAGCTAAATGCAAACGAGCTGAGACTCAAACCTGACAAGCTTGAGCTCAAATCAGCTCCATATACACCCTACGCTAGAAAAGGCTTACCAAAAAGGAGGGGTAGAAGGGCCAGGAAAAGCAAGAAGCAAATAATACTCTTGTACGGCTTGGTTAAGGGATTAGAGAACATGAAAATTCAGCAGTGTTCTATTCACAATATTTTCAACCACAGATAGCATAACACGAGGAAAAGTTTAAGCACAAATCACAAGGGGAAGAATATTAAGGGCTTTAAAGCTAAGTGACACATCAATAAATCATATGTTAAGATAGCATGTTTTCATATGATTCTGAGATAGGGGCAGACACAAACCGGTTGCATTGCTTCCTTCAATTTGCCTGAAAAGTTCTCGAGCTGCCTCAACTATTCCCGCATGTCCATAATGTGGGAAAGATGAGAGAACACTTTCTCTGATCATAGGGTCAATATGGCAGCAACTACAAGCAAGAGCAAAACAGAGTTTCAATACCAATGTGAAAGCAGCTACTCACTATATATAGGATCCTTATATACTTTATGGAGAATATTTTCGAATAAATTAAATCTAAGAATTTATTAGTTAATTTCTTCTTAGTGCGGTTAAGCCCTCGACCTTAAGAGGATCATACCAAATAAATGCAATGTTAATAGTCAACAAGAAATCTTTCTAATATGCTCATCTTACTAATGTCTCTATTTGTTTATTATCTATCCAAATAAATGCAATGTCAATACACAAACCAGAACTCTTTCCAATATGCCCTTCTCAACTAGCAAGCTCTTCCCCTCAAGTTATTTTACAGACTCGAAAATTCTCTCCTAGTAGGCCTTATGATTTAAATAGGATGCATCTAGAAGGATTTTTCTTCCATTAGGCCTCCTTTTGTTCAATTGGAAAATATTTCCCATCTCAACTTTATCGCTTCTTTGCATAATTTCATAGTAACAACCACAAATACAAAAAAATTATTTCATCCATTAAAGGGAAATTGATTTATACTCAACGAAAGGTGAAAACATTTTCCTTCAAGGGGGAAAATGTTTTCTGTAGTAATTTCATATGCTTTACTTCAACTCAACTTGACCAAGCATGAACCTTAACAAATTTATAGAGTGAAACCTTTTTCTTTCGTTTAAAAGATAAATTTTAGAAAATATATACATTAAATTGAAAACATTTTGTGAAAAGAAATTGCAAGGAAACGTATTCTGTTGAACCAAATGGAGCCTAGATGTTCTAAACCACATCACAACATCTAAAAGATGCCCTATGAACTTCGTTGAACCTTCATACCTCGTTATAACTATAAACTCCATCAATCAAACAAACAAACTAGAAAACAAACGCACTAAAAGCTGACAAAGAGGAAGATACTTGCTTTATCAAACCATCCAAGTCTTCCATAGTTAGGGGAGTTTCTCTGCATAGACCATCAGTGATAAGGTCCTCAGGAGTCTCCGTGCCTCGCACTGAAATCACTACACAGTTTTGATGATGTAGAACAACAACGAAGTATGCGGCCTCACATTTTGCCTGAAATAAGTAGTGTGAGGAAAGGACAAAGTAACAAAGCCACAAAACGCAACATCAAATATTCCAGAACACGAAGTATTGAGATATCACACCCACCCGATTCCTCTGCAAAGGGGATGACAATTATCTCTAGCTATGCAATCAATGACTGAGTGACAAAATGATCCAAAAATCGGAGAAAAGAGACAAAAGGTACTCAGGATATTTCAAATGATAAGCCAACAAGAAAATCATACTAAAAGTGGCCACAAAAACAATATCTGGCAATTTATCTCCTCTTACTTCATCAGATCCGTGGCTCACACAAAAAAAAACACAACTATTAAACAGTTGAATTGCTCTTCACCATTCTAGTAGGCTAGGTCCACTTTCAGGTATTTCTGTAGCAAGCAAGATGAGCTGTGCATTTCCAGCATTATATTTTAACAGCTACAGAAAATAGAAAATATAATCAGCATTATTGCAGTCAAAACAAGCATTTCGCCTCCGCTTTTCAAAATGCATTGCTCCAACTTCTTTCTTCCATGGAATCCCAAAGACCCTGCCCCATCCCATATCATTCGTCAAAGGTTGACAATGTATGGGTGGAAATGCTCACGTTACATAGATAAACCATGAGTTGCACATGAAGTGAGTATCTAAAGTAAACCTAAGCCTTGTATTGTTTGACCTTACCTAACTATACATCATCAAAATTTGGGACGCAATTATCATAAAGATAAATATTGTCTTGATTCCCCACGGAAAGGAAATTATTAGAATAGTTTTAAACAAACAAAACCAAGCTAGCGAAACTAGTCTAAGTATTTTTTACTAGTTAGGGTTGGGTACAGAGATACTAAGTGCCATTCTGCTCTATTAGGGTCACATCTTTTGCAAAGTCCAAGTAGGCCAGCTCAAGCGTCACAACCACTTCCAGTCTCTGATAGCACATTGCTCCCCAATATCTAAAACTCTCAACCATTTAGAAAATGGATGCGGGAGCCGCGACGCACTGGGACTGTTGTTGTTGTTGTTGTTGTATTTAGAAAATGGATGCATTAGGTAGCCGACGACCAAACTTCTCCTGATGGATGCATCAGGTATCCAACAAACAACATTGATGCTTTTTCACATTTCTCCGTCATAGACTTTCCTGCAGAATCCATGTTTCTTACTCCACCTAGTGGATAAAACTTGGATTCCTTTCTGTTTGACGCGCCAAGAATCTCTGGGGTAGATCATCGACAGCCTCCCACCATATATCAGAACTTTAAAACAACATTAGCTGAGAACCATCAGAGAGAGAGAAAGAAACAAAGAAGTATGTTGATTTAACAGAAAATGTTTGTGAAAGATAACAGTGAGCTAGTTTTACAGATGCAAGACATAGCCATTAAAGTAATGATATGAAACTATCATATGGATAACGGGATTTAGGTTTAAAATGTGAGACCTGATTCACACGCCCATGTAAGAGAGCATCTGCAGGTAAATTCAAGTATTTGAGGAAGGCTGCTGCATGGCCTCGCCACCAGTTATCTCCTTGAAGCACCGGTCGCCTAAACAGAACAGAAGAAACATTAACGTCAATGGCTAACAAAAATTGCGAAGATCAATGTTACAATGAATTAATTTAGTTGAAGAAAACTGGTATCAAGCGAGATACCCGACAGATTCTAGACCTGTTACGACTCCATGCTGTTAAAATTCCTTGCCTATAGAGCCAAACACAAGGAAATAAGATGGGATTTCTTCCAACATCAAGTAAAGGACCCTGCAAAACACTAAATTTCAGATTCAAATTCGCCAAAGAAACTGGGGAAAGGGTAAAACTAACGACTTTCATAGCATACTGTGTATGCAGCTTCAGCAAATGGAAGAAAGGAAGTCGCTTCCTGAATCTTCTCTTGAGGGGCATCCACAGAACCCTCCAATTTCAAAGGCTGCTTGTGCTTCTGTAGTAATGCCAATCCTGTACAGGATAATCCATTAGGGTCAAGGGCATTCAAAACATGAAAATTTAATAGAAAAAATGCCATGACAAGAGAAGAATTCAAGTGCATAAATGTATTCTATGTTCCTTGAGAAGAACTTACAAGTTTTTAGCTTCATTTGCATAACAGCTAGTTCGTCACATTAAAAAACTCCTTATTCCTTTTTCCTTTCCATACGGGAATATGTCATTTTGTAGCTTATGCTTTAATCGAACTGCCAGACCATATATGGATATAAACCATCACCTCTCATGCCATCCATACAATCAGGAGCTTTCCAACTTCCCCGATCACAATATTCACACTGTTTTTTGGGGGGAAAAGAGAGTGGGTGGGGGTTGGGGAATAGGCGTAGTTAAAGTCCTGTCCTCAACTAACCTTATAGACTATATGATTCTTCCTTAAGCACAATAAGAAACAACGAGGAAAAGGATTTAATATGGATGTAATTATGTAACTTTCTAAGCTCCTGTGGAAAGAAGAGAACTGTGGAGTCGAACAACTTTTATACATGCAGGCAAGGCGATGCTAGAGTACCCAAATACAGAATAAAGGGTATAAGACAAAGAAGTCTTGCCAACTGTGAACAAGTTTATGCCCCAAATTTTGTATGGAAAAAATGATTACATTGACAACCGGTTTTCTAGGTGGTTTTAACTAGTGAGGATAATGCATTGGCATTGGTAATGAAGGTGCCGGCTAGCTCAGCTGGTAAGGTCTTAGGGAGAGGAGTTAAGGGGATATGGGAAGGGTTGCCCCTTGCGCAGCCTAATTGGTTCACCGTCAGTAAAAAAAGTGCATTTAATAGTTGCAAGCTGGTTCCAACTCTGCTTAGTAGGGATTAGTTCCTTTACTGAAAATATGACTAACCAATCAAAGAATTACCACTGCTATAAACCAGAATCCAAGAAAAGTGATATAAGTTTGGTTTAACGCTTTCTTTTCATATGGTTGTTTCTTTTGGTTTTTGTTTTTGACTTTAATGTATAACAAACAAAAACAGATACCATAATCCTCGATCTCAAGTGTCACTTAAACATGCACTATCAGTGTCATGGATTGAGCAGTAACAAAATACGATCATATAATCCCGTGGAAGACTTACGGCATAAAAGCTGAAAGACGAACCTGCCAACAGTTCCAAGTGCCCAGTGCCTGATGCACGGTAAGTAACTAGGTCACCCAATAATTGTGCCACAGAGTAGATTTCATCTTCCTCCATTGCACTCCTAATGATGTCAGCCAAATAACCGGTCAAAATGGTCATAAACATAAAAAGTTGAGAGGCAAGCCAGATTGCTGGGTAGCCTACAGGTATTTGGCACGTCCCATACAGCACAAAGCCTCGCGAATGCCATTGTCAAATACCTCCTGATAATGAGCTTTCCACGCATCATTATGCGTATCATAAAAGGACCTCCATCTGAGAACATCTGACCCGGCAAAGCATTGGAGCAATGCTATGAAGCACAGCAACATGATAAAATACAACAATAGATGCCCCTTCCAACTTCCACTACTTGGACTTGATCCTGATACAAACATAGCCTTAGTTGATGCACACTTCTAATACAGTAGGAAACACGATACAATTATGTTCAATTCTTAAAATTTCAGACCATTAGGTCGTGGGCGAAACCTTAAACCAAAAAGTATGAAAGACATCTTGACACACAAATATGCAGCCCAGGAAACATGCACCACTACCAAGAGCCAAATGTATTAGATCATTCAACAGTAGGGTGTTCACCAGTCCCACCAAGAAAAAGGGTTTCTCTTTTTCTCAGCTTATGCCAAATCTGAAAAGGTGAATCTTGGGAAGGTGAACAATGTTTTACCTTCCATGCCCCAGAGAGGTTGTCCACATATCTTCTTTTCTTAAAACAATTACGGAGAAAATACTCCAACCAAAGAGGACAAATCGTCTTCCAAGACAAAGGCTAAAAGAACAATCAATGCAAAACAGCACGAATCTCTGTGAAGCCAAAGGCAATTACTTTAATGCACAACTAATTGGCCAAACAGACCGATAGCAAGTACTGTATTTGTAAATTGTTCTAGCACTTCCTTTGAAAACACCACAGAAATGCTCTGTGAGCACATTGCCAAAGCACCTTCCTATCGTCCAATCAAAGAAAGTCCATTATGTAATGGAATATCCGTTACATGAATGGATTTTGATTAGCATTTATGCAATTGCTTGCTATGTAAAGGTACTTCTGTAATGATCTCAGCAATGCATATATTGTATTTTATTTATTAAAACATATTTATAAGAATACTTATACATTACAATCAAACAGGTATATGATTGATGATCATATTGCTTTTCAATGAAATAAATATAAAGTAGATAAATTTCAATTTTTCCAATCTAAACAATGAAAAAAATGGAAGGCAACAAATAGAAATTTAAAAGAAAAATTATAATCTCACAACAAAAAGAAATCATCTTTTTGCAATCAAAATGAACAGATGTATGAGATATTTAAAATCTAAAAGATGAAAATACATTTAAAATCAAAAAGGAAAAATTGGTTTACATAATTTTGAAAATTGTCAAAACTAAGTGGCAATGTGCTCGCACTATCAACATAATTTCAATAGAAACATAACTATCCTGAGCTCACACTAGCAGCTAAAGGTATATGGTGCGGGCTATTTTCACTTTATGACAAAAAGTGGGGGTCTCTAAACTCATTGAAAATTTTATTTTGACTCGGTTCCATACAATGACAAAGAGGAAAATGTAGAAAATGAACCTTTTGCATTTTCTAACCACACTCTAACTAATGAAATTTCGAAATATAATTAAATCGGAAAAATAAAATGAAACGCACAATGATTTAAAAACGTAACAAATGCCTCTTACCAAACCACGAAAGTAGAGAAAGCATCTTCCAACTTACCCATGGTACATGCATTTGCTGATCCATTTTGGGAAATGTGTTTACCCACTGCAAATATATGGTAAACAGCTAGCACAAATTGCAACACTGTAACAATTGTTGCAAATCTAGTCCACCAAAGCCATCTCTTGAACCTTATCTGTTTAAAAGACAATACAAATTAGACTCTACACTTTATCACATGAGTAGCAAGAACAAGAAGGTGGAGATAACATATACCCAGTCCAAAGATAGAAGATTTAAACTTTCAATTAGTTTGAGCTATATATGATGTCAAATGGAGTTTAAGATCATTTTGGTTCTGATTCAGACATCAGTGAGTTCTAATTTCTCCATACTTCAAATGTATCTTTGGTTCATTTCATAAATTTAAAGTTGCAGGTGGCTGAGGATATTTTAATATTTTTCAAACTTGCATAGCTGGAAGAGGCTATAAAAGTTGTACTTTTTAGTTTCAAGGCTTTAAGAAGGGGCAGTAAGGCTGTTACAAAGCTCTTCCGTTGAGTTTACATGCAAAACCTGTAAATACAATTTATACCAGCAGTTACATAGATAAGTTCCATGATAAAAGTGGCTGCCCTATATCAACTCCATTACTGAACTCACTTCACTGTCGTATGGCGACTGTGACTATCTTGGCCAGTAAAACATGTTTGATTATTTTGGCTGGTATAACATAACTTTCACTGCATTAATATTGGTTCATATTGTAATTGTCTAAAACCATGTTTTTGTTTATATAATACCTTCCCAGGACCTCCAAGAAAAAATTACTATCATTTTCACAGTCATACAGGCATAAAGCATAGAATCAAAACTTGGTTCCTCGTTACTTAATGGTCGCAGTCATGGTGTCACAGAAGCGTGACGATGCGGATGTTATGTAACGGATTAGGGCCATCATGTTGGGTTTTTAAGCGAATATAACTTGCTTTTAAGCTTTATATTTGCAAAATACATGGATGAATAGCCAGACAATTTACAATTTGTCCTTTTGATAGTTTGAAGAGGTAAATATATATATATATTATATATATATTTTAATAAAAAAAATACAAAACACTACTTGATGGACTATTATTATGTAATAGCTAACCATGCTACGTCTAGCAAAAAATTTGTCAAACTATGGTCATTATGTAATATAATGGCCTTATTTGATTCCATGGTATAAAGGCACCCAAAATTTTTTGCATTCCTTCTTCCACAAGCTTTCCTTTTCTACCTAACTTCAAAATAGAGCAAAATGATGAGTACAAGAGAAGCCCAATAAGCACGAGAAGAGAGTTGAATCCTAATCATGAGTTACTTACAACTTAAGCTTTTAGGATTGATAGTTTGTAGTTTCCTGACATGGTATAAAAGTCTCTCTAATTGAGAAAGTGGAGTTCGAATCCCCACAACCCACTCTTTGTATTAATATAATTTCAAACATGACACAGGAAGTGCACATGAACCCGCGTCTCAAGCCCAATGAGCATTGATGTTAGGGACACAATAGCGAATACAACAATTCATATGCCTTCATTTAACAAGTTAAGGTTTAGCATAGTTAGTTCCTTGACACACCTCATTTCATAGAGCAATTTCTATTTACTTCCCAAAGCTATGCTTTATAGGAACTCTCAATTTCTCATGCGATAGCCTTCATGTCACCAATGCCCTTGAAATTGAAAGTTGTGCAGTGTTGTACTACAAAGCCATTCGCTACCTTCACTCACAAGCTTAAGCATAATTGACTTTTGGCTTCCTGACTTGTTGACAGAAAGCTCACAAATTCGAATCAGTACAGCTCCCCTTTTAATTCAGCACAAGATATAAAATAAGCATGTACACTATACACACTTCAATCCTTTAGCATTTGTATAAGGCCGTATTAGAGTACAAAATCATTCATAATTAGTTCTCTTTACCCAAAGCATTTCTTGATAATTAAAATTGTCAAGGAACCAGTTATACCAAAAGCTTAAGATGATGGGTGCCCAAGAATGGTATTATACTCTAATATGCCCCCTCACACGAATATTCATTAGGCTATAAACGTAAATAGTGCACAGGCCAGCCTCATACCTTGTGCTTAATTGTTGGGATTCGATCTCATAACCTCTTGGTCAAGAGGCTCTAATAGCATGTCAAAGAATCAACCATCCCAAAAGCTTAAACTGATAGGTGAAAGTTCAGAAATAGTTCTATACTCTAACAAATACAAAACTCAAAGTAAAGATGTGAAATTTAACATGCTATCCATGTATAAGCCCGTGGGGTTCCATACTAAAACCAATTGGCATTAAGTAGAGTAAACCACTAATATACTGATCTCTTCTCTCTCAACTCCTTCATGAGATTCTTACTAGACTTGTATCCAGAGTCCTTAACAAAAGAAAGTGAGGAAATTACACGTCTATGGCCGAGGGAAGCCTCATCACCAAATGGTAGAAACGTTAGGGACCAATTTGAACAAACCTAGCAACATCATAGACTATTCTGAACAAAATAAAAGACAAAGAACCAATTTAAAAAAATTTAAAAGTACTAGAGCTCATTTTGAACAAAATAAAAGACGAGGAACCAATTTGAACAAACTTAAAACCACGGGAACCAACAGCGTAAATAACTCGACAATTGAAACAAAACCAAAATACTAAAGAGAGAGAAGAAATTACACGTCTATGGCGGAGAGAAACCTCATCATCACCAACAATAGAAACATTAACCGAAGAACCCAATATAGCAACAGCAGCAGATTGCTGCTCAATTGCGCACCGCACCATGGCAATAATCCTCAAAGCAGAAGCACCCACCACCAACAACAACGGAAAAAGGTGACCCACCATACAGGATCCGAACCCGGATTCCAACAAAACGACCCCCATAACCACAACCGCCAAGTTGGATACTGCAAGCACAATGCTAGTCCATCGCAGATTCTTCAGCAGCTTCTTTGAATACATCATCAACATTGTTCCCCCCAACTTCGAATCTCTGTGGCTTGTTTCATGGGGTAGATTATGAGAATTTATGGTTCCTCATTGAGAATATGAGGTGGGTTGGTTATGGGAATCGATGATTGCGATGGGATTCTGTTTCCAGAAGATTTCTTCTCCGGCTAGGGAGGAGAAGAATATCAGCTGAATTACATCCTTTCTCAAGAAAAGTATAAGAACTTTTTTTATGGTACAAAAAAACACTCGTATAAGAATTAATTTAAAATCATATAATTCTATTCAAAAATAAAATTATATAATTAAGAGTAATAAATTTAATACTCTAAATATATATAAGTTTTCCATAGCTGCGATGTAGGGTTGTGATTAAAGTTTAAATATTATGTTTATATGTCATAATTGATAGATTATATTATTAATATAAATAAAAAATAAAATTTATCTATAATAATTTATGTACATTTAAATTAAGAAAAAAGATTTAATCTTATCATAAATTAAATTTTTTATTTAGATATATGAAGTGCTCCATATTTACATATTTTATTTCTTATTACTGCAATATATTCAGCCTTCACATGTGTGTTTTATTATAATCTAGGTATATTTTGGCTTAAAATACAATAGAGCAAACAAATGTTAAAAAGTAGCAGAATTAAGCGTAATCGAGGTATAATTGAAAACTACTTTGAGAAACCCGATCACGTATAAAAAAGAAGGACCAATTAATTTGTAATTCGGTAACTTAAATGAGTTTTATGGATAGCTAATATATATTTTATGATATTATATATTATATTATATTATTATATATTTATACATATATATATATATATATATAGAAAGAGACACGGGTAGAACTAGGGGGGACGGACCCACGCAAGGACGGACGCCGTATGCCCACCACGCGCTTTTAAATATCGTAAACCTAATTATTTTAGGGATTTTTTGCCACGTCTCCTTTCATCCTCTCCCTCTCGAAGCCGCTACGAGATCTAAATGGTTCTAAAATGCTGAAGTACAGGTGGTCGGAGTGCCGAAATGATCAAAGCAAGGATCAACGTCAACATCCATTAGGGGAGTCTTCAGTCCTTAGTTGTAGGCATTATTGTTTTCTTTCTCAGATTTCATGATATATTAACTCTTATAGAGGAGTAGACTTGTAGTTTAGGGATGAAGGACGGGTAGCCGCCTGTATCTCGGATTTATATTATGCCTTTGACAATGAATTTGTGTTACGTTATATACGCACCCATGTAGGGAATTTATGATTGTGTTTGGTGTTTCTTTTTGTGTGCTTGTAGTCATATTGAGATCTCCAAATTATTAACGTTAGTCAACGAGCTTCTAACCTAGACCATAACATAACTAGTTTTCACGCATGGCTAGGGTTGAGGTTATAGCCAACTATAAACACAATCTTTCATACAGATTAATATTTAATTAGAAGCGACAAAGGAATTTTTTAGTGCTATTGAGATAATCCATGCTACACCTAGGGTGATACGATGGGTTATGCCCTTAGACTAGTTCATTACCCTAAACCCTAACTTAAGTATTAATTCAAGTTTAATATTGAACTAGGAACAAGAAAGGAATTAAATAGTACTAATGAGATAAACCTATGCTATACCTAGAGTGATATGATAAGTTATGCCTTTAGACTAGTTCATTACCGTAAGTCTTAGTTTAAATATTAACCCAGGCTTAGTACTCGTAGCCAAAGCCTCCAAAATCATTGTCATAGTAGAATATAATGACGGGATACAAATAAAGCTACCCTGAATTAATTCTTTGAACTAACCTTAATTGAATTGACAACTTTAGTTTATATTTAGATTTATTAATTCATTCAACAAGCTATTCAAACAAACAAAGTCCGATTTCAACCGCTCATTAATCACTAAATCTAACTTAAATCGGATTCCTTATGGATATAACCCATACATCCCAATTAGTTGCGATGATCTCGTACGCTTGCAAGTAGACGGTTTTGAAACAACCTTTAAAATCACATTAATATAGATATAGATATAAATGCAAGAGTGAAGATCTAAGGAACGAGGAGGGGAAGTGAAAGTATAAAAATTTAAAAATGGGGGGTTGGAGGGTTTTAGGAAGAGAACTTTTAATTAATATATAATATAGATATAATCTATTTTTAAAAAGCTAAATATTTTTACAATATATATTTTATATTTAAATTAGAGTTATCAATATAAAACATTATCGTACTTTATCTAATGTCAATTTAGTCATTTTACTTTTAATTGTTCAAAATTATCTTCACACAAGTTAATAACATATTTTTTAATCGTTTGTCCATATTAGATACACGACCCAATACAAGCCTATCTTTTAGCTTAATTAACCAATTAAAAAAAATTTAACCACCTTGACGTTAATTCTACTATAGAATATAAATAAAATTAAGCAGGTTAAAAATTAATTTAGCCTAAATAATTTAACGTCAAGGGCATATGGGTTTTAAACATAAAATCTTATGCTTAAAAAGTGATTAGTTTAACTACTATACAAAATCGAACAATGTCATTAAGCATGCGCCTTGTGTAGATGAAGAATTAACCATTGTTATTCGCACATAAAATTATAAGGCAAAATATAGTAAAACCCTCCAAACTTTGTAATTAAACACAATACACCCCCTAAACTTTCAATTTTAAAAAAATAACCTCCTAAATTTTGTAATTAAATATAACATACCCCCTTCATTTTCAATTTCAAAAAATAACCCATTGAACTTTGTTATCACACACAACTCATTCTCCAAACTTTGTTACTAAATATAACATATCTCTTAGACATTAATAAAATTAGAATTAAAAAGACATATGAAATTAAAATTTTTGAAATAAATTATGAAAAAATATTTTTTTTTTTGGGAAAAAGCTTGAAAAAATATAATAGTATTTTTAAATTTTATTTTTCAATTTTTTTAAAAATTATTTTTCAATATTTATTTTCACAATTTTAATTTTATATAATTTTTAATTTTAAATTTATTAATCTAATTTTAGATTTTATTTTTTTATTATTTTTATGTTATAGTATTTTTATGAAAATTTTAAAAAATATTTTATTATCTTCTAAATTTATAATGTTATTACTATAATTAATTAAAATAATTATTTTATATAAATATAGGAAAATCCTTTTATCTTTTCCCTAGAAACATAAAGTTACCATCTTTCGTCTAAAAATATAAGTTCTTTACGTTGTATAAAATTAAAAAATTCCTAATTTTTAATTTAATAATTTTTTACTTTTAAATTTATTAATCTAACCAAAATTAAAAAATATTGTTGTATTTTTTAAAGGCTTTTCGAAAAAAAAAATTCATAATTTATTTTAAATTTTGTATATTCTTTAATTTCAAATTTATTAATATCTAAGGGTTGTGTTATATTCAGTAACAAAATTCAATGGGTGAATCGTGTGTAAAAACAAAGTTGAGAGAGCTACTTTTTTAAAATTGAAAGTATAGAAGGTGTATTATGTTTAATTACAATATTTAGGAAGCTATTTTTTAAAATTAAAAATATAAAAAATATATTATATTTAATTATAAAATTCAGAAGTTCTAATTATATTTCGTCCAAAATTACATCACATAGATTTAATTAAAACAAAAGATAAAATCCGTACTTAAGCGAGTATTAAGCGACTGCACGCGTCAGGAGTGCCCATAATCCTTTCAAGTAATCGAAACTGGCCCCACAATTTGTTCACAATTCATTTTAAAAATTAATTATATTATAAATTTATACATATGATCATTAGTAATTAAAAAAATAATAACCTCTATATAATACATTACAAACGTACATATACAACAACAACAACATATCTAGTGCCTCAAGGACTCCCGCATAAGGAGGGTCCAGGAGGGGTGCGATGTACGTAACCTTATCCCTTCAGAGTGATACCCTAACGAGAGGCTGTTTCCAAGGACATGTACAATAAAATACAAAGATATAGGTTAATAGTATTATACTATAAAGTAGATTATACAAGATGTTTTCAATCTAACCAAGACAAATCTATTTCCGAAAAGGGGCATTGATCATATAACTTGTTTTGTACCTCTAAAATCTCATGACTAATGCTGTTGTTTTTGATAAATTACAATAAAAATTATTGGGTATAAATGTATTAAATATTAGTTTTTATGCTGATAAGGATAAGGGAAGGGGGGAGGGGACAAACCCTATAAACTCCTCATAAAGAGGCCCACATTAAAAGATTCAAACCGGGGCCATCCCGATGGCAATCGAAGTTCACTACCTCTCGGCTATGTCCCTAAGGGACATAAATGTATTAAATATAAGAACTATAATGATCTATTTGATAAATTTTGTAATCGCTAGTATTTAAATTGATAATTGCGTAAAGATAATAAAAATAGTATTACCAATACAACAACCGATCCAGTACCTCGAGAGCTCCCGCATATGCAAGGTCGGAGGGAGGGAGGAGGGAAGGGATGTATGCAGCCTTACCCCTTCAGAGTGCTACCGTAAATGTATCCTTTTTATAGCATTTTACACCAAATAACTACATGATAGAACTACTCGTGTTAAAAAGGGTTCGAGCCACATCTTAAATGATATTTTAAAATTTAAATTAGAAATTAGTTCAAGAAGTTACCAATATAATCAATACAAGGTTCGACTTGGCTCAAACATGTCAAGCCCCATATTGAGTTAAGCTATGTCAATATCTTGCATAGAACGATTGTTATTTAGCACGCTGTATGAGTTATAGTATATATATTATCAAGCTAATAACGAGCTAATAACAAACGCTTAAATTATTTAAAAGTTCTAGATGAGCCCTAAACAAATTGTCGGCAAACTCTAACAAGCTGAGCACGTGTTGTTTGAACTCGACTTAGACTAAGCTCATTAACTTATCAAACTCCAAATATAAACACAAATAAGTCTTATTCGACTGCAAATATGAGCAAGTCGTCATCTAACACTTGTTTGTGCTCCTAAGTGGAAATTAAAACTACGCAATATTAAAAAGCATTAGGTTTAACAATATTACGAAGGTAAGAAAAAACATTAGGTGCCTTTTCTAGGAACATAACGACCCCTAATAATAACCCGTCACTAAGAACAAGGCGAACCTAAGAGGGTACCAACACGCAAACACCGGATCCAATTAGAACTTCGAAGTTAAGCGTGCTTGTGTAAGAGTAGTACCAAGAAGGGTGACCTCTTGGGAAGTCCTCATGTTGCACCCCTTAGGTTAGGGGGTTCTCGAAAACCTCTCTTCAGTGTAACCCCCTAAAGGGGGAATGCTGCGTACATCCACCCCCCAAACCCTGCTTAAGCGGAAATCCTTCGGGCACTGGAAATGTTGCCTTTTTACGAAGAACAAGGCGAGTGCACCGACTAATAGGGAAAGCAAAAAAGAGAGGAAAAAAAACTTCGCAACCCAATTCGCAGTCATATTGGCTTCACGGAAATAACGGTAAAAGCTATAACATGCTCACAACTATAACTTGACAAGTAGACATATCTGACAAAACATTCCGAATCTTTCATAGAGGCTTCATTTCGCGCTTCAGAACTTTAATGACAATTTCAATATCACCTTCGACATGAAGTTCCTTATAGCCCATACTTGAGGCATGAATAATGCAATCGCTAGCTACAATAGCTTCCGCTACCACAACTAAGGCTTTGTCTAGATTCCTAGTTCCAACATTAATAAACCGCCCTACATAATATCTACTGAAAGACCCTAACTCTCTGATAAAACTACAAAGTAACTGCTAAGATGTTGTTCTTGATCCAAGTCGGCCTTTCTTTCTTTAGAAGGTAAGGATAACACTAAGCACACCATCGACAGACAACCTCTCCCACTGCATCATTTCTCAATATCATATTTAGGCTCCTTGAAAAATTACCTCCAAGTTCAGCTACTCCTATACTGTAACCTGATGCTGCCATCCAATCTGCTGCCTGATTCCTTTCTCAGCGGACATGGCGTACTCCCACTTCCCTACAATTACACAACAACTGACGAAATCCAGATCGACCCGTTGGCCACATCTAAGTTCTATGACTTATTCGGAAAACTAAGCTGCAAATTTACAAGATAACTCCCATGATGAACACCAATTTCTTCAAACACAGCAACCCCACGAGCAAAAGCAAAAGAGCCAGTCCCACCCACAACACTCAGCTCCTCTCTCTTCTGCTCTCTCAAATCCTTTGCTTCAACACTTAAACTACCAAGAAACTCACTGCTTTCCAATGTCAGATAAATTATGTTAAACTTTGAATATGCAAATTTCTCAACGGGTACTATGAACCCTTGCGCCGCCCCGATTGGTCTCGACGTGTTTTCAGGCCCTTCGGTGAGGACCTGTCTGAAGGTCAGCGCCGATATGGTGTTTGGTGGTGGAAAACGAGGCGGGTTTGAGCTTGGTTTCGGGATCTCGGTCGCGGGGTTTTGGATGTACAAAGAGAAGGTTAGAGAAGGCGGGTTCTGGTGGGGTTTTGGCGAAAGAAGAGATAACAGAATGACCGTTAGAATGGCTAGGGAGAGAGATGTGAAGAAGATGATTTTGGCCAACATTGTGAAGTTTGTTTTTGGTTTTATGGTTTGTAGGAGACTGGTTTTTGGGTGGGGTTTTAGAGGGTTAAAAGAGTGGAACTGGCTACCTAAACCATATTGGAATGAATATGAGTGCATGAGATGCAAAATTTAGTACTCAAAATGATGAAATTGAAAGAAGTTTTGACCTACCTAATCCACAATATTTACCTACTCCTCACTTGATCCAGGAGAATATGCCACGACATGGAGATCGCAGGTTCGGGAAGTTTTGACCTATCCAGTCCAGAATATTCTCCTACCCACGATTGTTAATTGATGAAGTAACGCGATATGAACACAACTGGTTTGGATCTAGGTTTTTAGGGTCAAGTCAGTTATGCATAAGGGAGTCCAATTACGAGATTCTGGATGAATATTTGGATGGAGAACGTCTCTCTAAAGGACATTGTTAGGTTTATGTCTCAAATTACTTGTTTTAATTTTATGGGGTTGCCTTAGGGTCACCGATCGATCGGGAGTGAAGCCCGATCGATCGAGTGATTTAAGGAAAGATTCGGGATTTTTTTGGCAGTTAGAGGGCCGATCAATCGGCTTGTTCCGATCGATCGGGTGTTTCCCGATCGATCGGGACCTCCCCGACCTGCGCCTATAAATTAGGACGCAGGGTTTCATCATCTGTATCCAATCAAAGTTTGTGAGGTGCCGCCATTGAGAGTAAAAGAGGTGACTTTGTAATTCCTCCAAGATTTTGAGTGCTACAAAAGTTTAGAGGAAGTGATTGTAATTCTTTCATAGATCTCGTTCAGAGGAAGTGTCGTTGTAATTCTTCCGTGAAGTATCAATAAAGAATCTCCATCTTCGCCCGTGGTTTTCTCCCCTCTCGATTGTAGAGGGGTTTCCACGTAAATATTATATGTTCATGTTTGTTCTTTCTTTCTCCATATATTTGTTTACTTCTCGTTTTGTGTGAGTCATATTATTTGAATCGAATCAAGTTATCAGGGTTTCACGCTTCCGCATCAAGTTTTATCTTAACAAATTGGTATCAGAGCATATCAGATTTGTTAAGTTTCCTTACAAATTGGTATTAGAGCCTTGTTTATTTCGATTTGGTAATATGACATCCGCAATTAAGACCGAAGTTGAGAAGTTTGGTGGTTAAGGGAGCTTCAGCTTATGGCAGGCTCGCGTTAAAGGCCTCTTGACTCAAAGTGGCTTGAAAAAAGCTTTAGATGGGAAAGAGAAGAAACCAGAGAATTTGACAGAAGCAGAATGGGAGGAGTTAGATGAGAAGGCTCTCACTGCAATTCAGATGTGCCTTACCGATGACGTTTTGATAGAAGTTCTGGAAGTGAAGACCGCTAAGGAGTTGTGGAAGAAATTGCAGGATATGTTCTGTTTTAACTCTGTCTCCAACAAACTCGCAGTTAAGCGTCGGTTGTTCACGTTTCGTATGTCAAAAGGTACGTAACTTAAGAATCACGTCAATGAATTTAATTCAATAATTCAAGATTTGAAAGAATTGGATGATGTTCCTAAGGATGAAGATCAGGCAATGTTGTTGTTATGTTCTCTCTCTGCTTCATATAAGGGTTTTGTTGAAAGCATGATTTATGGTGGTAGACAAACCATATCTGTTGATGAAGTTAAGAGAAACCTACTGAGTGAAGAACGAGTAGATAGAGAATTATCTGATTCTGTTTATAACTCAGGTAGTGGTTTATTTGTGAGGGGGAGAACTGAGTATGATCATAGTGGAAACAAGTCTAAGTCTAGGTATCAAAACCTAACCTATAACTACTGTCATAAGAAAGGGCACATTAAGAAAGACTGTTACAAGCTTAAGAGAAAACTTGAAGCAGGTAACAGGTCTGACCAGAGATTCATAGTAGCTAGTGCTGTGGATGGTCAGAATGAAGATCTTTTATTGTCTGTGTCCGAACCTCAGTCCAATTTGAGAGGTAGTTGGATTTTGGATTCGGGTTGCTCCTATCATGTCTGTCCCAACCGGGATTCGTTTTCCACGTACGAGTTCGTTCGAGGTGGAGTTACTTTGATGGGTAATGATACTTCATGCAAAGTTTTGGGTAGGGGTGAGCAAAAGTACCTGAGAACCCGAAAACCCGAAAAATCGAACCGAAACCGATCTGAAAAATTAGGGTAACCGACTCGAAAATATCCAGTTAGGGTATACCCGACCCGTTGAACTATGGATACCGGTTCGGTTACAAGTATCATTTTGTAAAACTTCCGGGTACCCGATCCGACCCGATATGAATTTTGTATATATTATCCTAAATAAAAAAATTTTAATTTATTTAGAATATTAATCATATTATCTTCACTAAACATTAAGGTTGCATGTTTAATTTTAAATCCCAACAAACATTTTTCAAGTTATGTATTTTTTCCTTTTCTTTTTTCAATAAAGTTTACCCTATTTTTATATTAAAGTTTTTAAAGTTTCAGTACAAAAAATAAAGACTAATGAATCAGTACTAGTAAATTAGTAGAATATCAATACTTTGTTTTAGTTATGCTCTATTTCTTTGTATATAATCCTTGAACTTTCAAATATTTATGAAGCTTTAATTAATATGTTATGGTCATTTAAGATTATTTATAATTTGTTATCATTAAAGTATGACAATTATGTGTATGATTTTTTTAAATTTTAAATTACGAAGATCAAATGGAATGTTGTTAAAATAATTTTATAGTATATTTCCAAACGAGTTAATATAGATAGTTGTTTGTGTCTTTCATAAAATAGTTTATAAGAAATTTTAATTAAACGGGCGGATACTCGACCCAATGTGATCCGACCCGATCCTTTGGGGTACCCGATTGATCTGGGTACCCGACTTTTTAGATCACATTATGGGTAATGATTTTGAAGCTTTTAGTGTTTTGGATACCCGAATCGATATGCGTTTCGGATAGGGTACCCGACCCATGCTCACCCCTAGTTTTGGGTATAGGAACAATTCGTTTTAGGATGTTCGATGGCACTATCAGGGTTTTGAGCGATGTTCGTCATGTTCCTGATTTGAAGAAGAATCTCATCTCTTTAGGTACTCTTGAGTCTAAAGGGTACAGGTACACAGCTGAAGGTGGAGTTTTGAGGGTCGTTAAGGGTGCATTGACAGTTATGAAGGGCAGAAAGTTAGGTACGCTGTATAAGCTTGTCAGTTCCACAGTTGTTAGATCTGTTGCAGCATCTTCATTATTCTTGCTGTTGACAGAACTAGAAATCACAAATTTAGGACGTTTGAGATTGGATCATTCACGTGATAGAGGTCTGTCTGAGCACAGTGTGAGGGGCTCTTTGTGTAGTCAGTCTAAAGGACTAGTGGTCTGTGAACAAGGGCTTTATGGGAAGCAGAAAGGTTTTCGCTTCAAGCAATTCCTGACGAGTAGACGTGTCACGTTTGGTGAGTCTTCATTATTGTCTCCACAGAAGATGTCATCAGTTGTTTGTGATTCAGGTCAAGTGAGTAAGCCAGAGGGAGCTCAGTTGAGTAACACAGTTCAGCAGCAGGTGACTGTTTCAGATAATGTGTCAAGAGCCAACTCAGAGAAGAAAAAAATGGGCATTGCTGATAACCTCTCAGACATGTTCACTCAGTTTCTACCTAGTAGGAAGTTCAAGCTTCGATCGGACTCGGTTAGGTTTCGTGTTTTGTTGAGTTAACCCCATGTGTGGGGTGTTTTGTGGAGAAGGTGGAGGAAATTCTTTTCTGTATGTAATTTGAGCCAAGGTGGAGATTTGTTAGGTTTATGTCTCAAATTACTTGTTTTAGTTTTATGGAGTTGCCGTAGGGTCACCGATCGATCGAGACTGAAGCCCGATCGATCGGGTCATTTAAGGAAAGATTCGGGATTTTTTTGGCAGTTAGAGGGCCGATCGATCGGCCTGTTCCAATCGATCAGGACCTCCCCGACCTGCGCCTATAAATTAGGACATAGGGTTTCGTCATCTGTATCCAATCAAAGTTTGTGAGGCGCCGCCATTGAGAGTAAAAGAGGTGACTTTGTAATTCCCCCAAGATTTTGAGTGCTACGAGAGTTTAGAGGAAGTGATTGTAATTCTTTCATAGATCTCGTTCAGAGGAAGTGTCGTTGTAATTCTTCCGTTCAGTATCAATAAAGAATCTCCATCTCTGCCCGTGGTTTTCTCCCCTCTCGATTGTAGAGAGGTTTCCACATAAATATTGTGTGTTCGTGTTTGTTCTTTCTTTCTCCATATACTTGTTTACTTCTCATTTTGTGGGAGTCATATTATTTGAATTGAATCAAGTTATTAGGGTTTCATGCTTCCGCATCAAGTTTTATCTTAACAAATTGGTATCAGAGCATATCAGATTTGTTAAGTTTCCTTACAGACATGTTCCAAGATCTTATAAGGACATGGCACTCTACAGATGGAACTTCAGACGGAGAACGCGTTTGTTTTCATAGGAGGAAGACCTTAGGAATGACTTGGTTGCACAAGCAAAGGGTGTAGTCGTGTCGATGATTGATGTGGACATTCTTGTATTGAGCTAAGACAAGAACAGCTCGTTGTTGGTACCGTCATTTCATAGAGCCCTTGAGGTGGAGTTTGGCACCCACAATGGCAATGTGACAGGCCTGTGGCGCAGCCTAGTTCCTCCAGACAAAAAGGAAATCCATGTGTGGTTGGTCCTTCTGGAAAGAGTAAATACACAAGAGAGGCTTGTGAGGATATGAATGTTGCAACTGACCACATTTCATGTCGTATATACACTAATGAACCCGAAAACCCAGGTTTACTTGCCAAAAAAGGCGTGGGCCATGGATATGAGATGACAGCGAACTTTCCTCATGATCTCGTATAAATGGGTCGATTCATTTGAGGTGAGCAACCCGAATAAGGAAAAGGTAAGTCTGGATCACTCCGTTCTTTAAAACCATCTAGACATTATGGGAAAGTATAGAGGCTGACCTGCAGAAGGTCACTGACTACCATTAAAGTGGAATGTCAATACCTCGTCCATATATAAAGTCAAACTAAGCAGCAATTTGAGGGGTGCTAAGAGATGACGCAGAACCAAAAGCTATGCCTTTTCACATTACAGGGTTCCACAAGCCGCTATCGAGCAATGCAAGTATCATAATAGAATTCCATTCAACGAACACCATTACATCAAGTGCTACGAACTGCGGAAAGGTGTGTGGGACATAGACGTTTTAATCCTACCAAGTAATTGTGTTCTCAAAACACGGTACATAAATGTAATTATTAGACATCTAAAAAGGGAGGCAAATCATGACGGATTCATTGGCAATATAGGGAAGCATCAGACCACACCATTTTCCACCTGGACATGGTAGCCCGAGTTGGGTCAGCATGCAGGCTGTGTAGTCTAAGCAGGGTCGGACACAGCTCCAAGCAACCGCTTGGGGCCCCAAATTTTAAGTGGAGTTGTTGTTAATTGTTAATATTAATATGCTTTATGATTAAAACTTTTACAATTTGTTGTATTAGTATTATGTTTTTAAGAAAAATGTTATTTATGTAAGGGCTTCATTTGAAATATTCGCTTGGGGCCCCAAAAATGTTAGACCCAGCCCTGAGTCTAAGGAATTGCAATGTTTAGTTGCGACCATTTTAGTATGTTTTCCTTGCACCATCTGTTATTTTGTGACTGGTTTTGGATTTTAGCTGTATCTAGGTAATGCTGGTCTTGACATTTTCGAGAACGGAAGTGAATGTTCCAAATGGGGCCCTTCACGTATAATAAAATTTTCTTTACTAGTCAATAAATTATAAAAATTTAATCACAAAACTTATAAATATTAACAATTGAAACTTTAAACCCCCAGAATTTGGGGGTGCCAAGCGGTTGCTGGGGTTATGTCCAGTAATCTAGGTTGCTGAGGCCACTTTCTAGTTGAAGCCAAAAAATTAAATAAAATGAAATAAATAAAATTTTATGACAAGGTCAGCCTTGATCTTTGGATGATCCGCTAACAGCCTCGGGCCCAATTTTGAACCAAAAAAATTTAATTAGTATATGCAAAATTAAAAAAAGGTTTATTTATATGGTTGCTATATTTTGTCCACTGTGTCAATTTAGTCTTATTACCATTTCTATTGTGTCAGAATAATCCTAAAGCAAAATTAATGTCAAGTTGACGACCGAATTTTTAATAATTCGGTCATGAGTGGGTTTAAATTGGGTCAACAGGTGCATTTGTATTTGATCACTTGCATCTGACATGACCAAGCCATGAAAAATTAAATCATAAACTTAACTTCAAATTTACCATAAGGACTAAAGTTGACGCAATACAAATTGCACAAGAACTAAATTGATACAATTAAAAAGAAAAGGACTAAATTGACAGAGTAGGCAAAATACATGGACCATTAGCGTAAATAACCCTAAAAGAATTACGTGTATCTTGAATGCCTGTCCTGAGCCTCAAAATACTGGAGGCCTGTGATTCCTCTAAGCAAGTGCCTTTCAAACCAAGATGGAGATTATATTGACAAGCCTCTTGCTAGTATGGCCAATTCATGGTAACTCAAATCTCATATAAATAAATACTGGTAACGCTATGAACCGACATATATGAGGTACATATAGAAGCCAGGAGGATATAAGTCAGCACCTGAATGAATGCTACCGACTGAGACAGAGACACCACGAGATACAGTGCCAGTTTCAGCAAAACCTCAACGTTTCTTCCAGCTCCTTCTCATCGGCGCAGTTATATCCCAGTAAATATGCTCTAGCTGTTGCAAAATTAAGAAAAAAAATACAGAAAAAACAAGTAGCAGGGTTGGTAAAACTTCGTGCATAGAAAGAGAGTAAGAAAAGCATGAAAGGCAGATCCCATTTGTTTCTGGCCAAAATCCCTTGAAACGGTGCTAAGTTAGAAAAAACTTTATGTTCCTAAACCGATGGTCCTTTTAGGAGCTCTTTGAACTAAGAGATTTGGAGGTTTTGCCAATATAACCTTCAGATCTATAGAGGGATTGAAGGGCTTATGTTATTAGTTCTTGAGTTTTTTTGCTATTGCACGGTTGTAATTTTGATGATATAAAGGAAAAAACCACAACATGTTTTGTCAAAGGAACAGGAAAGGCAATAACTTGGGCTCTGTTTGGTTCAACGGAAGAAATTTTCCTTGCGAAAATTCACAAATTATTTTGAATTACATATATTGTTTTAAAATTTTTTCTGGCTAAATAAACTAGTTCCATTCTATAAATTTGTATTGGGTTCATGTTTAGCCAAGTTGAGAATAAAGTGAAGTATATGACATACAATTACGACCGAAAACGTTTTCCTCTCTGAGAAGGAAAGTCAATTTCCTCTCAATGGAGGAAACATTTTCCATTTATGTGGTTGTTGCAATGAGCTTGTACAAAGAAACAATAGAATAAGGACGAAAATGTTTTCTGCCAAACAAACGGCGCCTTGAAAATGGGATGTGGGAAAGCTAGCTCTACCACTAATGGATGCAATATTAGCATTTTTAATAATTTCTTATGATGTCGACATAAGCCCATAGAGCTAGTGCCCCTATCATTCATTTTCCAATATATGTTGCTTTTATTAGGTATTTATGGATCAGTCATTTTCTTTCAAAAACTGTTGCAGAGATAAGGGCAGTTTGTTTTACCAAAACGGCCTGCCCCCATGAATGGTTCTGCTTCATCTGGTGCAACACCCTGCTGCTGCTCCTGCATCACAAACGAGCGTCAGGAGGAGGA
The DNA here is from genome assembly GCA_018398585.1 of Simmondsia chinensis. Taxonomy (NCBI): domain Eukaryota; kingdom Viridiplantae; phylum Streptophyta; class Magnoliopsida; order Caryophyllales; family Simmondsiaceae; genus Simmondsia; species Simmondsia chinensis. The sequence continues at coordinate 4,829,569 of JAGTTD010000023.1, read as the reverse complement.
TCCAGTAAGAATAACACACGGGGACAGCCTAAGATGTTGTCCCGTTTACAAACAGTCGACTCAACAGAATCTCCAGTTCCAAAAATGGACTCAGGCCTTCAGTACCATTTCTATTTGCAGTTTTTTAGTTTTCTAGGCACTAAAACCCATATTTTGGAAAATATTTTTCTTAATTTTAGTTTCTTATTGTCAGTTTTTTCTTAATTGCAGTGAAAACTAAAAAACACAAAACTAAAAAAACTTTTTTTAAAACTTAGCCTTTAGTTTCTAAAAAGCCAAAAACTACAAACAAAAAATTATATCAAATAGGCCCTTAGCATTTCAACAACCTCCTCCCTCCATTCTTTCTATGAGGAAAGTACAGCAAAACAGAAAGGAGAAAACAATGGAAAAGATGCGACATGAGGGAAAAAAAACAACCAGGGTACAGGACAAAAATGGACCAAAAACACCCTGAGTATGAAGAGATTTTGAAATTTATTAAAAGAGATCCGTGCACAGGTCATCACTCAAAAATGCCAAAATCTCAACACTCAACAACAAAAATAGACCCGGTGCCTCAAGGGCTCCCACATAAGCGGGGTCTAGGAGGGGTGGATGTACGCAACCTTACCCCTTCAGGGTATAACCCTGCCGAGAGGCTGTTTCCGAGGACCCCCAACCTTATAGGGTTGGCAACACGAGGAATTCTCAGGAGGTCACCCATCCTGGTACTACTCTCGCCCAAGCACGCTTAATTTCGGAGTTCTAATAGGATCCGGTGCCTTAGTACCTGGTAAATGAACCCTATATAATTACAGTAGGATGAATTATAATCATTAAATGTAATTTATGCATGACCTCTATGGAATTAATTTTGTTTTGAATTATGAATTTATTCATAATTTTGATAATATGAAAACCATATTTTCGGTAGTTGTTGAAATCAGACTAGTTCTTTCTAAAGATAACTAAGTTGCTAGTATTCACAACAAGATCACTGGACTAGCGACGTTGAGGGAAGAAAACAGGAGGCATACTGAAAAAAAGCGACATTCCCAGTGCCCCAAGGACTCTCGCCTAAGCAGGGTCTGGGGGGTGGATGTACGCAACCTTCCCCCTTCAGGGTGCTACCCTAAAGAGAGGCTGTTTCCAAGAACCCCCAACCCGAGGGGTGCACGAGGACTTCCTAGGAGGTCACGCATCTTGGTACTACTCTCGCTCAAGCACGCTTAACTTCGGAGTTCTACTGGGATCCGGTGTTTGCGCGTTGGTACCCTCTTAGGTAGGAGGCATACTGAAGAAATACAAAGTACAAAAATTCCCAAGTACCAAGAGTTTCTGGAAAATGTTAAAAGGCAGCAGAATGGTACCATAAAATTGAAAGAAATCATTCCCATCAAGCGGTTGTCAAATTCAAAAATTGTGATTTTTAAGGATAAGTTAGTTGATAGGATTCACTATATAAGATCAATCCACACTAAGCAACACCTGCTGTAAAAGCAACTGAAGGCCAAATTGAAGGCTATATGCTGATCTGGCCTTTCGGGATCAGATCACTGCAAGATCAATTACAGGCCATTCGTAATCATTCGTAAATAAATACATACAGCTTGAATAATTTGTGAGGGTAGTTCGGTTAAACGAACCTTTATGTTTTTAAGGCATTCATAATCGAGTTTTTCTTGCCAGTGGAAGAGCGTAGGCATAAAGCCATGTCTAAGGGCATTTACTTGGCAAGGCTGAGACAGGGCACTGCTTCCGAAGGCTTGCAGCAATGTCTCACATTTCAGTTACATTTCATGTATTTATTCTTGGAAATACCAGGACTCACAAAAGATTTAAAATAGTAATATTTCAGGCGCCAAGTTCTGGCTCAATAGGAGCCATCAGAGGAGCAATTTTGTGTCATGTCCACGTTAATAAATTGCAGAAAGCCATTGTATCCACTAAAACGGTCGACAGCAGGTAATAGCATTATATTTCTCACCCAAAAGAAGCTCCACATTTTTGCTCCTTTAATCATAAATTATTCATAGCGTGGCTCAAATTGTCTATGTTGTTATCAAATAAAAAAGATACTGTCACTTCGGATCAAAAAAAGATACTGTCACTAGAATCTGAATGTAAGTATTGGTGAACAAATAGGAGATTTATAGTTTTAGGGAGGGGTATCTGAACAGGCTCAGAGTGAGGGAGGACGAGGCCCTATACCAACAAACAGGTTACTAGAGGGAAGTGAAGTTCATCAAAGTAAAAATAGACAAATGAAATAATATACAGAGAGATATCAACCAAGAAATAACTTAACTAATCAAATAATCAAGCTTATCATCAAATATCGAGTTCCTAGAAATTAAACATCGACGATAAAGAGCATAGCAGAGAAAATTCAGAGGTCAAAGACTAAAAGTAAGGACAAGAAGAAACAGATACGATGCACGTATGCAACATAATTTAACTTACAGTATCTGCTTCTGTTTCGTCAGGTGAAAGTAATCTGTCAAAGCAACGTCCTGATACCGTACAAACCAAGAGCTCGTTCGCTGGATCTGGCACAATTTCACGGCACGTTTCATCACATACTGTATCCAAACCAACAGAATACAGACATCCACATTAATTTATATAAGTATAAATACAGTCAAGCAGATACAAGGAAGGAATCATACCATGGACATTTCCAGTCCTCTCACAGACAAAAACATTCCCAATCTGAAAATAAGAACACCTTTCCCCAGAACACTCATGATCAAGGACCACCTTGTCAATCAGACCTCTACTAGTTTTCCATATGGATACTTGATCAGCAATTGTTTTGTCCAGACTTATCCGATCATCATTCACCTTGTCACACACAAAATATATACATATGGGTAAGACAGAAATGTTCTTCAGAGTAGATAACATGCATGAGAATTATGAGGAAACAAATAAACATATGGTATCATATCATACTACAAAATAAAAGGGAAGAGGCAGGCACAGCAAGCCCATGAGACTTCATATCATCGTGTGCATCGAATAGCCTAGTGAGAATCAAGAGAAATGGCATTTGTAAACTTTAACATTGTGTTAGAACAAGATGAGTAATATATATTTCGTGCCCCCCCTTCCCCAGACATCGAAGACCACCCCCATAATTTGAGCCTTAATCTCCCACATTTTTCTCCCTTGTCACACAAAATATTTGGAAAAACACAATATGCAAGCAAAGAGTCAGAAAGGGCAGAAAAACATTGTGCTCAAACAGAACAGAAAGACAAAATAAGAGCAACCACAGATTTAAGAACATCCACCAGCTAAATGCGATGGCTACTTTATTGGAAAAAAACTTGCAGTCCTTGCAAGGCAGGTGCGCAGAGATATTCAGCACCCATTACAATCCAACTTGATCGGCCGAGTTAGATACTTCCCAATAGGTACAGAAACACACTTCAATAGGGGGAAGTGTCACTGACTCAGGCTTCCTTTGTTAGTTCTCTTTCATTCTTTATGAAACATAAAAATTAAAGATAAAACAAATAGACTTGTCCACCTCACTCAAAAGTTCTACAATCCGACTATTTTCAAACATATGCAATATTTGCTGCTCTTTGAATTCTACATTGCTTCAACAAGTCCTACTACTCCATATAACATTTAAGAGCAAAAGTGAAGCAAGAGAAACAGCTCGATCACACTGAACCTACTCATATAGACAGGCTATCACCAGTCATAACCCTCTGTTACCTGAGAAGGAAGTGGTGCTTGACTTCTCTTAGCCGCATGCATCTGAATGTAATACTCTTTGAACTCAGGTTGGCAATCCTTGACAGATTCCATCATATCCTCCTCATCACGCTGCAGAATATATCAATCCAAGCAAGGTGAACCAAATGGTAATAAGAGCTTAAAAGATAACATAAAAAAAAGCCCAATCTTACATGACACGGAACACGAGTGTGTCCTGAGAACCCCAAATGGAAGGGGTCAGAAAGTCCAAACCAAACAATCACCAATACAGCCACAACTATACTACATTAACATACCCTCATTTTATTTCAACATCCCCGTGAACTGCATTTCTGACAATGTTAAAGAAATAGTTAGTTTAATACAGAAGAACAAAAAATACCTGAATATATAACTTTTTCCAAGCACATTCACGCAATTTTTTCATAGGAGCCTCCAATCCCCACCGCAAGCAGTATCTACAGAAAACGCACACTCCAATCACTTTTTAATGAAAAGAACTTCATCAACATACATTTATGGGAAAAAACGTTCACAGTTGCAGTGTCAGAAGAGTGTATGTTATTGACAATGCACAACAGTCAAAAAAATAACTATGCACACAGCAGGAGCAGGAACAGAAGCAAAAGTGAAAAGCATGCATTTACAGAAGTCTTTAGGGCTAAGAGTGGAGGGCAGGCTCATATTAAAATATGTTAGGTACATACAAAAAACTATCGAAATATTATCAATCGATCCAAGGGTACATAACATCTTAAAACAAAGTTAAAGGCCTGTGAAGAGTAACAAGCTAATATATGATTTTTCTTCCTTTCAGAGTAGATGTACTCACAAGCGACGCCACAAGGATTCATCAGATGCCGCATAACTCAAGAATTTGCATACTTGCGAGCATGAAATGAGATCCTGCAAGCCCCAAAATTCATTCCATTTATCAGAGAAAACTAAAAAAAGACAGTTCTTGGGGTATCAATAGCAAGAACAAAACAAACAAAACAGAAGAATTTAAGCAGAAAATAGGAACCTCTGAAGATAAGAATTTGAGGATATGATGAAACAACTCAGGCGGAACTTTGCTCAACATCCCACTTTCTATCCTCCTTGAAACCATTTGATTAGCACTTGAACTTCCATTGTTGGCAATTATACTTGATGTTTTGCCATTCAATGCACTTTCTCCATTTACAATACAATTGTCTTTCTTGGTTTCTGTATTATCCTCGGTGCGCAATCTCTTAGCAGCTCTGTCATCCATCTTCGATGACTCTTCATCCTGTCGTGACCAAAAATGATAATAAAACCCATAAATGCAAGTCATTTACACTGTTTGATCCCTAATGTTTTTAAGTTTGTTCAAATGAGTCTCTCATCTTTTATTATATTCAAAATAGTCCCTAATGTTTTTAAGTTTGTTGAAACCGGTCCCTCCTATTTTCTTTTGTTTAAAATAGTCTGTAATGTTTTTAAGTTTGTTCAAATTGGTCATTCATCTTTTCTTTTGTCCGAAATGGTCCTAATATTTTTTTAGTTTATTCAAATTGGTTCTCATCTTTTCTTTTGTTACAAAATAAAGTATCAGGGATTGTTTTGAACAAAACAAAAGACGATGACCAATTTGAACGAACCTAGAGATCATTTTGAACAAAAGAAAACGTAAGCAACCAACAGTGTAAATAACATATCTCTCGCTCAACCCTAACTTCGAACTTTCATGCAATCCTTTCAAAAAAATCTCAAATCTCCACCAGAAAATCATCCCAAAACCTTTATGTAACCGTCAAAATAAACATTAATTGACCATCAAACTGTAACCCCCGCATGAACAAATTACACGAGATTTTCACGGACAAAATTACAAAAAAGCGAAGGCGATCATCAAACCTGATCGGAGACTTCAGAAAGGACCTCAGATTCGAGAAATTGCGCTAGATTTTCATCTTCATCGTCCAAAATCGACATTTTTGTTCGGTTCAGTTTCAATTGAAGATTCGAAGCATAAATTTCGACAAATCGTAAAATTCAACTGCCGACGCCGTGGAATCTACTTCCGCCGGAAAACTTCACCGGCGGCGAGAGATCTCTCTGCAGGGACGACGGCTGAAGATGATAACGTCGGTTATCGCTTAGTGGCTCGCTCGTCCGGTCCCACAGGGGTTGGGCTACGCGACCTTTTTGTTTCTTTTTTTTTTTTTTTTTTTTTTTTAAGATAAATTACATATTGGTACCTCTAAAATTTGATGTAATAATTTTTTAATTCAAAAATTTTGTAAAATAATTTATTAATCTACAAATTCTAATCTAATTATTTTTTTAGGCATATAACATTAATATTTTGACCAAAAGCTGACATGTAAAATTTAAAACAATTCAAAATAAGTATTAAATTTGAAAAAAAAAATGACATTTTGAATAAGGGTATAAATATTCTTTCATGTTTGCGGCACTTTATTTTACCTAAAATTGGATTAAAAAAAATTTACACTAGAACTTGTATATTAATAAGTTATTTTATAAAGTTTATGAATTAAAAATATTATTACGCCTTAGGTATTAATATATAATTTACCCTTTTTTATGATTTTTTTTTTTTTTAAATGAGGTTACGTTACACTAAAAAAATTATTTTATAAAGTTTAGGAACTAAAAAAATTATTACACCTAACTTTAAAATACTAAATTACTAATACGTAATTTACCCTTTTTATTATGAGAATTTTTTTTTTTTTTTTTTAGCTGAGGTTATGTTACGCTACCTTTTATTCATTGTATTAGAATATCTTTTATTTCTAGAAATTAGGTATCTAGTAGTAAGCAATGGTTAATTTTGGGCAATTTTAATTTTTACGCTCTTAATTTTATAAAATAATTTTTTTAAGTAAACATAGCTCATTAAGTTGTTTAATTAAATTTAAATTAAACTTGTATATCAAATTTAACGATTAAGTTATTACCTAAGGCGCCGTTTGGTTATCATATGAATTGAATTCATGTCGGAAGTTTTATTTCATGGGATTCAGTTTATGTTTCAACTTTTTTAGGAAAATAGGTAAAATACTTTTGGTTGTTAGTATGAAAAAAATAGAATTTTCTTAGGGAGGATAGTTAAAAACGAAGAAATTAAAACTAACAAAGGAGAAAGCTAGGTAAGTTACTTCCTTCATTTTGAAGGAGCAATTTTCACTTCCTGTATTCTGTCTATTTCCTGCCAACTAAACAAGAGATAAATCCGTACTTCTCATAAATTTCTACTTTATGTGTTTACTTCCTACGTATAAAACGAAGCCTAAGTTAAAAAAATTGAAGCTTCCTTATTATTATCTTAGAAAATCATGTTTCGAAAGCTTTTTAAAAAAGACTTAGATATAAATGAACAAATTGTATTTAGTTTGTCTTAGATTTAATATTTATGAGTGATTTGCATTTAATAACATATTTCAAGCAGTTATTGTTTAAAATTAAATGTACATGGACTAAATTGTATTTAAAAATATTCTTTAAAAAGTCAAATTAAACCGTGTTAAAAAAAAAGGCTAAATTAAATATTTGGGAGGTTGCATATTCAGGAAAATAATTACGTCTAATTGTAAAATTTAGGTGATTACTTCACGAAATTCAAAATGCAAAGAGTTAATTGTGTTTAATCATAAATTTTAGGGGTGGGTTGTTTTGAATTAAAAGTGCAATAAATTAATTGTATTTCTTAAAAACTTCAATGAATCTCGCATTAATTTGCCTAAGTTTTTGTGAGCTCCATTTGACATAGTTTTTCTTTGGGCAATTTTATTTTAACAAATTTGAACTTAGGTTTTAGAAATACTTTACTTTTTATCTAATATTTACAGTTTTCACTCAAACTCAAAAATTGAAAACAAAAACTATAAACCAAAATAAAATTATTTCGAAAACCCAAATTTTAATTTTCTTAAAAAGTCAAAAACTATAAAACAAAAAGTCATATTAAACAGGTCCTTAATAATTACAGAGGTTGTATTTGTCCCAAAAAATTTAATAAGAAGCAATACGAAACAATGGCTTCTAAGGTGCTCCCCTTTACTTTAGGTGTCGTCTTTTTGGCGTGTTGTCTTTCCTATTGGTGTCCCATCGTCTAGTCACAAACAGAGATGGCAATGGTGCGGGTATAACCACCATACCCACTATATTTTTTATTTAATTAATTTTAAAATTAAAAAATACATATTTAAATTTAATTTCTTAAATTATTTGTTAATATTATTAAAAATATAATTAAATTTTTAAAAATAGTATTAAATAATTAATACGAACGGTATGTATAATCGTTTAATATTCATATTAGGGTCAGTATAGGACGGTTAATGGAGATCCATTAGATACCCACAGACAATGGGGCGGATATGGGCATAAATTTGTACCTGCAAGAGTGGGTATGAGTATCCATTTTATACCTGTGACAGATAATAAGGCAGGTATAAATATGAATTTGAGTATTAAATACGATTATGCAAGAAGCACCCTCCAATACCCGGCCCGCCTCATTTCCATCCCTAACTAACATCTCCACCATTATGTTCAGTTGATTCTTTGTGGTAGGTTCTTAAATTCCGTGGGCTTATTCATGGATTATCTGTCTTTCTGTGTGCTCACTTGTAGACGCGGAATATCAATCCGATCATTGAAAAACAAATTCTTAACACTTTTAATACTCGTATTCCTTTCTCAATCACATGGTTGGCTGCATCAAGCAACACGATCAAATCACACTCAATCACGAATCAAACGTCGTTCAAGACCCTGCAGCGCTCCCAGTCACGATTAAGGTGTTCCAGAAAGGCCCTGTTTGTTTTGACGAAGAACTTTTTCAATCTCAATTATATTATTTCTTTGCTAACTTCACATCAATAATTACAATTACAGAAAATGTTTTCTTCCATCAAGAGAAAATTGACTTGCCCTCGACTGAAAAAGTAAACATTTTCCTTGATGAGGGAAAATATCTTCCAAAGTAATCTCATATCATATGCCTCACTTCAACCTCAATTTGGCCAAATATAGACCACACAAAATTGCAGAATAAAACAATTTCCTTAAATAGAAAGACGAATTGTTTGCTTGGTCTTCCATCTCAGTTCCCATAAGAAAAATGTTTTCATTTGAACCACCATCTCAATCCCCATAAGAAAAATGTTTTCCTCTGAACAACCATCTTAGTTCCCATAGGAAAAATTGTTTTCCCTTAAACCGAACAGAGCCATACATCACAAGAGCATGGGACTCGCTCCATACCGAATGCATTTGAGACAAAACATCCCAAGTCATACAACATCATAAAATTCTTCAAATACACCTAAAATTATCAAGGCTACCAATTCACATCTAGGGCATGTCATAGAGCAATGTCAAGCTACATTACTTAAGTCAAATCATGCACAGAAACTATCATTTAACAGTTCAAAAATATCAAACCATTGGCAAGAAAAGGAAATTTAGATGGCACACCAACAGTTTGCCAGTGACCGTTCAGCCGGTTTTTTTGAAGTGCTTCGACAGCAACCGTGCAACTTCTAGGAAATCAACAGTGTCCTTATCGTCGAAGATCGTCTTCAACCTCTCGTCGCATAGAATCTGCTTCTTATTGTCGGGATTCTGTAAGATATCAAATTCAATGACTTCATCAGTTAAAAAGCCAAAGCAACACTCTCTATTTTATTTGTTGCATTGTCGATCTGAACGGGTTAATGTGTTAGGAAGCAAACGCTTTTGGAGCTAGAAGACCCACTTTTCAAAAACGGAAGAAATTTGACCCATTAAAGAGAAAGAATGTATAAAAAATTAAGGACAAGATATCCTCAAAACATAACTATGTAACATCATAAAACCACAAACTAATAACATAAAGCCCCACAGTCATTCGTAAATCTAGTAAGCTATGTTAACGAAACTCCCAAAGCTCTTTGTCCAAAAAACTCCTACAAGATCTCCTTTTTCCATATGAAATTAAATGGTAAAACGAAGACTTAGTATACAATGACAAGACATTAGATATTCTTCCCCCCAGTAATCAGTATCCACTCAAAAATAACCCCAACAATAAGCAATGAAATGTTTTCACTTATGAAAAGAAACTAAAAGCCTCAAGTACATCATATGCCACCTTACTTTAAACAAATGGTAAAAAGTCCCATTAGGTTGCATAAGGAGGCAATCCTCCCCAAATCCCCCATAAATCCCCTCACCCCTGATGAAGGTGGGATTCGATCACAGGTCTCAGGTACCACCCCATAGACTTTACCAGCTGAGCTAGCTGGCACCTTCACATCGCATGCCGCTCAGTAGCAACCAAGAATGTGTATTCCTTGGCCGGTTTTTGAAATGGCTGCTCTGCATGTAATCCGTGTTCTCAATCTCGATGGGATGTTCAAAATAGGATGCATACCACATTGAATAGATGACGCTTTACAATATTTCTAAGCGCAAATAAAATTGTAGGAGCTGCAATGGACATTAAAGCTATTATATTACCAGCGTGGCTCCTAAGCCACTGAATCTCAGCATTTGCATTACTTAATAAAGCCAAATAAAGGTCTCATGAATTGCTGAAGAAATGGAGAAGCGTTGTTGATACAAAGGAGACGGGCAGCAGCTAGAGAGAAACAGACTATAAGCAGCAAGCAAACCTAGGCCTAACCCAGCTCATCTATCTTTGCATCTGGAACTTCTAGCAAAATTCAACTTTCCACTCCGTCCCTCACAATCTTTTCTTTCTATTTTGATTACATTTACGACACTGAGCAGAAGCAACTCGTCCTGCCAAATCAATAGATTTGCTTTCAGATTTTGAACAAAATTATACAGTCTTAAAATTTATGCATGTCTCTAGTCATCCTGCCCACGTTAGGTTGAGCAGTCACATGTGTACATATTTGGGCGTACTTTCTCATTCCATCCACCAAATCAAGTGACTCTTGGACAACCTACTTCAGAATTTAATTAGAGAAGCTAAGTAAAACTGACAGTTTTTAAGTGAGTGACATAATGTCTTAAAATGTGGGATTGTTTGGACCAACTTGGACTTGCTTCAGGTTTCTACTTGCTATGGCAGTTATTTTCGAACAGATTGAAGATGGACGCCTATTTCTTAATGATTTGAGACCATAGAATCAAACCATGTTTTGTGACGCAGTCGCAGTCGCAGTCACAGTCGCAACGAATGAATAACAGGTCATGACGAACAAGTCGAGTTTTTTAGGGAACATATGTTTCTTTTAAACCTCAATTTTGCAAAAAGAAAATATTATGAAAATCCACACTCAATAATTTTAATGCCTTTGATAGTTCTAAGTAAACACATTTGTAAGTGTGTTATAATAATAATATTCAGTACATATCAGTCACGGTGGCTTTCACATACGTAAAATGACAAAACGCTTGATAGTCGAAATAACCATAGTAAAACCTCGGTTTAGGCTTGAATACACATGCATGCGCATTTTTCCCATTTAACTAATCCATGTGCACATATAACTTCTATCGATAACACCCCTCCCCACTTTCTGAACCAAAGAAAAGCTTCAATGATTTTGGCCTTTCGCAATAGCTTGACATAAGCCACATTTTGGACTATGCCCTTTCATAGGGACTTTACTACAAGGGAACTACATGAATTCACACATCTAAGCCACATTTTGGATCAAGTTCGTTTGTCTTCATTAAATGACATGAGGGGTCAGGTGTTGGATGGCTCTGACACTTTTACTTCTAAATCTTTCTTTCATCATCTTACATTAAATAATCAATTTCCAGTTTTCCCCTAGTGCTCTTATGTCTGTCTGGAAAGCTAAGGTTCCCTTTCGAATCAAAGTCTTTTTTCTTTACTTCTTAACAAGCTCAATACTCATGATTGCCTGCAATAACTTAGACCTTTTAAGGCTGTCTCCGGGATCTGTGTTATGTGCTTCCAAAGTGGTGAGATGCATGATCATCTATTTTTGCATTGTAGAATGGCTTGGGATTTATGGTGCAAATTTTTTTCTCTTTGGCCAGATGTGGGTGGCTCCAAGATCAGTTGACAGTAGCCTTATGATGAAATTCCATAGCATAAGGAAAAGGAAAGACGCTATTCACGTCGACCAAAATTGTTATTCTTTGGTACATATGGTTAGAAAGGAATGCTAGGATTTACAAAGATCAATATACACCAGTTCATTTCTTGTGGGAAAAGGTGGTCTTTTTAGGATCTTTGTGGACCAAGAGCTTCGGGGCTTTGTTGATATAGCCTTAGCTGATTTGCAAAGGGATTGAAGGGCTTTGTGTTATTAGTTGCATTTTTATTTGTTTTATTTGGTTGTGTTTTGAGGACATCTTGTCCTTAATTCTTTGTACATTCTCTTTCTCTTAATGATATTTCTTTTTTCAATCCAAAAAAAAAAAAAAAAAAAAAAAAGCTTGACATAAGCCTTGATAGACTCATAAACAGAATAACAAACAACATCCAAATAAGCAAAGATGCCACATCAAGATTATGGAGTTCAAAAGAAAAATTATTCATGGAAATGCAAATGAAACTCTCGAATTGGTTTGCTAAAGTTGTTGAGAATTTTCTTGTGATTTTCTGCAAGTATCTTATATATTTTCATGGTTTATAACAATGAAATTAACTCACGGTCCATGCTTGCATCGTGGTTGCGATAGTAAAAACATGAGCAGGGTGTTGCAGGCGTTACATATCAGGTTTTGTGGCAATTGCATGGGGTCTTTGGGGGAAAAGGATGCTTTTAAGGCTTATGTTTGCAAACTGTTTGAATGAGAAGCCATACAACAATTAATTTGAATACCTTGTTGATAGTTTTTAATGTGTCAACAACAAAAGCAACTTCATGTAACTGCTTGATCAAAATCCATGAAGTAATGGCCATTACCTGATGTAGAGGCCTTGATTTGATTCCGCGTTTATAATCAAATTGCTAGCCTCAGTTGAATGAAATGTCTGAAACTCCGTCAGAACCATATCAGGCTGAGTTTTCTTAAATGAACCCTTTTTTTGTGATTTTGACCAGCTCCATTTCCGTATAATATATAGATACATGCCTCAATTTATTATTGCATTTGAATTATTGAAACATATGTAGAAGAACAAAATTCTTTTTCACATGGCTTTGCACCATTTGAGATCCTTGATGTGACCCTTTGGAATAGAACAGCTAGGGTATGGCCAGGATGGTGACCAGATGCGACATGGCAGTCAGTATGTTTAAGCCTTGGCTAGAGATGAAGGATTGTTTTTTGGGCCCTAGGGCCTTGAAAAAGACTTAGGCCTTGGGGCTGGTTACTGCACTAACATACGTCAACTATATAGGGTTAGCTTGCAGATCATCGACTCTATGCATGTTCTATTTGGCTGGAGTTGAGTCCTCCTAGGTCTAGTCAATGACAGCTTATTCTCTTTTCTGACACCTTAGAAAGACTCTTTCTTCGTTAGGATGCCAAAGGATTCTTGTATCCATATAGAAAAGGATAGTTGTCATTTGCATATAATTGGAAGCAATGATGAATGAATTTTTGTATTATTATTTGAAGTTCCTTATGTGTTCTTAAAATGAACTTTGTACTATTATTTAAAGTTCCTTATGGGTTCTTAAAATTTAACTGTTTCGTAGTGAATTTATTGGATGATTATTTTTATATGATTATTTGCTTCACTTATGACGGCACCACTGACGTAACCACCAGATGGATATCAGGTGTCCAAGAACCCACAGAATATTAAATGCAAATGTGGATCAAATTTCAGGCAACTAACCACAATTCTGATGTATGTGCATTGAGTCGTGAGCCCCTTTAGTAGAATTGATTTCTTTGTCGACTTCTGTTAGTTAACGCTCAAAAAGGTCTCACAAATTCATATGTATATCATATAGACACATGCAACCATTGTTGGAAGGGACATATATCAAATAAGACTTGCCAACCCGAAGAGTGAGTCCCCATCAACTATAATCAATACCACTTATTAGTGTGTTACATATGACAGCATATCGGCAACTTAATTATGCTCGCTTGAAAAATGTGTTGTCATTATCACCTAGCCTTGTAGGCATCCTTTGTGATTCCCACAGCACGAACACTCTTGGTTCAGAATTGGTTACAAATACATAAGGCAAGAAAGGAATTAAGGCTCCGTTCGTTTAGATGAAAAAGGTTTCCATTACATTTCTCTAGTTTCATTGTACAGATAAATAACAATCCTTATGGAATCTCCATCAACAAGAAGTTGACTTCCCTCAAGGAGAATAAATCATACTTTCCTTTTTGCCGTAATGTCACGTCCCATATCTTACTTTAATCTCAACTTGATCAGGCATGAATTCTATATGAACATAGATAACGAAATTATTATTCTCAGCTAAACAAACAAAATCTTTTAACAAACCAATACCTATTTAGAGAAGAAAATTTTCCGAGAGGAAAATATTTTCCTTCGAACCAAATGGAGCCTAATAGAAGAACCTTATGACATATGTTGGTAAACGGTAAAGGACGAACCCAAACCTTATGACATATGTTGGTAAACGGTAAAGGAAGAACCCAAAAACTATCATAAGCTTGCCTCTATGAGTTTCCACCTAGTGTCTCACGTACTCTCAAATAAGCAAAAGTTCCCATTTACTTAACCGTAACTATACGTAGAAAGCACCCACAATTCACACTATAAATTTCGGAATATAAACGAGGCTAAAATTGAGCTGCAGGAAAGCAAAAAAGGAATAAAACAGGCCACCGAAAAGAACACTAACATCATAAACCCTAATACAGGACAATATATGGAAAGGGTAGAATAATTTAGAATTGGTAGATTTCAGTATCTAGCTTTATATTAACTTTTGACCCCTTCTATATTTACTTTTAAGCCCATAGTTCTCTTTATAAGTAAAGGAGTTGTAATAGTGTTAATTATGCCTGAATGAAATGGAAATTGGCCCATCCCCTCATTATTGCTATCGCTCCCCAGTTTCACTCTAAACTTCTCTTTTCTATCTCCATTTCTCCTAATTTCTATCCTCTCCCTGCTAAACCATTTTCTTATAAATTAAAGTTCCGTTATCATTTGTAAGACGCCTGAGGCACTGGGTTGTTGTTGTTCATGTTGTTGTTCATAACAAACCCTAAACCCTAATACCAATAAATGTTAAGCCCTAACCCATATTGCTTGAGATTCATACCTTCAATATTACAATCCAAACCAGAATCCCACAATGAAACAAGATTAACGCTAATTCACCGAAATCTAACAGGGCAATGCTACTACACCCAGTTCAAGCACAACATAAAAGTCCACCAAAACTGAGCACAGATTATTTGAAGAAGTAACAGTGAAACACCAGGCCTTAGGCTTGGCTTAGGAAGTTGACATGTATGAGATCTACTTATAAACCAAAGTGGGCATTATATCCTAAAACCATTTGCCATTAGATGAAGTAGCCCTGTAGGCTAATATGCTAATCTCTTCTCTTTCACAACTTCACCTGAGATTTCCTACCAGACTTACCTGTGAGATCCTTAACAATAACTTCAATACAAATGATCACTGATTTTCTTAAAGACGGAACAAAATGGAGTATAACAAGACCCTAATACTTCAACCTACCCTAAACCCTAAATAGCACCCAAACCAGAGCAAAAATGGAGAATAACAAGACCAACAAACAAAACCCTAAAAGTTGTTGGGTTTAATGCTGCAATTAAGCTCCCCACTCCCAAGCATGAAGTCTTGGGTTTAATGCTCATCCTACCCCAAAATGTTGCCCTATTTGGAGTAATATAATATACAATATACCCCCTTACTATTGTAAAAGGAAAAATTAAACAAAATCCTAAAACTTTGACCTATCCTAAACCCTAACAATCACGCAAACCACACTAAAACTAAAACATAATCAACAATAACAATACTACGAATGCAAAACCATGAAAATACCCTTCAAAATTCAAATAAAATATCTAAAGCTTATTGGGCCTTAGGCTTGACCCATTGAGTTGGATATATGAGGTGCATATATAAGCCAAAGTGAAGTTTCATCCTAAACCAATTAATATTAGGTCAAATAACCCACTAGGGCTATATACGGATCTATTTTCTTCGGCACTCTGTGTGGGATTTCTTATTAAACTTCTATACAAATGATTGTTGATTTTCATAAAGACCAAACAAAAAATAAAGTATAACAAGACTACAAAACAAAACCCTAATGCTTCAACCAGCCCAAAACCTAACAATCACACAAACCATGTTGAAATTGAAAAACCAAACAACAGTGACAATACTACGAATCCAAAGCCATGAAAATATCATTCAAAACTCAAATGAAATACTGAAGCTTGTTAGCTTTGATATAGTCCCACACACTTTTAACCACCTCAGTTTGAGAAGACTCGGAGGCGCCGAGAAATTACCCAGCATTTACAAATCATCATTCATTTTCATAAATACGAACGAAACCCTAAAAAACTGTTGGATTTAGTGTAGCAATAAGTTAACGACCCCAGTATAAAGTATTCGATTCGAACCTCATCTCCCCCCCAAATGTTGGTTGCCCTATTTAAAGCAACGTTATAACTCCTTACGAATGTAATCCCCTGTTTGGCAACAGGGTAATGGGAGGTAAAGGGGGGTAAGGGTAATGGAGGGTAAATCCTTACCCTCGTTTGGCAAACTATTAAGAGGGGTAAAGGGGGCTAATTTGTTACCCCCCATTACCCCTCTTTACTCCCAATTTCTTTAACCCCCAAATTGGGGGTAAAGGGGGGTAAGGGTAATTTTTTAAAAAAAATTGACACTTTTACCCTTATTTTAACTATAACTCTCTTTACCCTTACCCCTTTACCCAATTGCCAAACAAGGGTAACTCATTTACCCCTCTTTACCCTTACCCCTCTTAATTTGACACATCCAAACAAGGATAGAATATTACTTTACCTTCGCCCCCTTTACCCCTCTTTACCCTTACCCTCATTTACTCCTCTTTACCCTCCTATACCCTGTTGCCAAACAAAATAAGGGGGGCAAGAAAAAGCAAACAAAACCCTAAAAACTTTAACCGACCCCAAATCCTAACAATCACACACCAGATTGAAACTCGAAAACAAACAACAATAATAATACTAAGTTAATGAAATTCAAATCAAATACCTGAAGCCTGTTAGCTTTGATATAATCCCACACTTTCTTAACCGCCTCAGTTCGAGAAGACTCAGAGGCGCCAAGAAATGCGCTGAGTTGGGTAGACACAGGAACAACTTTCAAGATCCCATTTGATTTAGGCGTAACGTGAGACTTCGACGCGGCGGTCTTCGCTGACTTAGATGCGGTGGTGGCTGATGCGGCGCGCGCGGCGGCCATTAGAGCTGCGCACTTGGGTCCGATCGCCCTCCATGAAGAAGTTGCCATCTTCTTCTTCTTCTTCGCTGTCTCAGAGGAGCGCGCAGAGTGTAAGAGAGAGAGAGAGAGAGAGGGATCACTGTAGGGAAGGACAAGCTGTTACTTTTCTTTTGACTACCTAAACCCTAGAACTTTAAATTTTAAACCTTTGAACTCCAAATCTTAAACTATAGCTCAATATTTATAGCTTGTTTAACAACTGGGTAGAAAGAAAGAAGATAAGGTATTATTCTACTCTTATTTGAATATAATTAAGAAAAAAGATGGGGTAAAGGACTGATACATACCAAAGGAGATTCTATTGTAAAACTAATTGATAATGATTGTTTTGCATCTCGCGTCTATGCGAGTTGGCTTTTGGACTAGAATCACTAGATACTAGCCCTGGATAGACAATGCAATTCAGCATCACCATTCGCACCTTTTACGGATTGGCTTTGTACTGGTAGCTAGTCCACTGCAAACACTGCAATTTCGACATCACCACCTTGTAATGGACATGGTTTTGTATTAGAGTCTCATCTAGTCTCGGGCAAACACTGCAATATCGATGTCACCATTTGAGACTCAGGGTATGGGCCGCGATCTTGCAACACGCCATACACCTACCTCCGTAAGATCGTTGGGTGACGTCGGCCACACATAAGATTGGTGAACGGCGTCAGCCTCTAATATGACCGACAATCCATGGCATGAGATTGATGGCTCTGGTACCATAGGTACACACTAAATGATGTTAGATCCCAAAATCAATTGACAATGAATAGAATAGCCTCCTTGGCATATATAGTGGCACTTCTTGATTAATCCCACCAATGTCGAACGTATAAAGGGCCCATTACCCCTCTTACCCCCTGTTTGACAACATGGTAATTTGGGGGGGGGGGGGGATGGGGATATGGGGGTATAAAAGGGAGTAAGGGGGGGGGGGGGGGGATGGGGATATGGGGGTATAAAAGGGAGTAAGGGTAATGGAATGTAAACCCTTACTCTCATTTGACAAATTTTTAAGGGGGGCAATTTTTTAAGAGGTAATAGGAGGCAAGTTCTTAACGCCATTACCCCAGTTACCCTCTTTACCCCCAAAAAAAATTTTTTTTTTTTAACTCCTACAGGGGATAAAGAGTAGGAGGGTAAGTTTTTTTTAAAAAAAATTAGATAATTTTAAGTTTATTTTAAATATAACTCTCTTTGCCTTTACCTTTTTACCTACAATAACAACAAGCCCAGTGCCACAAGGGCTCCCACGTGAGCAGGGTCTAGAAGGGGTAGGATGTATGCAGCCTTACCCCATCAGGGGGTAGAGGCTGTTTCCGAGGACCCCCAACCTGAAAAACGAAAAGGGCATGAAAAGTACGGAGAGCAAGACAAGCATGGAAGTATCGAACTGGTGTAAGCAACAAGAAGCAAAGCAGAAAAGCTTAAAAACAGACAGGCATGCAAGAAGTTTGATAGCACTAGTACTGGCCTAGAAGTGCTTGTCGTTCCTATCCCGCTGTATTTGTTACCCCTATACTACTCCTCCACTGAGCTCTATCTAGGGCCATTTCTTCATTGAGGTTGAGATAGACGGGGTCCTGTCAAATTGCTTCCATCCAACTCTTCTTTGATCGGCCTCTTCGTCTCTTCTTGTCTGTAATATGGCGTTGTTCGAATCTCCTGACAGGTGCAATGCTTGGTCTCCTCCTAGCATATCCAAACCACCTCAAATGTTATTCTCGCAGCTAATCCTCAATTGGGGCCACGCCTACATTACTTCTTATGACTTCATTCCTGATCCTATCCTTCCTTGTCTGTCCACACATCCATCTCAACATCTTCATTTCTGCTATCTTCAACTTCTGCGTGTGATGGTGCTTAACTGGCCAGCACTTCACCCTGTAAGACATAGCCGGTCTCACTACCATCTTATAGTATTTCCTTTTTAACTTGAGCGGGAACTTCCTATCACACAGTACCGCCGAGGCCATCCTCCATTTATGCCAACTCACTTTAATCTTGTTTTTAACATTTGCGTCCACTTCGCCGTCTTGTTGCGTCATGGAACCCAAGTATTTAAAGCATGCTTTTTGCTGTATTCACTCTAATCCAATCTTGACCTCTTCTGTACTTGGCTTGGCAGATACACAGAACTTGAGTTCCATATTGTCAAATAAGGTTAACTCCTTTACCCCGCTTTATGCTTTATGCCTTTTTACCTAATTGTCAAATAAGGTTAACTTATTTACCCCGCTTTATCTTTATCCCTGTTAATTTGACATATTCAAACAAGAGTAGGATAATACATACATTCTCGCTCTTTATCTTTCTTTACCCTCCCCCTCTTTACCCCCATTTACCTATACCAAACAAGATACCTAACGTTTAACCATTTATCACTTGGGTACTTGACTTTCCAATATAGGCAATAAGGATCCTTGAGGACTTGAATATTTTATCACTTAGATATCCTATGTTGGAATTTGATGACCTTTTGCAAAACGAGACCAATTTTATACAAAAGATGTTGATAAATTCATGATTACAATAATATATACACATAAGTTATGTTAATATTTCAAGCAAAAATTTAACAAACTGGAATAAAAAGCTCACTGAATTTAGATGTAAACTACCTATATATTGTTGACCAAAAAAATTACCTATATATTGTCAAAATCATGTGCTATATCAGTAATTTTTGGTAAAAAATTATCAATTTTTAATGAATATACTTATATATTGTCAGAGTCATATTTTATTTTAGCATTTTTATCAAAATTCTATGGAATTTCAAAAGAATTGGTACTTGATTGGTAAAATTTTAAAATTTTAAAGTACTGAAATGATATGTTTTGAAACGTTAAGATACCTAAGTAATAAATTGTCAAACTTCAAGATATCTAAGTAATAATTTCCTTATATTTTATAACTTTAAACTCTAAAACCTAATTAGGATGCCTAGTTAGGATCAGACTGGTCTAGATTAAAGACCGAAAGTGGTAAATTTTGAGGACCAAAGATTGGATTGAATTAATTAGTTGGGTCTAAGATCGGACATGTTACTATATGGATCGGGCTAGATGAAGGGCCGTTTATCCTTTTTATCTTTTTTATTGAAAGTTGAATTTAATACGTTTTTGTCAACTTTTGAAAATGTTAATGACGTTTATATAAAAGAGTAAAGATCCAAAAATTAATATTAGGAATGATAGAACTTGTAAAAATGTAAAATGTTGACGACTTGTCTACCTAATACAACACCCATTAGTATATCTATTGGAAACCAAGCTACTATTGAATCATGTATATAGAGGAAGCTATACAAAGGAGAATTACAATAAAGTCCCTAGATAATATCCTATTAATTTAAATACTAAAATATTATACTAATACACCTCTCAATCTTAACGGGGTGGACCAACATTCAGATTGGCCCAGTGAATGCGGAAGCGATCGATAGATAAGCCATTGGGGAAAATATCAGCAACCTGCTTGGTAGTAGGGATATACTGTACCTGGATGTTACCCTTAATTACCTTCTCTCGGACACAGTGAAATTCAACACTGACATCCTTACTACGATCATTAAAGATAGGATTGGCAGTAAGATATGTGGTTGTGACATTGTCACATAAAATTTGAATAGGACCAGAGCGACGGAGGCCAATGTCACGCATAAGGTGTCGAAGCCAATCACACTTAGCAACCACCTGTGCTATAGCTTGATCTATAGTAGACTTGAAGACAGTGTGTTGCTTCTTAGCACACTTAGATATAAGATTAGGACGAAGAAATAGAGCGAAACTGGTAGTGGAGTAGCACTACATGAGGGTGGTGACTGAGGTTGAGGAGTGGCACTGCGTGAGGAGGGGGGCCTATAGAGGAGAGGCGTTGCGTGAGTAGGGGCGTCGGTTGATTCATCGTGGTTGGAGGCTGAGGTTGACAGTGGAGGTCGACGGTGGATAGTGTTGGGTGCAGCAGCTATTTTGGAGAGGAGAAAATTTGGATTAGGGTTTGAGAAGGGAATTAGGGTTGACTTTGCTCTGATATCATGTGAAAGAATATTTTGGAGAATGTATATGTTTATTATGTTTGGGGTCAATATGTTGAAGTTCTGTATGAGGTGGAGTTCGTTAGGATAAGCAGAACTGAAGCTCCAACTACACGCCTGACTCGATATTTCCTATAAGAGCAAACATGGCTAGCTAGGCCCTCTTATAGGGTAGTAAAATGAATAGACTAACACGAGTCTTACCTAACAATAAGTAAAATAAGTATAAAATACATAGCTTGAAAGGAATAGAGGATCCAAAATAGATAAATTGAGGCGCAAGGTCACCATCCTCGTACCCTTCTCATCATCGTACATCATCTTTAACATGTTCATGACATCTCATATCTCGTATCATCATCTAACCGTTGCCATCATCCCTCCTCATCATCCATGCCCATCCATCTTCCGTAGCTTCACCCCCGTCATCCTCATCCTCTCTTTTTCCCATTTTTTTTCCTGCCTCGTCCATTTTTCTCCTTTCCTTTCTTAATATAGAGGAGTAATAACGCGTCGCGTGTTCCTTTAGGACACGCGGCACTATTTGGGGTGCGTTTTCCATTTGGTATTATATCGTAGTATTGAGGTTATAAGTACTGGGCAAGTAAGTACCCCTTATATTATAAACAACATCGTTGCTAGTGCATCATATATATAGAGGAAGCTATACAGAGGATAATTATAATAAAATCCCTAGATAATATCCTACTAATATTATTAAGATATTATATTAATAGTAATGTTCATTCGTAATTTTATATAATTTTTTTCTCACCCTCCATCACTAAAATCAAATTGCAAAAAAAAAATAAAAATAAATAAATAAATAAAGAAGTAGAAGCAAATGATAAATAGTAGTAATAGAAAAGTATGACACAATCCACAGTTGAACATGTCCTGTCCGATCTTGGACTACATGACCAATCAAGTTAGTTCTCGGTTGAAATGGTTTTTTTAACACTATCATGCACATCGATGGAGATCAAAGACTGAACTACTCGAACCTTGAGATTATGGATGGACTATAGTTAAACCAAGTTGGTTCAATCCAAGATTGGTTAAAAATCAGAGCGGATTAGATTGATGAAATTGGCTATGCTCTAGCTAGTTGCAGCCAGCGAACACAAAAACAAAAAAACATTTCTCCGAATAAACTAGAAATTTAGAAATATTTGTAATGGTATAATATGCACATTCTATACCCTTAGGGACGCATAGTCGAGTGGTCATGATCGCCGGTTGCCAACGAGGTGACCCGGGATCGAATCCCACAAAGCTCAAAAGTGGTCTCCTCTTTATTGAGGATTTAAGGGGTTTATCCCCTCCCCCATCCCTATGGCTTTACCATCATAAAAAAAAAAAAAAAAGAAGTACATTCTATATAATTTAATATAAATTATATAATACATATGTAAACATGACATTATAAAATATTTATTTTTTAAGATTTAATTTTTATATTTATAGTATATACTGAATTACTTATTAAAATTATGAAGGAACATGCCCAGTGCCTCAAGAGCTCCAGCCTACGCAGGGTCTGGGGGGGCGGATGTACGCAGTCTTCCTCCTTCAGGGTGTTAACCTTAAAAGAGGTTGTTTCTCAGTGCCCCCAACCTGAGGGTGAAGACTTCCCAGGAAGTCACCCATCCTGGTACTACTCTCACCCAAACACGCTTAATTTCGGAGTTCTAATGGGATCCGGTGACGGCGTGTTGGTACCCTCTTTGGTTTACTTATTAAAATTATGTACCTTCAAAATATTTAGTGACAAATTAGAGCAAATTGATCTTCGATTATGTATATGAATGGCAATTAGACCCGAATTCATTGAATATCCATCCAACTTGGAGTTAGCTCCCGAAAAAATAAAAAAAACACTGAAATAACATAATTAGAGAAATGGACTCTACCCCCAGGCTTCCGTCCTTTGATGCTGCGGACTAGCTCATCAAATTGGGGGTCCTTGGAAACAGCTTCCCTTCAGGGTAGCTCCCGAAAGGGAGAAGTCTAAGTACATTTACCCCCCCCCCCCCCCCCCCGACCCTGCTTATGCAGGAGCCCTTGTAGCATTGGGTCTGCCGCTGTTGCTGTTGTAGAGAAATGGACTCTACGTGGACAGAACTGCCCCTTGGAGGCTACCGTGGCATCCACCAAGTTTCGGTGGACGCCACGTTAAATAGCCTAATTATACTATATAAAAAACTATAGGGGGGCCAATCATAATAGTCCAACTAGTGAATCTTTCACCAAAAATCATAAAAGACAAAATTATTCAAAGCACTGCATCTATTAAAAAACGCAGAAGCTGCTCACCTCTCATCCTCTCCCTCTTTCTCTATCATTTGACCTCCAAATTATTAAATTACCCTAATAATAATAATTTAGCTGTTAAAAATAAGGTTATATTTGGAGTCAATTGTTAGTTGTTAGTTCATATTTTTTTTTTTTTTTTTTTTTTGATAATGGTAAGGACAAGAAAGGAACTTCAGCGCCCGCGCCTCAACGACGGACACCCTGAAGCCTCAGCACTAGAAATGAGAAGAAGGGAAGGGGATGGCTCCATGAGATTAAGCTGGAACCCTGAACTCCCCAAACTTTAGCAAGCCATGAAGTCTGCAGATCTATTCGCCTCGCGGAATACATGAGAGAACTTAAGATTTCTGAACTTTCTCACGAGGGCTCTGATTTCATCTCTGATGGTTCTGATATCATTTGGGCATGAATACTCCTCCTTGAAAGTTTTGATGACCACCTTATTGTCTCCTTCAACTATTACTCGGTCGGCTCCAAGGATATGGCCTCATACATTCCATCACGAGCGGCTGAGGCCTCGGCCACAATGACTGGAGCGTTTCCCAGTTTTCTAGTACCGCTACGAAGGATCTTACCACTAGCATCTCTGATGACGAATCCTGACGCTGCCAACGTCCCCCCTTTTGCACCATCGAAGTTGATCTTGATCCACCCTGGATCCGGAGGAGACCAGCTTACCCAAAGATTCCTTTTCCCAGCAGTGGCACAATTACGGCTGCGATCGACTTCATAACTATCAACCTTGGATCTACACTGCCATTCCAAATCCATTGTTCTAGCTCGGTTAAGAGTCTGAGTAACAGGAGGTTTTTCCTTTCTGAATATCGCGGAGTTTCTATCCTTCCAGATCTGCCATCACATTATCACGAATTTATCTATGTCCTTAGTTTTCCTTCTTGCTTTGATCTCGTTCCTTATATCCCCTCGGGTTGGACCGAGAGGAATCCACCTAGATACTGCAGCTGAGTTCCAGACCTGCTTTGTTCGAGGGCAACTGAGTAGCAAGTGGGAAACGTTTTCATTGCTGTTGTTGCACCACGGGCATTTGTCATCCCAATCACGGAGGCGCTTTTTCATTTGGTCACTTGTAGCCAGATATCCATTGAGGATTTGCCAAAGAAAATTTTTTACTTTTGGTTGAATATCTGGGTTCCAAATCCACCGAAATTCCCAACCATTCCTGTCTTCCCAGTTGATATTATGTGCCAACCAGGTGGCAGACTTAACACTGAAGTCACCCGAACTTGTGTAGCCCCATCCCATTTAGTCCTCCAAAGGCATATGAGCAATTGGGATTCCCATAATGGAATTAAGGGACTCAAGAGAGACCAACCAACTCAAAAGGTCACGATTCCACTCTCCATTGGAGATGACATCGGCCACACGGAGGAGAAATCCACCCCACTTAAATTGTCACCTCTTTCCACAATAAGGGGAGCCTTACCTGCCCACCAGTCCTTCCAGAAGTTTATCTGGTTACCATTCCCTACTCTCCATTTCAACCCTTTTTGGAGAATCGGTCTAACTGCCAATACACCTTTCCACGCCGGAGAGTCCGTCTTTTTTGACCTGTACTCAAGCAGTGAATCTCCTTTCAGGTACTTTTCCTTGATGACTTTGACCCACAAATTGTCTTCATTGTTTAGGATTTGCCATCCTAACTTACAGAGGAATGCCTGATTAACCGCTTCCATTCTTCGCAACCCCAATCCGCCTGCTCCTTTTGGACGACTTATGGAGTCTCACGCTACAAGATTGATCCCATTTCTTCCTGCTGTATTCCAAAAGAATCGCTTACTTATGGAATCCCCTTGTTTACAGGTTTTTTTGGGGAATTGAAAACTTTGCATAACATGACTTGGCATAGTCTCATTAGAGGCCTCAATCAGAGTGGCCTTCCTGCCTTGGAGAGAGTGTCCGCCTTCCACCGCGACACTTTACTCTCCATTTTGTGAATCAAATCCCCTACAACTTGAGATAAGAATCTACCTGTTCCAATGTTACACCCTAAATAGCGTCCCAGGAATGCATTGCTTGGGATGCCCAAGATATCAGAGATTCGCTGTCTTTGATTCCTATCCATATTGGAGGAGAAGATAGCTGCTAACTTTGATCGGTTTATCTGGAGTCCCGAGTCGACACAAAACTGGGACACGATCATATGCAGCCGTTGAGCAGCCTCCACCTTAGCTTCACAAAAGAGAAGGCAATCGTCAGTAAAGAAAAGGCAAGGGATCGGGCTGCCTCCTCTTGCCATCTTGATCATTATTCCTGATTTCCTTTCTTGACAGATCTCCTGCAGGTTAGAGGCCAAAACTTCCAAGCACAGAATGAACAAAAATGGGGATGGGGGGTCACCTTGACGAAGTCCTCTGGATGGCAAAAACCAACCCATAGGATTATCTTCGATCAGCACCGAATATGACGTAGAGGAAACACATTCCATGATCCAGTTCACCCATTTGTCATGGAACCCCAATTGGAGCAAGACCCGCTGTAAGAAACCCCATTCCACTCCGTCGTAAGCCTTCTCCATATCCAGCTTTGCCGCTACCCAGCCAGACTTTCGTTTCTTCTTCCTAAATGCAGCAAGGATCTCATGAGCAAAGAGAATGTTATCCTAGATGTTTCGGCCTGGAACAAAGGCTGCCTGCCATTGAGACACAGCTTTGGACATTAGCGGCTTCATTCTATTAATAAGGGCCTTTGTAATGATTTTATATAGAACATTACAGAGGCTTAAAGGTCGGTACTGATTAACAGTTCGGGGCGCATCCACTTTAGGGATGAGAGTGATAAAAGTATGGTTGATTTCACACAACACATCTTTTCCTACAATGTCCCAGTAAGATTGAAAGAAAAAGGCCGAGAAATAGTCTGGGCCTGGGGTTTTGTGGGGGTTCATATCAAAAACCGCTGCTGAGATCTTATGATCCGAGAACTCTGCGATAAGCGCCTCATTGTGAGCCTAAGAGATTCTCCGTTTCAGTTTGGAAATGAAGGGAAAAAAGGTCCGAGAACCACTAGATTTAAATCTCTTTTTGAAATCCTGGATAAAGGCATTTCCAATATCATTTTTATCCATAAAAGTTAGGCCAAATTCATTTTGGATTTCCAAAATACTCCTTTTTCTTCTTCGAGCCTGGACTGACGCGAAAAATAATCTAAAATTTCTGTCTCCTTTTGTAAGCCATTCCTTACGCCAATATTTTGCCCAATACTTATGATTGTCGAAAAGGATCCTCTCTCGCTGCATGAGCAGTCTCTTGAGTCTATAATGTAGTCGTTGGTTGCACGGGTCCTGATCTAGTTTAGCCTGTACCTCTCGAATTCTTTGTTCATTTGCTTCCCTTTTTATCTTAGTTCTGTCAGCACTAAAATTCTTGTTATCTTTAATAAGCTTCTTTATACTTTTCAGTTTTCGGACGACTTCAAACATTCGTGATCCATTTACTTTCGTGCCCCAGACATGGCGAATAATATTCTTCGTCTTTATTTTTGGTCCATCCAGCGTGGAACCTAAATGGGGTGGCCTTACGCAACCCCTCTGCCTCCGTACATAGAAGCAATGGGGAATGGTCCGAGACAGGCCCAAATCCATTATAAACCAAAGAGTTCGGGAAGCTTTGGAACCACACGTGACTGCCCAAAGCCCGATCCAGCTTCTCTTGGACATATGAACCGTTAATTGTCCTAGCCCATGTAAAATTCTGACCAGTCCAGGGAAGATCCTCTAGTTCAAAATGTAGGCACAAATTGTTGAGTCTAATAAGTCTTCTGGCATTGACAGGGGGTCCCCCTTGTTTATCTTCGGGATGTTTTAGTTCATTGAAATCCCCTACAATGCACCAGGGCTTGCCTCTAAAATGATTAAGGTCGTGGAATGTGGACCAGAACTAGTCCTTTTCTCTATCTTTAGTAGGGCCATAAATGAAAGTCACTAAACCTATCTTGTTGCTATCCTTTTCCAGAACATGAGTGTGTGCTAAGCGATTGTTGCAAAAGAGAATGTCAACATGGCATAGGGAAGGGTTCCAAAGAAGCCACATCCCACCCACGTGATTCAAAGGTGGAGAATAGTAGTGCCCACCAAAGCCTAATTTCCTAGTCATAGATTGAATGATTGATTCCTTAGCCATGGGTTCCAGAATAGCTATCAATTCGGGTCTAAACTTCTTAAGAAGTCCTTCCAGTTCTTGTTGAGCGGCCACATGAGCCACTCCTCTAATATTCCAGCATAGGATTTTCATTGAAAATGAACCAGATAAATAAAACCAAAGTTAGGCAAGGATTTGCTCCCATCTGGACAGATAGTGGCAATCACCCCAAAGTGTATCCATGAGCCCGAAGCTTGCTCCGCGTTTATTATAGTAATCAAAGTCATGAAAGACAAATACCGTAACGCACCGAACGCATCGCTTAAAAACAAAGGATGGGGTGAGAAAAGCATCATCATACAAAGCAATATCACACAAAGGACCACAGTTATCATTAAAACACTTAATAACCCACAAACATCATAAATTTCCAAAAAATAAAACAAGGGACAGTACATACATAAGAGTTCCATGATCCACAAAAAAATAAGCATTGCACCACCCCTTTGATACACCTTGAACAACCAAAAAACGACACTCCCCATTAACAATAGATTAGATGGACCTATCTTCTTTGGCCCCGACATGGGCCCCCCCTGAGCAAGACAATTTGCGTCTCTTTGAAGAGTCCGCAGATCTTTCATTTCTAGCCGAGGAGGCTTCCTCCACAGAAAGGTCTGGGTCCTCTTCCGGATCCTCTTCCATATTGTCTTCATCCCCTCAAGACTCATCCTCCTTGGAGTAGGTCTGGTTTTGGTTAGTTTCGGCCCAGTTCAGCTCCTCGTTCTCCACCTCCATGTTTTCGTTTCTACTATCCCCATAGTCCTCCAGGGTCTTACCCTCCTCCTCATTTTCCTCGGTGGGTCTCTTGGTGGTCTTTACTACGGAATTCTTGCCCGCCTTACCCTCCCCCTTGTCCTTTGTTGCCTTAGTTTCTTGTCCGCCCATAGCCGGCCCCCTATGTGTTTGGCTTCTAGGTTCCTGCAAAACTATGTTGGGTCCTCCCTGCCTACGCCTAGGCTTGGTCCCTAGTTTTTCTAGTCTGGGTCTTTTCTTTGGGTGAACGTGGACCCAACGCTCTCTAGACCCTTCTTTGGTGCCTAGTTCATAGCTGCTAGATGTTAGTTGTTGGCTCTTAGTTGATAGCTATTGGCTAATAGATATTGGTTGTTTGCAGATAGTCATTGCCATTGGCAGTCATCTCTTAAATGATACTAAAATATATTATATAAAATAAACGAGATAAATATTTTTTATATCAACTAATAATTTGGCTCTAAACTAAATATACATGAAAATATTAAATATTCATTAAATAAAAAAAAATAAAAGGTCCCAATAATTTGTTCATTGTGTCAATTTGGTTCTTGTACTTTTAATTGTATCAATTTAGTCCCCGAACAATCCAAATATGTCACTTTAGTCCTTTGGTCAAATTTAAGCTATATTAATGACTTAATTTTGAACAGTAAAATTATGTTAGATGCAAATAACTTATTATAAATTCATCTGTTTAGTCAATTTAATCCAATTCATGGCCGAACCATTAAAAATTTTATTAAAAACTTAGCATAAATTTTTCTACAAGGACATATTTTTAATTGTACAAAGACTAAGTTGAAATATGTAAAAATATAAGGATTAAATTAACATAATTTAAGTAGAAGCTATTTTTTTACTTTTATGCAGAAGTAGAGATGTGGTACTTCTTCTTTTAAGTAGAAGCAAAAGCAAAAATTAAACAATTGAGAAAATTTAGTTCAGATATCCTTAAGTTTATTAATATATTTAAAAATTAATTTATAAAAAAATATTATATATATTTTGAAAATATATTAAATATGAAAAAATATTTTAATAGCTAATAATATATTTATGATATTCAGGAAATATTTTAAAAATATTGAAGAAATATTGAAAAATATTTTTAAAATATTAAAAATTATTTTAAGTATTTAAAAGATGTTTTATATATTTAGAAAATATTTTAAATAATAAAAAAATATTTTAAATATTTAAAAAATATATTAAATATTTGAATGGTTCTTGGGTGATTGTTTTCAACTATAAAATCTTTTGTTAATTTTATAGAAAACAACACATTTTTAAATATTGGCCAAACACTCACAATATGACAATAAACGCTTCTTTACTGGCTGGGCCAAACACAAACAGTTCATTTGAAACAAAACTTTTTACAAAAGTGCTTTTACAAAAGGTCTTCTAAAGAAAACCATTTTTTCACAGTAATGCCAAAAATGCCCTACATTAGCTTTAAATTTTCACCACTCTGACCTAATTTTACTTGTTATCACTACCCGCTTCTACCATCACTCATTTTACCCTTATGGGCCGCTACACTTCCCACTCTCACATACCATGAATGGTCATTATCATGATTCTCTCATATGTACTATGATTAATATGATTAATTTATTTATATTATTAAATATTTTTTAATTATAATAGATAAATTATTTTTTAAAATTGTACCCAAATAATTTATTATATAAAAAGGAAATTTCTGCACTATACAACCAAATAATTTCCTATAAAAAGATACAAATTTAAAACGAACAGATTTTATTCAAACAAATAAGCTCAAAAAAATATGTCAAAATTAAATGAACAAAACACGCTATTAGCTGTTTGACAACTCAAAACGCTATATGCGACAGGAAAAGCGAACAAAAAGCTCTTCCCGAAGATAACCTAAGATTGAAGAATATTCCCAGCAAACCAAA